>JAQHUG010000005.1:14382102-14404322 GCA_028555095.1 Dicrostonyx torquatus
GGCTGGGAAACATAACCCACACCTCTCCCCTATTTACAATACTGAATCAGGAAAACCTCTCTTAAATGAGCCGTGCCTTTGCTTGCTTCTAGCAAACAGAGCCCATCCAAGAAAATGCTGCTACCAAACCATGCTTAACTCTGTTCTTCTGTGTCTAGGATTCCTTCCCAAACTCTCTCAGGTTTTAAGTGGATTTTAGTTGGCCATATGGTCACCAATTTGTTGTAGGTGGGGCCATTTGTTCATTCCCAGAAGCTCATACCCAAAATAATCACACAGAAACTATATTATTTAAAACACTGCTTCGCCCATTAGCTCTATGAATCTGTGTATCTTTGCCTCTATTCCCTGTGCAGGCCCAAGACAGTTTTCTTTATTAATTAATGGTCTGTAGCTGAGCTCTTTGTTAAAAGCTTTTCTCTGTATGAAGCCTATTTAAAAAGAATGGGGAAAATGGCTGATTTCCAAATACAGGGATATCAGGAAATATGTTATAATGAAAACAGACAGAAAAAATAGATGACCCAAACAAGTGAACTAGACATTTCAAACGTGACAAATCTTAAAGAAATAAAAGTACATATTTTATATGACTCTAAAGTATTATAACAATGACCAATAAGTATGCTCAGGAAAATTATACATAAACAAAAAAATGAATTTCACCATAAAGACAGAGTATAAAAAGTAATAATTAATAATAATTATTAGTATTACTAATACTAATAATAACCAAAAAAATTTTGGAAGCTTGTAAATACCTGAACTAAAAAATATTTACTACAGAAGCTCTGTAGATTTGATCAAGCAGGAAAAAAAGTTACATACATGAAGAAAGCTCATTTGAAAAGTTCCAAGTTTTTTAAACAGGGAAAAGAAAAGAGGAAGAGTGAGGGAGAGGGAACAAAAGCAAAGGACAAAGCTGGAAGATTTATCAGAGAATATCAACGAGTCCTTAGTATCCATATTACAGTAGGAGGAGAAAAAGAGAGAAAAGCCAAATATGAATTTAAATTCTTATATGTGAGATCCTAGGGAAGGGGAAGAAGGAGAACATAGATAAAGATGATGAAATTTGAAATGGGACCAAGAAAGGAGCAAAATGTTTTTGAGGAACGAGGCAATAGAACACATGTGACCATGAAAATGGACAGGAGAATGGTGGGAATGTAAGAGTACACAGAAACAGGAAGGGAAGAATTTTTTAAAAATGTTTGAAAAAACCAAAGTCATAATGACAGCAAACATACTTGTGTTAATTTAAAAGTGAAAAGTAAAAATAGTTAACAAAAGAAACACATTTAAGATTTCCCAAACCAAGAATGGAAGTGAACATTCAAATTTAGAAATGTAACAGACCAAAATAAGAATCTAAAATAATTCAAACCATTGCATATTATAATAAAACTGTAACAAATCAAAGGATTTTTGAAAACACAAGAAAAGAAAACAGCACTCACGAGGTACAAGATAGCATCTACCAGTAAGTACTGCTAGCATATTTCTTAGCAAAAATGATTAAGGATGGAAATGAATGATATATTCACAAAGTAAGAAAAGAAGAAAAGCCTGCCAATTGAGAAACTACTAAAGATTTAAGCATAAAATACTAGGAAACTAGAAGAAAGCATAAGAAAAATCACAGAACATATCTAGTCAATAATTTTTCAAATGTTACTGAAATTACAAGCAACAAAAACAAACTAAACAAGTACTGAAATCATAGACTAAAATGCTTCTGTAGATAAAAGAACAGAGACAACAAGAATGAGAGGAAAATATTGGACAACTATACATTTTATCAGAGGCCCATAACTAAGATACATTGAAATGTATGCATCTTAAAAGTTACTTTTAAAATGGATAAAGATGTTGGGGAAACAGTTCTCTTAAAAAAACAAACAAGTGGCCAGTGCATCTAAGAAAATACACCTAAACTCAGAGATCAGCACTGCAATAAGTATCTCTTAATTTCTGTTAGGATGAATGTTATTTAAAAGAAAACAGAAAACAATAAATGCTGAAGAAAAATGCAGAGAGAGAACCATTGTAAACATTAGTAGGTAGATGAATTAGAACAATTTTTTTCTCTCATATATTACATACCGATCACAATGTCCCCTCCCTCTTCTCCTCACAGTCCCCACCCAAACCACTGGGTCATCCACTCCTCCTCCTCCTCTATTTCCCTTCAGAAAAGCGTAGGCCTCCTAGGGATTTCAACCAAACATGGCAAATCAAGTTTCAAAAAGACTAGGCACCTCCCCTCAAGTTTCAATAAGACTAGGCACCTCCCCTCATATTAAGACTGGACTAGGCAACCCAGTGGGAGGAAAAGGGTCCCCAAAGCAGGCAAAATGTCAGAGACAAGCCCTGTTCCCACTGGTTTTTGACATGTTTTCAATGAGCTCGTTGATTTAATTCTCTGGGAATCATTCCCTTCAACCATTCATCTGAATGTCTTCATAACTATATTCTTATTTGAAAGATGTTTCAAAGACTCACTTTGAAAAGAAACTCTTTCCATGAGTTACTTAGTTGCATATTAATTATTTCTTTCTTCACTCCATACATTGGGGACTATTACTCTTGCATACTTTCTTAAATTTAGGGACAAAGGTAAGGCATGCAGTAGTAAGAGGGGGGTCAAGAATACTTCTAATACTTCTAACAAAAAGTAATAAAAATTCAGAATGTGACTCTTAAAAACTCAGCTTGCCTTTTTTTTGGTATGGAAACATAAGATATTCTGAAAGAGGTAAAACCTCTCACCAAGCTTTTGGGTTTCATTTTCTCAATTCCATTAAAACAAAAACCAGGGTCATTTTTTTCACCTATTTTCATAAGGAATGAATTTTGTACATAGATTCCATTGAAATGGCAGAGTATGCAGCAATTGAAATAGATGAAAGTTGTCAAAAGCAGTGCGTGAACACAGGGACACCAAGGAAGCTAGAAATTATCCAGGAAAAAGGGCTTGGAAAGAGAGTAGCTTTGTCACAGACACCAAATATCTTCACCCAAGAAACCCAAGAAATTCAGGCCAGACTTTCACTGAAAATAGATAAACAGGAATTTCAGACATTTCATAGTGACATCCTAGTGGTGTCTATAATTCGAGTATAACGGGGAGTGGAATTAATATTACTGTACACAGTGATTCCAAATGGAAAAAACAAAACAAAAAAAACCCTTCCCAGTCTGAAAGTTGATGTTCCCTTTTAGGTTTGTCCCTGATGAGAAACTTATTCTTTAAGACTTTCATACACAATGTGTTTTGATCAAATCCATACCAAGCCCACTCTGCTCCAACTCCTCCAACACACCCACTTTATTTTCCTTTCCTAACCTTATGTACTAGTTTTAAACCCGCCAAGTCCATTCAGTGCTGCTGCCTGTACATGCACAGGGCTCCACTGGAGCTTTAGCAGTCAACAGGCATTGCATCTCTGAAGAAAACTGTCACTCTAGCTCCCCGGCAGGTATCAACTGCCAATAGCTTTTCGGCTAATGGTGGGACTTTGTGAGCTCCTCCCCTATCCACTCAGATTTTAGATGGCTTGATCTTATGCAGATCTTATGCATGCAGTGACAGTGCACTTAGTATAGCAGGGGATTGTTTAATATTTCCTCTGTGTAGTGTAGCGGATCAACTGAAAGCTACTACTCCAGTTGGAATTGCAATAGCTATTGTAGCTGATGTAAAGAAAGCTCAGGTGTCTAAGTCAAAAACCTACTGCAAATATGTGGTGGACTCATATAAAAAAATTCCTAAAAAGCCAATAAGCATCATAGTTTCTATTTTTTTAATATAAACTATGGTACATATTGACTTTTTGGTGGTTGCTGTGAATTGAACTCAGGATATTTGGAAGATCAGGTAGTGCTCTTAACCCCATCATAGTTTAAACTATACCTATATATCTTGAAGTTTCTTTTTTGGCTGAGTAGTAGGTTACACTGTGGAAACAATCCCAAAGCCTGGGAGAATCAGAATATATAATTCTGGATGTTGAAGAAACAAAATAAATATTGTTAGAGAATTGAGTCCCCTCCTCCAGTTGAGTCAAAGATGGTTGTGTTTAAGTTTTGGTCAGTTAAAGCTGTAATAATTCCTGTGACTAGGACTGGGAAAGAAAGAAGTAAGAGGACAGATATAATTAGGACAGATCAAATGAATAACTAGGTCTGATATTGTGACATGGCAGGTGGCTTTATATTAATAATAGTGGTAATAAAGTTGATTACACCTACATGGATCATACACCATTCACATGTAAAAAGAAAATAGTTAGGTCTACAAATGTTCCTGCATGGGCTAGATTTCCATCTGACGGGGAGTATACACTTCAACATCTTCCAGCTGCTGCTGCTGCTGATGATGCTAGGAGTTGATGTGGACTGATATACAACAGAGATAAAAATAGGAGCAAGGCAAATCAATGCTTTTGTCAAAACCTGACATCTCAGTTTATAAAGTTTCATGCCAGAAAGGCCCAAATTTCAGACCAAAAAGTTCATGTCACCCGGCCGGGACCTAATTTGTCTTTGGCCTCAATCATTCTTTAAAAGACAGAAATGATGTTGTAGTCCCCCTAATGGATCCATAGTAAATTAAAATGGGTTCAGGGTGCTTTATCCTACCTAGGTAGCTCAAATAAAAAAAGTTGATTTTTCTCAAAAAAAAAAAAGATAAACTAATATCAGATACTAAGGTCAGTCCAATCACTAAATGAAGGTAGAGAAAAATCACACCATATGCTACTCCAGGTTTTTTATACATGCAAGAAGGATTAAAATTTTATTCAGTGTGCATATGGAATTATCAAACCTAAAATGGCTCCTGAAGCATCCTAACATGGATTGTTCACTTGCTTTCATTCCAGTGTCTGGCTTCCCACATCATATATAGCATCCTATGTCAAGTCTCCTGCAACCCTGACTCCCATCTTGAAGATCATCCAGGGAGTTTATCACCAAAAGCATAAATCACAGAGCGTACATATTCATAACATCACCCCCAAAAACCCAAAGTAGCATTTGGCAAAACCCCAAAGATTAACAGCTAAGAAAATATTTTTTCACATCTGTCATTTTCTAGTAATGAATAATATTTATGTTACTAATGGCTCGAGATTACCCATGGCATTTAAAAGATTTTGAGAGAAATAGTGAAACATTCCAAATTTATTTTGATTTATAGTCTCTTATAATTGTTTTTTTTCTATTTCCAAATATAGAAGTAGGAAGAATGAGGGCAAATGGGAGAGAAGAATATAGACTACTTAAACAATGTGAATACAAACATGATGTATTAAAACATTAAATACTCTAATTTGAACAATCTTTTTTATCACAGCATACACACAAGAGAACTTAAACCAATTGGGTGGAATATCATCATACTGAATCCAGAAAATGTCCCTTGTATACAAAATGCAAATTGTGGCATGTAATATGCCTTCTTAGTTGAGATTTGTTAAAAAAGAGATAAAACATATAGATGTTATAAGGCTATGTGCAATGAAATGCTCACTAGCCAGAAATGACTACTGGGCATTTGAAAGGCAATGAGTTTATCTAAGAAAACAAATTTTACAATTTTAATTAATATAAGTTGAGCTTAAGGGGCAGGTGAGATGACATAGTGGGTAAAGGATCCTAATGCCAAGCCTGGTGACCTGTGTTTGATCCTCAAGCCCCACATGAGAGGCAGATAATGAACTCCCACAAGTTGTACCCTAACTTACACATGCATCCTCTGACATATGTGCAACCTACACACACACACACACACACACACACTCACACACTCATGCACACATGAGTCAAATAAATAAATGTAATTTTCAAAAGTTTTAGCAAATGTGAAGCCCTTTGAATGTGGGTGAAAGTTATATGGCTTGATCTTTTTAACAGGGGCTGCTAGTGAGACCAGGACTTATCTTGAATACATGAACTGACTTTTTAGAGCCCATTCCCTATAGTGCAGTACCTTGTTCAGTCTTGATAAGGGGGAAGGGTCTTGGTACTGCCTCAACTTGGTATACCAGTCTTTGTTGACTCCCCAAGGGAGACCTTACCCCCTATGAGGAGTTAATGGTGGAGGTGAGATGGAGAAGGTGGTAGGTGGGAGAAGGGCAGGAACGGGAAACAGACTAGCATGTAAAATTTTTAAAAATTTTAAATAAAAAATTTTAGTAAATGAAATAAAAATTTAATTTAATTTTAAAACTGGTATTTAATTTAATCAAAAAGTTTTCAAAAGTAGGAATTAAACATTCAATCTTAAATCTAATCTTTCAACTCTTATTTTTGTGACAATAATTTATAATTAGTAGTTTAGTGAGAACCTGGCATTTCTTGTATATGTACTATGAGCATAAAGTATGTACCAGTGTTTGGAAAATATGTACAAAAAAATTTTTTAAAAAATTATAAGTTAGCTCACTAATAATTTTAGGCTAGTTCCATGGTAAAATGATTCTTTAACCTGAAATACATTTTCAAAATTCATTTGCTTAGGGCTAGAGAGATGGCTCAGCCTTAAAACGCTTGTCCCATGCAAGCCTGGTGACCTGAGTTTGATCTTCAGAATCCCCATTTTTTTTAAAAAAAGCCAGACGTAGTGGTGCATATCACCAATCGCAAGACTTCTATGGCAAGAGACAGGAGAATCTTCCAGAAGCTTACAGACCAGCTAGTCTGCGTATACAGTCCAGCAGAAGTATGCAAGGCTAACAAGCACACGTGCACCATGGAAATAGCATGGTTGCATTCACACACACTAATTTGAATGAATAAACAAAAATTTTAAAAACCATTTGTTCCTATTTATTTTCTCATATGACTACTAGAAGTGTTTCAGTGACCTCTAAGCCATGTTATGTGTCTGTTGAGTGAGATGGATCCCAGAGCACAGTGGCATTAGCATGGCCCAGCCATCCTTTGTGGGATTAGGCAGAGCATCATACACGTCATAGACTCATTAAATACATGCTGTCTAAATAAAACTGTCATGTATTGGGGGAAATATTTCTAACAATACTTCCCCAAAATTAAAACAAATTCTTAGGAAAGAAAGATGACTTTGGAGCAAGGCAAGGCCAGACAATGAAAGAAATTTGGGACTTTTTCCCCCTCCTTTGGTTCAGCAAATCCACAACCAGACAAGAAAAAGAAAATAAAAACATGCTGTCTGACAGGTCCCCACAGCACTCTCAAAGGTCGAATACACATAGCATCTCTCAGTGGAGATCTCCTCGACCAAAGTCACCAAAAATCATCAGATTTCTAAGAAATTTCCCATTGCTCTGAAGAAACGTGGGAAAAATAAAAGGTGAATAAGTGAGGTTGCAAAACATATGTCATAACACTGAACAAAATCATCTGGGTCCTGGTCTTGTCACATAATTATGGAAAGGTTCATTGTCTTAATTTTCATTGCTTCATCCATCAGTTGTGATCAACAATAGCAATTACCTATTAGGATTCATTTGTAAGGAGACTGAGCTAAATGACTTAGTGGTTGAAAGAGTGGGAATTTAGCATAAGGTCGCTGGATGATGCTGGGGACTAATTATCATCATTGTTTTGGCCCCACGTACATGTTTTTCAGCGATTCTCAGAAATTGAGTATTTTTCTTTAGTAACCTTCATGTTGCCAGTTCTCATGTTTTTCCACGAATGAGTCTTCTTTCAGTTTTTTATTTTTTACTTCTCCTGGGAGAAATTACTAACCAAGAGGCTGTCACCAAAGGTCTGTAAATAGAAGGAGAACCGTGACTTTCACAGAGTGACAAGTGTCGGGGTAAACATGGACTTCTGACATTTTTGTCAACAAATAGACTGCACACTCTCTAAATATTTTAGATGTACCCTTTGGACAGAGATTGCTTCGGCTAGACACCATCATGCTTATAGCGTGCGCTTCAGTCTTGGCAGAGGATCTACAGCCTGAGTGATGCTGGATTGCCACAGGTGACTATGGTAACTATCAAAGCAATGAGAGACAGCTGATAAATGAGAGATAACATAGTCATAGAAGATTCAGTATCTGCATGCCAGGATAGATTAAGCCTATGTGAATGTTTTCATTTCTTTTAAAATCAAAACCAAACAGTAAACTTTTAAACAAAAGAAAGTGGTTTCATATATACATATGTTTGAACACATTTTCTGGATTAAAATATTAAAACAAGGTCATAACTATTATAGCTTTAATAAATTATGGGGGAAAGAAGCCAGGAAGCAAGATGCATAATCCTAAAATTGTCTGAATATATGACATAACCGCAAAGAAGAAACAAGATGGTGCAGTAATCACCAAGATTTTTAGTATGCTAACATACTTCTGCAAGGGAATTTATTTTCTTGAATAGTCTGTCACTTGTGCTGTAATACACCATGTCAATTCCTGGTAATGTTTTATTTAATTGGCAAGTTTTTGCAATATAAGTATATGTATATGTTTAAATATATCTCAAGTAACCACCATTGTGAAATTCTTCCCTTTAAATTTTTCAATAATAACTACACTTGTTTAGTTTTATTCAAAATTCTGGTTTTGCTGCTTTATAGAAGCTGTAAGAACAGCCCTATCAAAACAAAACCAAAAAAAAAAACCCAAGTCTTTACCAATTAATTTTGACAAACATTTGAATGCTCAATTGTTGATGGCAAGCATGCTGCCTTTCAGGTAGCATGAGTCTGTCCAGGAGTCAGGTAATTAGAGCATGATAAAAGTTTGGGAAGCTCTATGTTTGGACTTGGCACTGCATTCCAAATCTCATTTCAATATCTTTCCATAAATATGCAAGTGTCCACACTGGCCTGCAAATGAAGATGGGGTAGATAAGGTTAACGATACCAAAGAACTGGTTTAATCGGAAAAGACATCTCTATCCAGAACTTCTTAAGTACCATTTAACTATAGCTTCAAAGGAAAATAAAATTCCATTTGGACGTTCCCAGCATGCTGCTTTATTCATTGCATGTCATTATTCCCCTAATCAATGCAAACAATTGTAAAACTATCTTTGACAAATCAGAGAATAGCCAGTTGATCCAGCAGCTGGGAAATTAAGCACTTTCAGATTCCAATCTTAGTGGTAATTTTAAGACTAGACAGGACCCCCAAAAATGTCATTTAATCTCTCTGCCTAAAGGCAGGGCATGTATCTTCTATTCCAGGCAGGCAGTCTCACTGTTTTCTGCCCATCTCCATCAGTGTGATAAGTCAAATGTTATGACAACCTGTATTTGTCCATTTCTTAGGGCCAAGAGTACATTGCTTGCTAATTTTATAGATCTGAAAATATCTCATTTCTGCTCACTCAAGAAAGCATACAGCAGTAAACTCTAAGTCCTCTTCCAATTTCACACGTAAAACAATAAAGCTTTAGGAGTGGCTGAGTGTCTTAGACATTGTAGATCTGGCCATTAATTTTTGCTGTTGTAGTTTTGGATGGAAAACTATAAAAAGCCTTTTCTGTTATTGAGGCAAATCAGAACACAATTTTAACCTTTACTATATTTCTGGCTTACATTCTCTCCACCATTTTGCTAGACTTTCTCTTGCATTGCCCAGTGTTGGGTGTTTGTACTTCTATTCTCCTGCATCTGTTTTTTTTTCCCAACTTTTCTTAATTTCTGTACTTTCTGTATAACTATCATTTTCCTCCATGACTTTTCCTGCTGCTTCATCGTTTACAGTGATGAAATCGCCATCTTTACAGTCCTCACTCACTTTAAATAATATTCTTTGTCCTTTTCCTGATTGTCTTTAGTTTTTGTTCCCATCGCTCTTTTAGTTACCATGTTCTTTCCTTCCCTGGAAAAAAATACCAAGCCATCTGGCAGTTTTCAAATGTAACTGTAACCCTGCTGTTTTTCCATAAGGGGATAAAGCATCTGTTTTTGCACAGGTTTGTTAAGTAACTGTGTGAGCTTCCAGAAGAGGCAGCACTGAAGTCTAGGATCTGGGGTTATTCCCTAAGTAACAAAAGTGGGACGCTGTGGACTTCACACTGTGCATCTGCATTGTACATTTTCTGAACTCACAATGGGAAAACAGTATTAACAAAAATTGGGATAAAGAAATTGTTGATATAAAGAAAATGTGCCTCCACTGTTTTCAAATATTATATGATTTTTGGTGACATTTTATAGTTATTGATTTACTGAAATGGATTTTATTAGGTGTAGCATTCAGGTACGCAATATGTTAGGCAACACCAGTTGTAACGCAATGGTTCTAACAAACCAATTTACTTCTTAGAAGCAGTTCATTTCATCTTTTCTACATTAGAAATTCCACAGAAAAGGGGAGGAAAAGGGTTGTTGATACCACAGGGGTCAAGGATACCACTAAGAACATGGCCCACAGACATCAACTACTCTAGAACAAAAAAATTGTCTGTGTTATTTTGAGTCAATAAATTTGGACAATGTCCTTATCAGCAAAGGAACTACCACAAACAGATTAACATATGCTATAGCTTCATACTCTCACTTTAAAATGTGTATCAAAAAGAGAGTAATTCAAATTGGACAACTTTTAAATTGTATTCTGCATGCTAAGTCGGTCTGAGAACCAAAAGAGGCAGGAAAGAAAAGACCTTGCTCCTTTATAGAACTTCCAAGAAGCTCATGAAGGACAGTTTTCTGCCTTTATCTTGAAGAGACGGAGTGAAGATGTTTAAGTTGACTTGTCTACAGAGGTTGGCTTTTAATTCCACTCGGTTATATGGACAATGACTTAAAATTTCATCTACTTTGTTTATAGCCAGAACTGTGTTTGGAGAGAAACCCAGATGATGCAATTTTTGCCTAAAATGCTATGAGCAGTTACACTTGAGCTATATCTCAACTACAACACCTGTTGTTATTTCCTTTAGTATAAATCTCTTTCTATATAAATTTAAATGATTAGTCTAGAAGCCAACCCCAATCCACTCTAT
Organism: Dicrostonyx torquatus; assembly: GCA_028555095.1. Taxonomy (NCBI): domain Eukaryota; kingdom Metazoa; phylum Chordata; class Mammalia; order Rodentia; family Cricetidae; genus Dicrostonyx; species Dicrostonyx torquatus. The sequence goes on from JAQHUG010000005.1 coordinate 14,393,064, forward strand.
TTCTTCCAATTTATTAAAGTTTCTTATTTTAGCATTTTTCCAATCTTATAAATTACTCAATTATACATATATTTCTATCTTTTTCAGGATCCATCTTCACTTGTGGTGAAACTAAAGGTATCTCATAAAGTGAAAATGTTAAACTGGTAAATATGGGAGCCATAATAATGCCATTCTAGGGAGAGAAAATGCCTGGCGCTCTGGAACCTGTAAATACTTTGTCTTACCTGACAAAGGAAAACAATTTTTTCTCCTCAGCCGACTTTTAAGTGAAGAGATAATTTTGACAAGTCTGCTCCCAAGTTTTGATCCTGTTGTTGCTTACAACAGAAAGTAATAAAAAGCCTTCAGAATGAAAAGCATGTTGAATATTTTCTGGTGTTACATTGTCTAAATAGCTTTATCATATAAGGAAATGCTTTCACACACATTAAATTTTCTACATAATTACCAAGATTTGGATTTTACTTAAACATTTAGAATGCCCCCTAAAATCTCCTTTCTAATTCTGTATCTTACTATTTTGGATGGGACTCTTTAATCCTGAACAAGATATTTGAGTATCTGAATTTCAGACTCAGATCCATGCAACAAGGCTATTAAAATTAAGTCTGTATTATCAGAAGGTAGACGACTACAGTTTGAAAATAACGTTAAGAAAAGTCTCTAATGAAACTGAATTCCAAAGACTTTTTAGAATGTCATCTCTATTTCTCTACTTTTTCCTCCATTTGCAAAACATTTCTATTTTCCATCGATATGATGTTTGACAAGTTGCTTAACCCTCTGTCTTCCACTTTGCCAGATAAGATTATTTAAGATTACATGATATTTGACTCTAAAATGTGCATTGGTATTGGAAAGACAAACATTCCTTGACTGTGAATAAGCCTAAATTTTTAAGCTTAAAGTGACAAGTTTCAAAAACAACTTAGTCTATCAGGCCCACATCCAGTGACCTGGCCTGATCCTAGCAGCTCTGCTCCTTCCACCCACAACCTAGAGGCCCCGTGTGTGCCTCATCCAACCTCTCAGTCAGGCCTTGCACATCTTGAGCAAGGACCTACCAAGATGAGTCCGCCTAACCCTACCTTCCTTACCCACTCTCCTGCCCCCAGGTTTGCTCCCCTGAACTCTAGGCTAGCACCAAAATGCATGTTCTGTACATCAACCCAGTTGCCTGTGTCTACCTGACTTCACTACACCTAAGTCATATCTAACAATTGGATCCAGCCCAGCCCATACACTATATGCTGTCTCAGTCCACTGTGTCTATATGAGATGCAGAACCAACAGAAGAAGTCTACATGACCAGAGCTCATCATGAAAATCGAACAACAGGAAAGGTCAAATAAAAAAGTCTTCTATCCCCAAATTCACCAGTCCTATAATAGTGCTTACCAATGAAAATTACCTAGATGAACCCCTAGGTACACTGAGAATTTAAATGAACAATCACAAACTTGTTCAAGGAATGCAAGGAGTTGTAGAAAGACACAAAGAAACAGTTTAATGAACTTAAAGGAATAAACACCTAAATGATTCCCCTTCAAAAAGCATAAACTCAAGGCTGATTTCAACTAAGAAACTCCAGTACTTAAAAGTAGGTTGAATAGAGATGGAAACACTGAAGAAGACATAAGCTGAAATGGAAATCCCAAAAGCCCAACTAGAAAACTCGATGGCAAGATTCATAACTAGAATGAATCAAGGAGAGCATAGAACATCCAGACTAACAACGGCAGAGTAGAGGAACTAGACCAAGCAAACACAGGAAAGGAATATATAGTGTGATAGGTGCCCAGAGGCTGGGCTGCAACCTGTGGCCACCACGGGCATCCTGATCTGAGTGGTCTTCACTGTCACCTGGGGCATTGGTGTCATCCTGGCCAGGGCTGCTGCAGAGGGCAATGTCTGGGTTCTTGGCCCTAGGGCAGCCAGGGTCTGAGTTGATGTCCTGGGCTTCTGTTCTCACCAAGGACCATGTTGGTGTCTAAGGACCTTGCCATGCCTGGAGCCATGCTGATCTTGGTGGCTGGTGCTGCCACCTGCAGCCATGGAGACATCAAGGCACAGACTACTACCTAGGACCATGTCTGAGTTCATGGCCCTGTGGAGGCCAGAGTCTGGAGTGGTATCCACGCCTCCATTTGTCACTGAAGGCTCTGCAGATGACCTGGGGTATGGTTAGACACTTGAGACCATGTTGATGCCACAGAGGCCATTCTGTTGTTGGGGCCATGTCAACCTTAGTGACCTCAGCTGCCACCAAGGCGATGGTAACATCTGAGCCTGAGCTCTTGCAAGGGCCATGTGTGAGTTCTTGGTCCTACTATAACTGGGGTCTATGGTGATGTCCATAGCCCACATTAGCAAGGGGTCATTGGAACCAAGCTGTGCTAGGTTGGCCCCACCCTTCACTGGTCCTGCCCCTCACTAGATATTGCAGCAGGTAAGTTGGCCCCTACCCCTCAAGGCAGAGCTCGACCCCCATACTTGGAAAATATGACCCCTTATCCCTCACTATTGGCACACTAGTGCTGACCCTGTGGTCAGGATGCAGGTGGACTGACCCTGAGGGCAGGAGAGTGGTAGAGCTGATCCAGCCCCCTTCATCTGGCATGTGGTAGCATGGGTGAGGGAAAGATAACCTCCCCTCCATCACTTATTACAATATGTGACCTATAAGAGCTGGCTTAGTGGTTAGAAGAGTGGGAGAGCTAGCCCTGACCCTTATCAGCTGCAGTACATGAAAAAGCAGCTCCTGCTTTCCATCAGGGCAGCACACTAGAGCTGACCCTGTTATGCAGGTGAACCATCCCTGAAGGTTTGAGAGCAATAAATCTGACCCTGCCCTCCTTCCCCCTACAATTCCCCACCCATCTGCCATGCAGTGGCATAGGGAGGGAAATATGTCTTCCGCCTTCTACCCTTTGCTCCCTGTGGTCACAGAGTAAGAACTAGCACTGCCATACACCATCTGTAATCCATAGGAGAACAGGCCCTGCACCCTACCTAGGCAGCACACTAGACCTGATTCTATTGTCCGGGTGCAGGTGAGTCATCCCTGAGGAGATGAGAGCAGAGAGCCAACACACCCCCTACCCATTATCCCTATAGCAATCAGGAAAGAGGGCCCTGTACCTTGCCTGTGCCAAACAGTAGATCTGGCCCTGGTGATATGAGTGAGGGGTAGCTGGATCTGAGGGCCTAAGAACAGGAGAATTGGCCCAACTCCTTGCTGTAGGATGCATTGGGTGAGCTAGCTAAGGCAGTGCTGGAGAACTCATCTGAATAGTGACTACAAGGAAAACCTAGAAAGCTGACCAACCCAGCTACCATCCAAGCCCAGAACCAGAGCTATGAGTTGGCCCACCTCAATATCCACTGAATCTAGGAACACATGAAGGGGAAGAACCTGTGAATCCAAAACAGCAGGATTTTCATAACACAGGACAACAGAATATCCAAGAAGATCCCTAGTAAGAGCCCATTATTGTGTAGCATAGTCCAGAGGCCTTGAATCAGACTGACTAATGTCTCAAAACAATGAACATTTGCAAATAAAGATGAATAGACCAAAGGGAAAACTGTGTGTTTCAATAGGCCACACTACAGCTTCCATGACAAGATTCTTTTTTTCCTCCTCCTCCTTCCCCTTCTTTTTTATTTTAGTTTTGGTTATGGTTTGTTTTGTCTCTCTGCTTTCTTTTGGTTTTGATTTTTCTTTTAAATTTGCTTATGAAATGTGAGGGGAAAGGAAGATAAATGGGGTTGGAGTTCATGATGTGAAATCCACAAGGAATCAATGACAGGAAAAAGAAGAAGGAGGAGAAGGATGAGGAGAAGGAGAAAGAGGAGGAGGAGGAGAAGAAGGAGAAAGAGGAGGAGGAGGAGGAGGAGGAGGAGAAAAAGAAGGAGGAGGAAGAGGAAGAAGAAGGAAGAAGAAGAAGAAGAAGAGAAATAAAATGTGAGAGATGATGAAAAGACCAAAGTTTTAAATTATATGGATAAACAAGATCACAGAAGAGAACCTCCCAAAACTAAGATGCAAAAAGAACACAAAGCCCAAACTAAAAGAGACCAGCAAAGAAATAAATACTCCATGACATTTCATAGTTAAAATACTAAGTACACAGAACAACAACAAAAAGAGACTATGAAAGCAAATAAAACTGAAATTATTAAAACACGAAGCACCACTAATAATACACAATCAACAACAAAAAATAAAGCACAATTCAACTAATACATATACTAATCCAATAACTTTATATATTAACAGTTCCAATTCTATAATCAAAAAGCAAAAAACAAAGTTCATCTATCTGTTGTATACAAGAAGTTCAGCTTTAAAGATAGCTTTAAAGGTAGAAAACTGATTCCAATCAAATGGGACCAAGAAGCAAACAGGTATTGCTATTCTATTATCTGACAAAACAGACTTCAAATAAAACTAAGAACAAGATATAAAGAATACTTCATCTTAATCAAGGTAACAATCAGCCAAGATGGTATTACTATTCTAAACATGTATGCCCTAAACTCTGGTACATACAATTTCATAAAATGTATAATACCAGAATTAAAGACAAAGATTAATGTCAACAGATTCATAGAAGGTTTCAATGCCTCACTTTTTTCTAATAGACAGGTCATCTGTACAAAACAAATAGATAGACATCAGAACTAAGTGATATCATACATCAAATAGATCAGATATTGCAGAATATTACACCCAAACCCCAAGATATATACATTCTAATGATCAGCCCACAGAAGCTCCTCAAAAGTATACCACATTTTGGAACACAAAAGAAATCATAGAAAATTCAGAAAGATTTGGAAAAAAGCTATACTTCTATCTGACCTTAATCCAATAAAATGTAAAATTGACAACAAAAAAGTTTCTAGTAACTACACAAGCAACTCATTATTAAACAACCCATTGCCTAACAATTAATGAGTCAAAAAGAATCCTGGAACTAAATGAAAACAGAGACACAGCACTACAAAACCTCTGAAACAGTAAAAGAGGCCCTATGAGGAAAATTTATACTTCTAAAATGCCTACACTAACAAAATTAGAAAGAGGGCAAATAAATGACTTAATGATGCAACTCAAAACTTTAGAAAAAAATCTTTAAAAAAAAACCAAACCAGTAGACAGCAAGAAATAATAAAATCAAAGCAGAAATTAGGTAAATAAAAACAAATCAATACAAAGTATCTGTAAATCTAAGAGCTGGTTCTTGGAGAAAATAAACAAGATCCACACACTCTTGGCCAAACTAACCAAAAGAAAAAATAAGAGGACCCAAATTAACAGACGCAAAAGTGAAAAGGGAAATATCACAACAGACACTTAAAAATTCAAATAATTGTAAGGGAATACTTTAAAACCTGGATCCCAGCAAGTTGACAAATCTAAAAGAAATGGATGAATTTCTAGAATCAACCAAATCACCCAAATTAAACCAAGAAAAGCCCAATAAAATAAACACACCTATAGCAAACAAATGGAGAGAATGAAATTGCAATTTAGAATAAAACTTCCAACTAAAAAAATAAGTCCAAGCACACATAGACTCATAGCAGAATTCTACCATGCTTCCACGGATCTAAAGCCAACCTTCTTAAATTATTCCAAAAAGTGGGAAGAAAAGAACAGCTCACAAAGTCCTTTCCATACAGTCGATGGTACTCTAACACCCAAATGAGGTAAAAACACAATAGAAAAAAAAAAAAGAAAAGAAAAAAGCTATAGGCCATGTTCATGGTGAACATTGTTTCAATTTTCTAAAAAAAAGTATTTCCATATTAAATACAGACTTATATCAAAGAAATCATCCACCATGACCAAGCTGGCTTCATTCCAGTAATGCAGGGCTGGTTCAACACACACAAGTCAATACATGTAATAAATCACATAAATGGACTTAAAGACAAAAGTCCCATGATCATCTCAATAGATTCAGAAAAGATTTTTGACAAAATCCAATCTGCCTTTATGATAAAAAGTCGTAGAGAAAGCAGAGCTGAAGAGTGCATATCTCAACATAGTAAAAGTGATATTTGAGAAGCTCACAGCCGACATCTTTCTAAATGGAAAAATATTTGAAGCAATCCCACTGCAATCAGGGACAATATTCTCTACTATCTCTACTCCTTTTCAATATTGTATTCAAAGCACTAGCTGGAGCAATAAGACAGAAGAAGGAAACTAAAGGTATACAAATGGGAAAGTAGGTCAAACTATCCCTATCTGAAAATGTCTTAGTTAGGATTTACTATTGCTGTGAAGAGACACCATAACCATTGCAACTCTTACATTTGGGATGGTTCGCTTACAGCTTCAGAGGTCATCATGGTGGGTACTATGGTGGCAGGCAGGCAGATGTGGAGCTGGAGCTGAGAGCCCTACATCTTGACTCAGAGGCAACAAAAAGTCTATCACACTGATGGAAGCTTGAGAAAAGTAACCTCAAAGCCCATCCCCACAATGAGACACTTCCTCCAACAAGGCCACACCTCCTAATAGTGTCACTCCCTTGTTGGGGGCACTTTCTTTCAAACCATCACAAAAAAAATGATATAATATATAAGAGATCCAAAAAAAACTCTGCCAGAAAACATTTCTAAATGTTTTCAAGGTCAACAATTTAGGCAAGGTATCAGAATACAAAATCAACTTACAAAACCAATAGTTTTTCTATACATCAGCAACAAACAGACTGAGAAAAAGATCAAAGATGCATTCCCATCTACTATATCCTCAAATAATAAATTAAATATCTATAAACCTAACCCAAAAGGCATCTACTATGAAGTCATTAAATCTATAAATAAAGATTTTCCAGAAAATAGAAAGACATACCATACTCATGGATTGGTAGAATTAGATTGTGAAAAATTAAGATTCTACCAGAAACCATTTATAGACTTGAAGCAATACTAATAAAAATTCCTATCATATTCTTCACAGAAATAGAAACTCTATCCTAAAATTCATATGAAACTTTACAAGACTCTGATAGCCGAAGTAATCCTAAAGAAAAAGAGCAATGCAGGAAGAATTATCATGACAATTTTCAAGTTATATTACAAAGCATTGTAATAAACAGTATAGTACTGGGGAATAAAGGAGCAATAGAGACAAAGAGAGCAAAAGTAATATTAAGGGAAAATAGGAAAAAGGAGGGAGGAGAAAGGAGTGAGGTATATATAGGGAGAGGGAGGAAGGAGGCTAGAATAACCAACCATAAAGACGCCTGAAAAATTCATAAATAATCATATAATTTATTTACCTAAATTTGCATATAATACATATATGTCTATGGCTATATACATACATATATAGTTTAAATGCCACCTGTGTTGTCAACACTTCCCTCAAGAGTCATAGATAATCTAACAAAAACCCAGTACCAGGTATGAGAAGTCCTAGTATGAGTTGTCGGTAAGGGAAATCCAAGAGACTTCCAAAGCATTATAGGCTATTGCTGCTGCCCTTGGCTGCCTACCAGGGGTTGAAGGTAAGTCCCTATTACTGAAGATGCATGCACTTTCAGGCACAGGACCCAAAGTATCCAAGCCGGATAATACCTGAAAACCTCTACCCTGAGAACTAGCTTTCATAATACCAGAAGATGCCAAACAAGCTTCTACAAGAGAGAAGAAGCTAACAGTCCCACCCAGCTATGATGCCTATGAACCACCACAGTGACCAGCATGGCACAACAACCCTAATGGTACAGTACTGGCATTCATAGCATGATGGAAACCAACATCTCTCTAACTGCATGTAAGACACACAAGCAAGATTGGAAATTTTCTAATGGAAAACAGAGCAAAAATAACCCTACATTAGTTCTCAAGAATGTTTCTCTCCCCATTCCAATTCTGTGTCTTCTTTAAAACCATGACCTAAGCTGTAAAGAAAGGTACTGCCCTTGGAAAGAGTTGGAAGAGTTCACACACTCGTTGACCAGAGACAGAACTGTCTTATTCTCAGTTCTCATGCATTTAAAGCTGCCATTCTTATTTGTCTTTGCCATCATTATTGATGACGGACCAACACTGAGCATCCCATGTTACCCTGTCAAGTAAGTTTCTAAAATTAAAGGTGAAAGTCACCTTTTAAAAAATTGGAATTGTATCTGAACTTCTGGCTCTCTTCTTTAAAGTTGTTACATGGATTACACATTCATTTTGTCTGAGTGCTACATGATTTTCTTAAAAAAGCAAAATCCTGTGGCTGGACAGACTGTTTTGATACATAAACTTGCCACTGAGCTATTTTGCATCTCTTTATACAGCTTGTTCTGCCAGTGGCTAATTACAGCCATCATTGACTTGTGTTGTGCTCACAGTATCCCACCAAGGGGCTGGGGGTGTCTGAAGGTGTTGTTTATACAGAGTTCATTATGATAGAAGTAGATATAACATTATTATGCTCTTCTATCTGCATGTATGCAATTATTCCTTCAGGCTTTCATGCCTGAAATAAATTTATGGGAATCTTATCCTCTACTATATGTTAAGCTACAATTCAAAAGCAGCCAGGCCAAGGACATTGTGTTCTATCTTTACAATCAAATACAGATTTCCCATTAAAAGGAAAATTCTATTTCCAAAGATTTAATAGTATGGTCCTTTAAAAATAGTTCCAGATGCCTAAATTTTAAGACTGAATATATCCCACAACACAAAATAGTTTGCCTTATTGTGATTTGCACAAATTTTCAACCACTAGACATTGCCATTTGCTTTATTTTCAGATACAACTTACATTCAGTGTTTTACAACATTCCATATTTACTTCAGCTATATTTGGGTATATTCAAGATGGACTCACTCTTATTGACGCATTACAATGATTGATTGCACAACACATGTTGATATTTTCCTCCCTTGTTTTGCTGGTTTTTATATCAACTTGGCCATCATGTCTCGCTCACTTACAACCCCACCCTCTTCTCTTTGAAGTCTCTGTCTGCTTAAATTAAGACTAAACTTCATTAAGACTAATGGCTTATTACATCAAGAGGAAAAAAATTCAAACACAACAGTGATTAAGTACATAACCTTTAACTGAAATGAGTATTTCCAAAATAAGCACCATTGAATAAGGAGTTCCCTGCAGTCTATAAGAGGGCCTTTGTGTGACACCATAGAACTTGTTTCCTTTCCTTTTGCATTGTAGGTCACAGCAAATGTTCCAGACACCATACTAAGTTGCTCTTTCTTGGGATGGTCAAGTCACTAAAGAATGAGTTCAATCTCTTGACTGAAGTTCCCAGACCTTTCAAATCACATGACTGAGTGAGGTCACGTGCCACTATCTAGATGGCTCTTTTTTACTAGCCCTCCAAGGTGCTGTATATCATATGATTAAAGATCTGTGGAATAAACATGGCTAAAATTCCAAGGGGAGGAGTGGTTCATAGTACAATCCATTCTTCTGTACTGCACGAGCTGTTATTTCTGAACCATCATTCATTAGTAGTGAAGCCTAAGATATATTGAAATACTACTTTAGACAAAAAAATATGGATATACACGCTTACATCCGCTAGAGTGCTGTCTCTGAATGAATAGGTTTTTCATTGTGATGCTTTCTCATTTTAGACTTCATCTGAAGTATGATTAGCACATCCTCTTGGATACCTTGCCTGTCTCTACTGTATAGCTCCATGATATCCCCAAGGCTCTTTTTGGCGGGGAGGAGTCTCTTATGATAGGCACATGAAGCTTGTTCTAAACTTTTTCATTCTCTTTGTTTCTACAACACTGTGAGCATGAAGGAGTCAAAGTCAATTCTTCCCCTGGGCAAGGAATCCATTCAGTCTTCTTTTTTCTAAGAGCAGCTCCTTTTTCAGTTCCCACAGAAGTCTCTGAGTGATTCAAAAATACATTTAAAGTAAACATTGAAGTCTCTGAGTAATTTAAAAAATAATTTTAAATGTTTCTTCTAATGCATACAATTAACTAGATGGTGTTTTCCCTCATTTTTTATGCAATCACAGTGAACTGGATAAACATGCAGAATGCAAAGGCTTGCTTTCAGAACGATCATGTCTTTTGATGACACAGAATGATCATCTAAATTTTTGTTGGATGATGAAAGAATAACCAGTGGAAATTTTTTTCTTGTGCCTTTACGTAAAATATTTTATCAAAGAGAGAATGAGGATTAAACCAGCCTTACTTTAGCAGCAACTTCAAGAACTTGTAAAATAAATAATAATCAAAAACCTCCTTAGATGTTTCACTTTATGACAGAATCGAAGAGTGAACATTTTGATCCACATTAATGAACTAGCACATCTCAGACCCAAGTATCCAGGAAATAGTACATTAGAGCCACAATGCAAGCAATTCATACTCCACAAAATTTCTGCATCGTTCAAGCTACCCAACTGTGGTGGACTCTGATTGGACACCCTATAGGGACAAACGGAGGGCTCCATCACTTTTGTCATTTGGGGGCCACTTGGATTTCTTCCAAGATCTGTAAAAATATTTCGAGACTGAATTACATGACCACATGGTTTACAGTAGAATTTAATTTAGACTGTATCTCCATTCCTCCCTCAGTGCAGGCTGACTGTAGTGTGCTTCTGCGGAGAGAGCAAGAGAACCAGGCCCACACAGGGCTGTCACAGAGCCCAGCTCAGCCAGTGCCTCAGCCACGAGCAGACTCCACACTTGTTGGGTTCCCTTTTGTGTAGCCATTAGGTGAGCACTGTTTTTTTGGCACTAACTCAAAATGACTATTTAGTCCAACTTAAAATAGAAGACTTCCAGTTTTACTCATCCCAAAAAGAAAAAGAAAAAAACGAGTCATAAAAACATTTGTCACGAGCAAATGATGTTTCCGTCTCATTATGGTCTCTATGGGCAAAACAACTAAAAATACATAGTACAAAATTTTTTTCTGCCATTTTGCTAGTTGAAAACACATTTTTTTTATGTTTAGAGGCTAGAGCTTAAAAAAAAAAACCAAGAGGGGTAAGACAGTGTAGTGAAAGCACAAAAGATGGATCACTTACTTCCTCCTGCTTAGCTCTAGGTTCTGGACTCTTTAAAATAAATAAGAATCTTTTGAATGTGGTTTCCAGCAAGTTCTGCAAGAGCAAAACTATGCTCCTTACACAAGAATCAGCAATTTTGTCGTTTTGCCAACACGAATATTTCAGGAAATATTTTTTAATGCTTAAAGCTGACAATTGCTGGACCGGAAGAGGAGAAGGGCCC
>JAQHUG010000005.1:14410092-14449323 GCA_028555095.1 Dicrostonyx torquatus
TATGGGTCTGGGTCAGAAGGCCTCCTCCGGCTGGATCAGAAGCCCTCTCCGAGGGCCTGCCACACTCAAAAGGATGGGCTTCTCTGCTCCGTGCACCACACAAAGCCCTGTGGCTTTGTATATGCCCCCTTTTCCCTCAGGGCCTGTTCCTTTTGGGAACCTAGGACCCCTCCAGTGGGGATGGCTGGATCGGAAGCCCTCTCCAAGGGTCTGCCGCACTCAAAAGGGCAGACTTCTCCTCCAGTGGGGGTGGCTGGATTCTGAATTCTATTTTTATTAATTAAATTTGTTCTCGGACAAGTTCACATGCATGTATAATGCATTCTGATTATTCACTGCCCTCCTATCCCCTATATCCCTCCCAAATCTATCAACCTCCTCTCCTACCTATTGGTCCTTTCCAAGAAATATGTCTTTTTGTTTTATTTTGTATCCATTGAGTTTAACCAAGACCTTCCATGTGACCGGGGTTGGGAGCCTGATGCATTTACTGGTGGGTGCACAACTGAGGGCAAGACCCAGACTACTCCAGATTCTATCGGTAACAAACAGTTCAGTAGTGAGGGGTAGGACCCAGTATCCTGCCTCTGTTCATGACTGACTGTTGACAAACCCATTCTTGTGCAGACCCAGTGTAGGCAACCTCAGCAGCTGTAAGTTCATGGTGTTATGACCAGAAGATGATATTTTATAGCCTCCTCCATATGTTCTGATTCATATATATTCTTTCCTCCTGTTCTTATACAATGTTCACTAAGCTCTGGAGAAAATAATATGTGTGTCTTGTTTTGGACTAAACACTCATCACTTATTCTTAATTCCTTGAACAGCCAAGAATTTCTGTATTTACTGCAGTTCACTAAAAAGAGACATCTCTGATTAAGGTTGAAAGTAGCTTTGTCTATGGATATAAACATAAATACTTATATAGTTTGAGGCTATGTCAATGTACCTAACAGCAGTAGTAAGTTTTTCTGGGACCTTTGACCCCTCAAACATGTCTTTGTGACAGGGTTTATAACAGTAGGAACTAATCCCCTCATGTAGAGTTGCTCTCAAATTATTTCTTCATGCTGTAGTATAACCTTAATCCTGAATCATTTTATATAAAGTTCAAGCATGTACAAAACTAATATATTCCCTTCACATTCAGGACTATAGCTGTTTTGGAAAGAAAAACCATGATGACAAGGGAGGGCAACAGAAACTTCTCTGGTCTACTGGCTTGCAGTGCCCTGATGATCCGGGAGTTGGTTGCATCTCTTAACTTCATGATAATGCACTGAGTTTCATATCTATTCTATGTGCAGGTACATATTGTCTTATATGTATATAACATTTCAACAAAAAAATTTCTTAATAAAGAGGAGATAGAGGCACCTGTATGATGACTATTTCTCTGCCTTATGAAAAATTACTATGACTATAAATACCTCTGAGTAAGTCCATATAATAAATTCTTCTCAGAACATGTCATGAGAAAAATATTTCTTTCCAAAATACCTTTATGCTTCATTTATTACAAATCTCAGTGATGACTTCATCATTTCAACACAAAAATTATTCTTAAACAAAGTTTTTTTCAGGATTTATAATTCCCCATCTCAATATTTATTTTGCCCATTAACCCTTTTGTGAATGAATGTTTTATATTTTTATTTACCTGAGAAGCTAGATTCTCTTAAAACCCTGATAAAGTTAAAGTGTGAAAAGAAAAACGTTGATGATCTAATGCAGTCTCTAAATTACATAACAAGGATATACCTATGAATTTTATTTTAGCTTTAAATATACTTTCTATTATGTATATGGCATTTTTATTATTTTTAAGCACAGATCTATAAATAATAACTCACTTAAAAATTCCTAATACATTAAATGCAAATATTAAACCCAGAGTCTATCAACCACCTGGTCATTACAGTGGACTGTCTCAATTTGAGACTATTTCTTACTTGTTAAAGAAAAGAGGAAAGTTTGCATCATCATCATGAAAAATTCACTTTATGAAACCTACAAAGACATCCTCCAGACAAGAAGAAAATTACTATAACAAACTAATGTGCAGTTCACAACTTTTATTGTATGAAAAATAAAAACAAATGTAACAATACAAGTGGTGGCAACTCAATAAAGATGTTATTTTATGTGTTTACTATAAACTCAAAGGAAAATGGGAAAGAACTGATGTGGAGTAGAGATAAGAATAAACTGAATAGCCCTTGTTTTCCTATTGTCTGCAAAAAGCAAACAAGTTTCGTGTTGTGTAATGAAAATAAGTGGACATCAAATATTTGGAAAGAGACTGAATCAAGAAGAAAATCCAAATTGACTTCCAACTATTAATAACTTGAGTGTCCCTAAGGGATATTTTGGTTTTAGGTTGCTGCTGTTTCTATGGCTGCTGCTCTGCTGTTTTATTGTTGTCATTGTCATTGTTGAAAAGAGTGAGACAGACTTCTCCGTTAAGCAGAAAAATTTTGCAATTTTATTTCCTGTCCTTTCTGGTAAATGCACCAACAGAGTCTTTTCTTGATCCTTTTTATTTCCTCAACCATGTGGCTTGACCATTTTGATTTATTTTGTTTTCCTATTTCTCTTGTCACACTTGTAAGATACTATATGAAGTATGCACTTAGAAACAGCGTTGGGCGTTGTGGATCAGGCAGGAGTAAAACATAAAAACAGAGTGACTGTTACTTCACAGCCAAGCAAATCACATTAAAAATTAAAACATTAAAGTCATTAAAACAACTTTATGGGGAAGGTACTGCCATCACTATACTGTAAAGATAAAACGACTAAAATATAAGTCATTTAAATTATGCCACAAAGTTACCTAGATAATGTGCTAAAATTCAAATTCAAGAGAACAATGCAGTCTGATTTAGTCATGAGAAAATGAATGTATAAAACACAAGACATCAAAGGGTGTGTCTGTAGGAAAAGCTATCCCCAATGTTAGATGACACAAAATCATCTTTATATAAATTATTACAATTCAAATAACAACCAAGTGCATTAAAGTTAAGACAGAAAGAGCTCCCAACTGTGTTAATAGGATGGAAGCCAATGATAGCATTTTGTTTTGAAGACCACATCAGCTAAGAGGCTCTCTAAAAGCAGAATATGATTTTTAACAAAATGGACTTATACTGCAGATATCTTAGTCAACACCAGTGTTGTCTTAAACACCTCAACAAGATTTCTCAGTGATCTATTCAGAAAACAACAGCCTCCACAATTATTTTCCACCCCTAAAAAAAAGGAATAGTAGTTTTGTTGATAATCAAATGAGTAGATGAACTAATCACTTGATGAATAGAGGAAAATAAAAATGAGTAGCTGACCTCTCTCTCTCAGGAAAAAAAAGCAAACTAAGGCTGACTGGAGATTGTCCTCAGCAATAACCCGACTTCACAGTCTTGGCCTCTTGTTTTCCAATTAAACTGCCTAAAGAAGATGGTCAAGCTAACATCTGCAGAATTAAGTATGAGATTAAATAAAGCCCAATGGGAACTATGGTGGGTCATTCTAGAAAATAAAGAGACCTAGAGGAAGGCATGAATATGTATATAGAATATATGCACATAGACAAGTAATGAAAGAAAAGAAAGGCATTACAGGTTAAGTGATTCACCTAAAACATAGTTGAACAGTTATTATAACCATTGTAGAATAATGGTAAATGGCCCTCCATTGGTGCTTAGTCAACTTACTGGAAGTGACATTCTCAAAGAAAACTGAATGTCCCTCTTCCCTTAGCTACTAGCAATTGCCAATCACTTCACAGCTAGGGTTGGGTTTTTTTTCCCATTCTCTATACTGGAATTTACAGTTTTTGTGTATTCTGTTATGACCGCTATGAATAGACATCCCTCTGTTGTTTGATTTTAGCACACAGGCATTAATATCTTCATTTAGAATGATATCACTGTAAATTGCCTTTAGTACGTGGAGATATGTCCATTGAGAGGGCTCTGCAGGTGTCAGACAGGGAAGTGAACCACTAAGATGTGAGAATGAAAACTCACTTCAGGTTGATTTCATCAGTCTGGATCCCTGATGCCAGGCAGTTGATTCCCAACAAATTTAAACACAATATAATAATTTGTAAAGAAATAAAAAGTTTCCTGATATAATACAATCACTAAGGCACAAGGAAACACAATTACATCAAAACTCAATTCAGGTTATGTGTTGTTTTGCCCAAGAGATGGATTCTAGAAATGGGCTAAGGTCATTTGGACTTAGCCACATCTGGTCCTGGTGGTGGGATCTTAGGGGGAACCTCTGGATATATAGAAAGTGTTAGAGTCATTTAGACTATTAGGCATCTCTGGTCCTGATTAGGGGAGCTTGATATGACCCAAGAGACAATGAAGATTACCAGGTTATTAATCGCTTCCAATTCCCAGATCTCTGGATGGGAGAATGAGTCTTTTTACATCTTTCTCATTGGAAAGACAATCCTGAGTGCTTAGTGTTTCTCTGGAGATCTGTGGGTGCAAGGACACTCATGCTGTGCTCCCAACAGTCCTTCATATCCCTAGTCTCCCCAGAACTCTTTTCACAAAGGGGTATTGGATTTTGTCACAGGCCTTTTCTGCATCTATAGAGATGATTATGCAACAGAATTTTACTAGACCTTTGAAGAGGAACTAACACCAATACTTTTCAAATTATTCTGCAAGATAAAAAATAAAGAAACATTTCCAAATTCTTTTTAACAAAGCCTCTATTACCCTGATACTCAAACCACAAATGATTCAACAACAAAAAAGAAAATTATAGGTAATATTGCTTATGAACATAGATACAATAATTCTCAATAAAATATTTACAGACCAAGTTCAATAACTCATCTAAAAGATTACCCACCATTATCAAGTTGACTTCATCCCAGAGATGCAGGGATAATTAAATGTATTTATTCTTAATAAACAACTAAACAACATCATTAACCTCCATGGATCCATAAAAGTCCCCAGAATCAGTTGCCTTTGACTATTGGCATACATCTTGATGTTCTTGATTCTTGTACAATAGGTTACTAATGTTAAACAAGTTATTTTTCCCCAACATATAATGATTGTTTCAGTCAAGCACAACTTAGCTAACTCATCCTTGTTAAACAGTTTTCTTTGATACTGACAAATAAAGCTTTTAGAAACTTAATTCAGTTTTAGTCTCATTTTATTTTCACTTTTGTGGAAGTTTTTCTATGATAATGCACTCTGCTTTAAGTTACTTAGTCTTTCTTTCTGTTGTATCCTTTCAAACTGAAAATACAATTGGCCATTATTTCAATGGGTACTTCATCTATGGACTCAACCAACTGTGAATCAAAAACACTCAGGATAATTAAAACACTGTGGCATTATAACTGCATTACTGCTATTAGTAATGTACAAGGAAGTGGGGCAAAGAAAACAAATAGTACCACATGTCACCTTCCTCAGACATCTCAATTCTGCTTTTTCTGCATGAACCCAACCATCTAAAATGTGTTAGTGCATAAATTTTGTTGTGTTCCAATAACACTGTACATAAATTCCTAAATTTAAGTTTAATTAATTTCTAATATTATGAAATATGACAAGTTTGCTCTTTCTGCCACTGATAATATAAAAAAACTCTCTTGAACAAAAGCTTTGCAGGCTAAAGATTAATCTCAGTGGCTCTGCACCGCAAAAGAGTAAAAAGCTCGACAAAAACAAGCCACTGGTCAAGTTTAATCAGAGGGTCACCATGTACTAACTTACGACATACCTCATAATGGCTATGGGTATGTACTCAGTGCCAATTATGTGTCAGACTCCTGAAAAACAAAAGAGAGATAGAGACATATATATGATTGTTGCAGATTCTCTGCTGACAAGATCAGTAGACAGTCAATAGTTTTGTAATAAAAATTAAATAGGAGGTCACAGCATGTTATCACCTGGGAAACCAACCACCGTTATGCTGTAAGCCTTCCCAACTTGGCTTGTGGAATTCTGTGCTCTTCTATTGGTTATCTCTCACTGAGTCACAAACTTCTGCAAATTAAACAACATAAAATTACATTATTTAATCTCTTGCTTCCCCTGAAGGCATGGATCCCATCACAGCTTAACTGGTTACTTCTGGTCATACCGACTGCAATCAATAGAATAACAAGGACTTTAAGGAAGACATTGTTCCTAAGCTCATTTGGGCCGGTGGCAGAATTTGTCTTCATCTAGCTATAAGAATATGAGTCTACAACTGGGATTTGCCATGACATCATCAAGGAAGTATCAGGGCATTGTCTTTGCTTTGCCTATGCTAATACCAATCATGGCTGTCACCACACTCAATGGAAGGAAATTATGCAAGGGCATCAGCATCATTAGACTCATAACATTAAAGGAGAGCTTTCTAGAATCTCTAGGTCACATGCCCAAAAAGAAATTCAATGAGTATAAATCACTGAGAAACAAAAGTGATTTTCTAAATGCTTAAATAGTAGAGCAGAATATGAACCAGTTTTATTGGATAGAGTCTTATGGTAAAGGAAAGATCTCAACTTGTCTTTCAAGATTACAGAGAACAAAGCATTTGCAAAATATATATGAAATTTACACTATATATGATAATGTAATATCATGATATGTAATGTAATAACATAGAGGAGATTTGCGATAAAACGCACCAAAATTTTCCAAACCATTTTCTAGAAATCTGTATATCATTACCAGTGGTACCAATGTTAGACTATGGGATGTCAATGTTATTTAAATTCAGGACAAATGCAGCTTCCCCAAATGAAACCCCATACAAAACTCATCACTAGAAGAAAATGATAATTTTCTCAGTTCTGATTTACTTTCATGTAAATGGTGTGTTTAGAGTAGTATTAATAGCATTTCCTGCCAATTTAGCAGGTACTGGAGGAGAGAGGAAAATGCATGGAAGAATAATGGGAGATGATTCTATTCCTCCATCATCTTTGAAGACGACTATAGAAAGTGGGTCAAACACAGACTCTAATGAGGCATCAGCGCAGACTACACAATGCAAACTGGAATGATGCATGCTTATAATTCTTTACAGACAACAGAAGTCATTTCCTAATTTTAAACAGTGGGCATTTCTGGCTTCTAATTTTCAAGCACTGCTTTGGATTCCCTTCTAACTTCCTTATTTAAACATTCCCTCTCCCAGATGAGCCAAAGGATTCTTTTTCAGTGAACAAAATCCACATGGAAAATTACAGATTTTGTGCACTCCTACTTCTTAGCTCTCTATGAGCTAAACACAGATTACTTCAGATTTAGAAATCAAAGTCTAAAAATTTGAATTTGGGGTTTAGGTTAAGAAAAAGCAAACACACACACACACACACACACACACACACACAAAATGTTGTCCCTATATAGCTAACTTTGAGAGATGTACTAATGTCAATTACAGATGCTTCAAACAGAACAAGTGATGCAAAATGATAAATACATCTTTGTACAGACTTCCATGTAACTAATAATTATATGAAGGAAAAACAACCATAATAAGAAAATCAATGTATGGTAATATGTGGGGGGGGGGGGAGAAGAGAGAGACTAAGCACGGTTCCTCTCTAAAACTAGAGATTTCTGAGGACTAACTAACTCTCCTTGATGTGGATGTGTGTGAAAAGATGTGACTCTGTGGCCAGATGTAACTGGACACACCTGAAATCCCAGACTTTGGGAGCCTGAGGTAGAAAGATTGTGAGTTTCAGTGCTAGCCCGGATTGTATACTGAGTTTCACACTCTGTATTTAGACAAATAGCAGGCAAGGCTCTGAGCCCACTAGGCAGAGGCTGTTAAGAAAGAAGAGCCTCCTGCACTGCCACCTGGGGCCTTGGTGACATCCAGGCCCCAGGCTTCTGCTGAGGACCATGACTCTGAGTCCATGGTCCTACAGTAGCCAGGGTCTGAGTTAATGTCCATGGCCCATGTTGCCACCAAAGGTCACATGGATGCCTGGGATGTAGGCCACAACCTGTGGCCTTGTGGGTGGCCAAGGGCCATGCAGCCACTGGGGCTGAGCTGATCTGAGTGCCCTGGGTTGCCACGTGTACCCATGATGTCATTCAGCCCCTGGCCGCTGCCTAGAGCCATGTCTAGGTCTGTGGCTTTTTAGCAACCAGGGTCTGAGTTCATGTCTGTCTCCTGTTATCATCAACGGCAGGCCGTATGGATGCCTGGGGTTTGATCAGCCACCTAGGACCATGTTGGTGCCCAGGGGCCATGCTGCCACCAGGATCATACTGATCTGGGTGGCCTGTGCTGCCACAGGGGCCCTGGTGATGTCCAGGCCAAAACTGCTGCCGAAATCTATGTCTGGGTTCATGTTCCTGCTGTAGCTGGGGTCTGTGTTGATGCTCATGACCCACATAACCACAAGGGGTCATAGGAACTATATGTGTTGAAATCCAAGGGCTATGCTGAGCAGGCCCTGCCCATCACTGACTCCGGGATGGTTGGCCTTGCCCCTTGTTAGACACTGTAACAGGAGAGCTGGACCTGCCCCTCATGGAAGAGCTTCCCCTCCCTCTTGTACATAGGAGAGCTGTCCCCACCACTCAGGGGAGTTCTGGCCTCAGGTACTCAGGAGAGATGACCCTACCTCTCACCACAGGCCTAGGAGAGCTGTGCCTGAGAGCATGTACCTAGAAGAGCTGGCTCCACCCCTCACCTGGCCAACTGGCCAGGACTGAGCAGCTCAGTTACCATCCAGACTCACATCTTGGACCTTGGGTTGACCCACCCTAACATCTACCCCATCTATGACCTGCTGGATTTTGTGAGGGGACTGGTCCTGCAGAACACTAACTGAAGGATCCCCATGACTCGGGGCAACAGCAGGGTATCTGAGAGGAGTTTTGGTGAGGGTCCAGTGACGATGGTATGCCAGAGGTCTTGAATCAGACCAATGACTCACTGCAATGAGCATTTATGGGTGAGGCCGATTAGACAAAATAGTATACCATGTGACAAAGTTTCCAGTGCTACTAAGACAAATGAAGAGGCTGTTGGAAAGACAGAGTCACTAAGTGTTTTTTGTTTGTTTGTTTGTTTGTCTTTTATTAATTTGGAAGTTTTGTGGGGGGAGACACTGCAGGGTAGGGGCAGATAAGGAAGAACTTGGAGGTGAGTGGGATTGGTATGCATGATGTGAAATTCCCAAAGAATCAATAAAGAATTATGTTAGGAAGGAAGGAGAGAGGAAGAGAAGGAAGGAAGGAAGAAGGAAGGAAGGAAAGAGTGGCTGGTTGAGAGTGAGACTCCCAGAGCAGATTCATCTATGTGCACAAACTATATTCCAAATAAAAGGTACTCTTATTATTACCTATATCCTTAGCCCAAAAAGATAAAGAGGAAAGAAGAAAGGAAGAAAGGGAGGGAGGGAGGAGGGAGTATTGGTGTGCTAGAAACCAGAGGCCCTAGACTGGATCAATAGCGCATTGAACGATGAACATTTGCAGGTAAAGCTGTTTGGACAAAAGGGTCTAATGCATGAGACACAGCAGCTCCCAGTGCCACTAAGACGAATAAAGAGAATGCAAAGGTAACAGAGACAAGAGTGAAGTTTGGTTTGGTTTGATTTGCTTGTTGGGATTTTTGTTTGTTTGTTTGTTTGTTCTTTAATTAATATTCTTATTTGCAAATTTTATTTTATTCATTTTTATTTTTTAATTTTTATCTTATTATTTTTATTTCTTTTTTAGTCTTCTTTCGGGGAGGACACTACAAGGGTAAGGGGTAGATATGGAAGGACTGGGAGATGAGGGGGCCTGGGGTGCAAAATGTGAATCTCCCAAGGGATCAGTTAAAAAAGAGACAGAAAAGAAAAGATGATGGCCTCTGAACTAACAGATAAAGGCAAATTAAAAAAAAGAAAACTTGTGAAAAAACAGGGAAAAGGACCCCCAGTGTGGGGAGTGATACTTGTGAGGTGGAAAGACTTAGTCAGTTTAAGAAAAAAGAAGACAAGTGTGACTCCTGTTGTAATCGAAGGGAGAGAGAAGCAAAGGACAGCAGACACAGGGAACTCTGGGCTTTCCTGACCTCACAATAGAGTTGCCATAGGAAGCAAGTATTTAGGCAGCTGAATGCCATGGCCTGATTTACACTGCAGAGGAAAGGCAGTCTAAAAATATTATTAAGGCAATTAATGTGAGGTGTTTCTTGGGTACAAAATTAGAATTGCAATAAATGAATCCCTGGTGTGGATTTTGGGAGTAGCTTTCTCCCATAGGTTTCCTTTGGAAAACTTCATCTGTTTATTTTTTTCCTACCATAAAACGCCATTATTCACTTTATAGCTAGGGACACGATACAATTAATTTTTTTTCCTTTTCTTTACATGTAATCGTGTCCATCATTGTAGAAAATACATCTAACTAGCAACTTTAGGGCTGCTGTCTAATTAGCAAGTATCTTGTCTTGCTGACTTCACTGAACACTTTTCCTCATCCTTCACTTCTGGTGGAAGCATTCCGCGGAGCGCTTCTGGAAGACAAACACTGCTTGCCAAATTACAAGCAGACAGGCAGTCTTGCTTTAATTGATGAATGGCATTAGTGTTATGAGTCACTAAGCTCCAACTTGCTTTAGTCACTTGAAGCATTCAGTCATTTCCTTAACAACGCAATGTAGGGAATGAGTGTCTTACTGCTTTTAGGAAACAGAACTCATAAATAAAAATAAGATGGTATTCGGGGTGCTTTGCTGACCTCACAGCACAGACAAGTCAAATAAACACTATCGCGCACTTTTTCAGTCCAAAGATCTGAAACTTTAAAGAAGTCGGATCTTGAAAGCCAACCCATTAACCTCTGCCTCTCCATTATCTTACATTAGACTTTGATAGAAGCTCCTATACAGATATATCTCCTTAAACCTTGTCATCTCAAGAAAAGCTCGCAGGACTTGGTTTGTCCTAGGGGATGTCAAAGACTTAATGAAACCTAAAAGATCACGGGAACAGGGCAAGAGATGCAGGGCAGGGTGGTGAATGTTTTCCCTTAATCTCTCAGCGGGACTTTGTTGTCTATAGCCTTTTAATAATATTTTCCCCCAACAAATTGACTCAGTCATCACCCAAAAGATATATTGGTGCAATAAGAGGACAAAAATGTTTTTGAAGAGATGGACTAATTTGAACGTTTTCCTAAAACTATGAAGGGCAAGAAAGTCTTGAAGGGAGACTCCCTATGTTGTTCAAGTGTCGCTTGATGACAGGTCTTCCTGAAGACAGCTCTCTGTCCTGATAAACTGAAAGGGCAGCTACAGCTTTCTGTGTTTGTCACCATACACTGTTAGTTTCCTTACACTTAAAGACATCCCGTTCATAAGCATCTTGTTAAATTTTTTCTACTTAATCCATCTTACTCTAGCATCTCTTTATTTTGTCTGTTTCATTTCTTGTTTGCTTTTTGGTGTTTGTTTGGTTTTGCTGTTTTAGAACAAGATCTCACTTCGTATCCATGTCAGCCTTGAATTCATGATCCACTCACCTCTGTTCCTGATTGATGTACAGGTATGTGCCACTGTGCCTGACCTACGCCATCTGTGATGTGCTGAGATCCTGATTGATGCTGAACTTGACTATGAATCAGAAAGTTTAGAACTGTGTTAAACGCTACCATCTTAGGCTCTTCCTGGACCTTTTATTTGTTCTCACTACCCTTGCTGTTACACTGTGCACAGTGATTCCGGGGATTCTAAAAGAGGGGGAGCACAGTTCATAACAAGCAATGTCATGTTTGCTTGCCGTACTGAAACTTGAACCAGGATTGCATACATGCAAGCAAAATCTCCACCATTGAGATGTATCCCAAGGTCCTTAGAGCCTATATGTGTCAGGAGCTATTCTGCAAACTGGAGAAGACGTTACTCCTGCCAGCAGGAATAACTTTCTATTAAGCAGCTATACCTTCTCAAAGCTAAACATTTCCATGAGTTCTTCTCACGGTTGTTTCTCCCACACGAAGCCAGCTAAGAAGGAAATTACAGAACACAGACCCTGCCATAATTACAGAGATGACAAATGGCTGTATTGGGAGAGCCTGCAGGAGGAATTCCAATACATACGATAAAGGAGCAAAAAGGCTAGAGAGTGAGTTGAAACCAGATAATAAAGAACATTGACTACCATAACAACTAATTTGTTTGAGTAACGTGTGATAAGAAAGAGTAGGCCTAAGCAAAATATGGAGTGAACAAGTCAAATTTTATCAAGGAATTAAAGAATGATAAAAGATGAGATGAGAGAAGTCTAGATATACAATAAATACAGACACTCCAAAATGAGGCTGAAATAGTGGGCACAAAGAGGAAGAAATAAATCCAAAAGACTAAAGACTCTGAAAAACAACTGGAGACATCTTATTAATTCCACTAGCAATATTGAAGAGCAGACCATTTTAGGCCAATCATTGTGTTGTGCAATTGCAAACTCCTGTCTTTGTTTCCGGTCAACATGGACTGATTTTTCCCATGAAGCATACGCCTACTTAGATAGAATCAACCGAAGTATCTATTTGCCCACATTTTAGGAGAGTTTCTGAAATGCATCTGCTTTAATAAAATTGCATGGTGGTCACCATTCTGTTGGTAAGAATGTGGTGTGGTTTTTCTGTATTACATCAGACAATAAGAAAACTTTGGAAGCTTTGTAATGAAGAACCGAAACTATAATTATGTCTCAAGCATGATTCCATCACGTTTCACTTTCTGCATAAACTTTCTTTGGAAACAACTAAGTCAAAGAAGGAAAAGTTCTTTCAACTTTTACAAGAAAAGAACACAAAGTAACAATCAAGTCTGCGATGAATCAGTATCATGGGGGCAGACAGCATTACCATAGGGCACACTGCTGTTCAAATCAAAGATACTAATATTTTTCCAACTTCAAACAATTTTATGCTCATACAATATTACCCACATGTAATGAAGAAGGTCTTAACATATTCTTCTCTAATTTACCTCTCTTCATTGAGACAAAAATTAATGCAATTTTATCTTTACCATCTCTTTAAGGCTCAAAAAGAAAAAGAGCCTTCCTTTCCAGTCCTGGACCACCACTCTTCAAGTTTACTCCCTCTCATGAGCTCATCTAGTTCCATAGATTTTATTATCATCTCATTCTACTTTCCTATCTACCCTTAATTGCAACTTCTATCTTCTTTCTATCTACTGGTCATTGCCACATAGATAGCTTATCAATTTTCCGCAATCAATATATCTAAGAGAGAAGCCATCATCTCCTTCCTTTCCATTCCTGAGTTAGCTCATCCTCTCACCAAAACTACATTCAAACATCATAATTTTCAACAGTCTCCAAGTTTTGAATCTTGGCATCTACTCCTACCTTTACATATCACTCATCCTATAAATGTTTCCTTCATCATATATAATATTCTTTTACTTCTATATAAGTAGTGATTACACTTTAGAGTTGTATTTACTTCTTTACTTGCAGTTCCATTGCAAAATGTAGAAAAAATAACAGTGCCTTAAATTGTAAGACTGGCAAAATACATAGTCTTACATAAGTGTGACACTATCTTCTTCTGTAAAAATACAGATGATAGTAAGGATTGAGTATTCCTACTCCAAAAGTCCAAAATCTGAAGTGATACAAAATTTAAAATATGTGAAATCCCATTGTGGAACCACAAGTAAAAACACTGGTTTTATGTCAAAACATTGGTATGTAAAAATATTACATGAAATTTCCTGCAGATTGTGTGTATAATTTGCACATAAAATGAGTTTTCTATTTATAATTGCGTACTATTTTTAAGATGTTATATTTGTGCAAATATTTCAAAATCTGAAAATGTTCTGGCTCCACGACTTTCAAATAAGGAAATGCAATCTGTTATAATGGTTTTATAGGGTTGCCAGGAGGATAAGATGCACACATGTGTACGTGTACTGCACCCAGTAACTGATAACAGTTCAGGGAAATTAGCTGTTAGTGTCATTACATCACCTAGATCACATAAGATAACCAAGATAACCAAACTTAGAGCATGGCATTTTTTTGTTCCAGTTCCATTCACCATTAACATAAGTCATCAAATTTTATTTATTCTTTTTCTTTCCTGGAACTTATACTGTTTGCATACAAACAATTATTGCTGGTAATGGCATTGGAAACATCACACAAAATGACTTTACTTTCTCACTAATAGCTTCCATTACCCAGAGTTCTGAAACTTGCCCTTTTTTGGTCCTTCTTCTCAGTACTCCAAAATATGTGACAGCAGCTATTAGCATATTTTGTTCTTATGCTAAGCCCTGAAAAGACCTCTCATGCTGTTCATATTTTACTGTGAAAACTTGGAGCTCCCTATCAGGTGAGGACAGAATGCCTTTTGGAATGTGATGTCTGTGACCTCATCAGGCATTAAATACTTATTCTAGAATATCTGACTCAACTGGGCTACTTTCCAGGACAGGTGAAGCTCTACATCATCCTCTGTCCGGGCACAGCGACCAGTGAGCCTCATAGGCTGGAAAAAAATATCTCAACTCCTTTTCCAAAAGTTGTGGATTTGGCAGTACTCCTTCACCCAATCATTTTTAAACCCTATTATGTTTCAAGGGAAATTCAATCCATCTGTTTCTGGTTCTTCAAAACATTGCTGTTTTGTAAGAGCTATTTGATGTCCCAAAGGCTGATGAGTCTCAACAAAGCCATTTGAGTCCCTGTAGAAGGCTATAGATGTCTCCAAGGAATTAATGGAGCTGGAACCTCAGGCATCTAAGACCTCACAGATTTTGCTCTGGAGAAATAAAGCTGGAACCTCAGGCATCTGAGACCTCAAGACTGTTATACCTCACAAATGACTACCAACTTGAGTGTCTTTGTTTCTCTTTATGTACATTAATTGTGTAGGCATTTCTATACATGCATGTCACCCCATGTTATCCTTTCTTCCCTTCTGATTCTCTTTTCCCTTATGTATCTCAGAGAGTCCTTTGTGTTCACATCATTTTTCTCTCTCTTAATTATCCATATGAGATAAAATATGATAGTGTCTCTCTAAGCCTGGCCTTTCTTAATTAACAGGATAATCTCTAGTTCAACATATGAATTTCCTCAAAATGACAGAATTTCATTCTTCTTGAAGACTAACACTCTATTATAGGGTCTGAAGAAATGGCTCAGTGGTTAAGAGAACATACTGCTTTTGCAGAGGACCCAAATTCCATTCTCAGCACCCATGTCAGACAGCCTACAACCACGTGTAACTTCAGTTTCAAGGGAGCCATTGCCCCTGGCCTCCACAGACATCTGTGCTCATGTGCACATAATCCCACACAGACCAATCACATATATGCAATTTAAAAACAAATTCAAAAAGTAAAATAAACAAACTTATGTCTTGTATATCTGGCACTTATGTAACCTTCTACATGTGGACAGGCACCTAGACAGGTTATATAGCTTGTTTGTGTGCCTAATGCTTTGATAAACTTGTGTGTGCAGGTAATTTTACAGTAAGAAGCTTATGGTTCTTTGGGGAGTATACTTAAAAGCAGGATAGCTAGATCATATACAAGTTCTTTTTCTAAGGGTTTTTTTTGGGGGGGGGTTGTCCATGCTTTCTGTTCCCTTTTTTGAAAAATACCTAAATAAAAAGTTGCTCTCTATCTTAGTCTATTTTCTTGTTTTTGTGATAAAACGTCCTCACCAAAGCAACTTAGGAGGAATAAAAGAGGAAGCTTAATTTGGCTCACTGTTCAGGATACAAGCCAACACGAGGAGAAAATGCAGACAACTGGGACAGAAGCCATTGTTACTGTATGTTTATGTCCACAGTCAAAAGAAAGCCACCAATGCTAGCATCCAGCTCACTCTGCCCATTTTATACAGATCTCTGCTCTCAGAATGGTCCCACCCATGGAGAGTGGGTATTCTCACCTTGATTAATTTAATTATTATAACTCCCACTGACATCCAAGAGGCTGGTCTTCCAGGCGATTCTAGGTCTTGTCCAATTGATGATGAACATATCCACATCACGAGGGCCCTGAAGAGCTCATTAGCCAGACACATCACGTTGTAGTACTTAGCCTGTGTTTATCATTTCAACGCATCTTAATTCTCATCACTCTGATGCAAATGAGTAACAGTCTGCTTTAGGAAATGAAGCTCTTTCGATAATCAAATTTTCTATTTTAATCCCATAATTTCTACAACACTCAAAGGAAAAATAGTAATCTCACATAACAGGGTTGCAAAGAAATATATAGCAAAATATAACATATGGATGTTAGCAATAGTTCAAAGCTTCCTTTTCTTGAATGTCATTTTAGAAATTTCTTTGGAGGGGGAGGGGAAGTTCTAAGAAAAAAAAAACTAGTAGATACAGAAATCATTTATTAGAATAAGTTAAAGATAATTTTCTTCTTCTTGGAGTGAGCTACATTTTAAATAGAGTCCCAGAGCTCTGAACTGAAGCAATGAGGGAAATTAAATTGCAAATTAACTAAGGAAGATGCAATTTCACCAAAATATAATTTTGCCTTCCTGATGTAACCCAGGCTTTTGTTACTGCTTTCTCAAACAAGTCCATGAACTAAGAAAAAAGGAAATAACTCAAATTAATGTGTGTTTTGAACTCCATAAATCTGGCAGTACTAAGCTTTTCTATTGAAGCAGAATTTAATCAAAACAGCAAAGGGAATTGTTCATCCTAATTCATTAACACACTGGAGCCTGAAAGGACCTCCATAGTTAAGAGATATGGGGAGTCTCCTGGCATTTACAATAAAACCTCTCTAAATACATTCTGTGGTGACTATATTGTAAACCTGGGGAAAGGATTAATACAAAGGGTTGATTTAAAAGTCAAAATGTCCGTTATATGCTTGCAGCTAATCTGAGAGATGAATCCTCTAGTAGTTATCAGAAATATATTAACCTAAAGGTGGAAACACCACTTTTTGGTAATCTTTTTTCACTTCCCTTGCTAATTGTTTCTCTTTGAATTTGTGACAGTCTTACGAAATAAAATTCAAGTTATTTTTCTTATGTGTACTTAAATAATGCTAACACTAATCATAGCATGAATGTCGTACACAACTTGGGGTATAGCAGTGTGAGATCAGCTTCAGGTGAGGCGTCAAAGAAGCAGGGGTGTTCTACTCATCAAATCACAGGGTTATGAGGTCCCAGAATGGGTGGTTGTGCACACCCAAGATGCCAACATCTTTCATACATTCCTTTTCCTTTGATATAGGCATAATCTCGTTAAAATGGAAATGTATTAGGAAAGTCAAACAATTAATTGATGCAAGAAAGGTTGTCTCATGTTTTGTGTAAATCAAAGCTAAAAATTAATTTGAGAAGCAGTGTTGTATTGTAGACTAAACACAATTTGGCCTGAGTATAGGGCTTGGTACGGGTGTCAAAGTTGCTCTGGGCTACACATGGTCGGTAATCCTCAACAGAAATGTTAACTCAATTTGTCAGTATTATCTTTATGTCAACAGTAATGCTTAAATATTTACAATAGGCATAGTACACTGAGAGTTAGTAACACAAGATAAATTGGAAAAACGCTAACAAAACGGATGATACTAATAGAAAGGCCTGGCACCACGGGCCCTGGGTTTATATACAAGAAGCTTCCCCAAATGTAAGATTCTTAGGTCCTTTCACTGATACGCTATTCCAAAGGTGCCCTTAGAAAAATACAAGGACATTAAAAGGAAGCAAAATAATTAGTTTACTCAACTTATTCCACACAGTGCAGTCAGCATCTGATCCCAAAGTCCGTGGTAGCCTCCCTGCTTTTCAGCAGGTCATCACCTTAACCACTTGGCCACCTCGTCCCAGCCACCCTGCTTCTTAGATAAACAAATAATATCACACAACTTTGAACTGCTGTGTGTTCTCCGGGCATACCATATTTTTCAGCCCCACCAAACTACACAGCTACCATGTTACATATAATGAAAGCCATAAAGAAAGAAAAAAAATGTCCTTTCTCATTTTCTGGGTCCTGCTTCTATTGCTACTGTTGGTGAGTTAGAAGGGTGCTCTGTGTTTAAATTCTTTGTGCCTTGAGTTCATTGAAAGAACCAGAGACAAAGAAAACTAATGAATAAATCTCATGGACTTAAAACACTGCCACAAAACCAAGACAACTAAGAAAAAAGTCTGTCTCTCAAAATACAAAGCCCAAGGAAAATAAAATTAAATGAAAAAATTCTTATTCCAAGTTTGAGAGGAAAACAAGTAAAATAAAAGACATGAATGAAGAAATCCATATCAGTAAAAAAGAGAAGATTAAAAATTTATACAGATTTTTAGAAGGAATAAAATTCAGCTGAGGTTCTAAAAATCAATGACCGCAATCAAAAAATTTGCATTTGCAATTCATAAAGAAGAAACACAGAATGACCAGAGAAGACAATGTTTACTTTAGAGCCACTTTGAGTTTTCAGCTCTTCTTTAGAACTGATTCATTTAACGTAGCCTGTTAAAGACAAACAAGCTCACTTAATTGAGAGGTGAGCAGTCTAAAGTCCTTATATTTTGCTACACTCCATCCATCAAGATGTCTGGGAATTGTTTCACTGTGGTTGTTTAGGGAGAATTGATAAGAGATGTCCTATGGTTGAGACAATGTTTAAATTATTATTCTGACATCTGCTGTAAAACTCAATTTCCCTGAAGGACTTTAGTGCATTTTACCACTGAAAAAGTGTTAGCACTCTCTGAAACACAATCCTAACGTTCTTGCCTTTGGCTGAGCGAGGGGTGGGTGGGGGAAATGGGACTTTTCAATCCAAACTAATAGAGATGGTATCCTCAAGTTGTTTGTCTGGACCATATGGTTTCCACTTATTTCTTCCACTTACGTCACATGTTCCCGAATAAATACCAACTAGAGTTTCTAGGAACTATGGGTGCTGAGGTCACGAGGAGAAACACTGAGTCATCACTCCGATAAATTGAAGAGGAAACCACACATGTCATTTAAAACCAGTCAATTTTTAAACATCCACATTCTCACTAGGTTTGTTATTGTTTACTTCTGCTTTATTAACATGTCAACTAAAATTTATCACACTCTTATTATGAGTAAGAAATAAAGGTATTGAAATCATTTTCTGCTATGATTTTGATATGTCTCCTAGAACGCCTATGTTGGAAAAGTAATACCCTAAGTCAAATGTTAATGGTATTTGAAGACGAGGCTTTTGGGATGGAGGCTGAGATAAGATCATGAAGATGAAAACCCATGATGGCACTGTAGTGGTTTTATAAATGAAAACTGGATGTGTCGGCTAACATGCTTGTGAGGTCTCACTATGTGATTGATTTCCTCTGCTTCACAGTCAGGATGCCTTCAACAGATGTCAGCATCTTGACACTGGACCCCAGGACTGCAAACAATAAACTTCTGCTATTTATATGTTATTTCTGTGGTATTCATTTCCAGGGCCTGAAGACAGGCTAAGACAACTAATGACAAAGGCAACTTGGGAAAGAAAGGATTTATTTTAGCTTACAGTTTATAGTTCAGTTTCCAGGGAAGTCAGGTCAGGAAGTCAAGATAGGAACTGGTGCAATGGTCCTGCTTACCAACTTGCTCCTTATGCCTTGCTCTCCCTTCTTTTTTTTATAACTCAGGACCACCTACCCAGAGGCAACATCTTCCCACAGTGGGCTGGCCCTTTGCACTTCATTAACCAATCAAACAATGCACTATGGTCTTGCCTACAGACCAGTCTTCTAGAGGCATATCCTCAGATGAGGTCCCCTCTTCTCAGTTGACTAACTCAGCCTTGTCCAGTTGCGATAAAGGCTAGCCGGCACGCGTGAGCCCTTTTGAATATGGCACACAAGCACGTCACTCTCCAGCTATAGCTTTTCCTTCTTTGCTTGTGCGTAAGATCTCATATTCAAAGCAATATCACAACATAAAGCATAAAGTTGGAAAACTTTTTTAAAAATTCAAACACTTCAAAAGTTCAGTCTTGTGAAATATCTAAAATCTAAAGAATTTAAGGTTCCTGTAAAAAAATATTCAAAAGAAAGTAAATATTGTTTTAATCCAAGGTGGAAGTAAATGCTCACAATTTGAAAAAAATAAAAAGTTCAGTTCTTTTTTTTTTACATTTTTTTTGTTGCAAATCTTTTTTTTTTTTTTTTTGAGCTATACATTTTTCTCTACTCCTCTCCCTTTCTCTCTTTCTCTCCTTTCCCCTTCAACCCTCTCTCATGGTCCCCATGATCCCAATTTACTCAGGAGTCTTGTCTTTTTCTACTTCGCATGTAGATTAGATCCATGTATGTCTCCCTTAGGGTCCTCATTGCTGTCTAGGTTCTCTGGGATTGTGATTTGTTAAAAAAAAAAAAGTCAGTTCTTGAAGTCTGGCACCCATTTACAATCTTCTGAGCTGTAGAAAGCTCAATTTCTCCAGTTCTGTCATCCAAAACATGCACACCTTATCTCATAGGCTCAGCTTGCTGTCCTCGGTGGTTACTCAGTGGTACTGACATTTCCAGTATACTATAGTCTCCACTGAAACTGGAGTACACTTTCACCAAGAGCCAGGGCTTTAGGCTTCCCTTCACCTATATCCCAACTTGGCCTTTCTTAGTGTCATGCTTCAGCTACTTTCCATGACCTTTCATGCCTTGAAAATCATATATCCTTAAATACATAAATAACATAAATACAACCTGCTTAGTCTGTATAATGTTAATTGCGTGTATATTTTCAGGGTTGACCAGTTAGTATTGGATAATCAGATAGTTTACTCTTCCATGGGGAAGACCTACTCCTACTCTCACCGTTTCTTAGCTGCCTATAGTTCTTTGTGTAGGGTTGCTAGTGTGACTGTTATTGTCCTTATGCAGATCATGCTAGGACAGGGGTGTTGGTGAGATTTTATGTGTGTAGTTTCTGGCATTCCTAGAACCCACAGTCTAACAACAAACTTTCTGATCCTCTGGGTCTCACGATCTCTCTTCCTGCTCTTCTACAATAATCCTGAGCCTTAGGTGAGGGAGTTGTACTGTAGATGTTTCCACAGGATTGAGCTCCACAATTCTGCAGTTTGATTGGTTGTGGTTTTCTATAATTTTCTTTATGTGTTCCAAAGGGATGCTTCCTTGATAAAGTACAAGGACTACACTTATCTGTGGGTATAAGGAAATTAGAACAGTGTGTTTCATCTTACAGTTTGTAGTCTATCTTCGAGAGAAATAAGGGCACAAATTCAAGGCAAGAACCTAGAGGCAGAAACTAATACAGAGGCCATGAAGGAGTGTTGCGTATTGGCTTGCTCCTCATGCCTTGATCACTCTGGTTTATTAGACAACTCATGACCACCTGTCCAGAGGTGTCACTGCCCAAAGTCAGCTTGGCCCTTCCACATCAATCATTAATCAAGAAAATGCATCACAGACTTGCCTATGGGCCAATGTTATAAAGAAATTATCACAGCTGAGGTTACCTCTTCCCAGATTACTACAGTTTATGACTATTTAAAATAAAAACTAAGCTAATACAACAATATCAAAGTTACTAGATATATTGAATGAAGTCAAAATGGCCTAGTGGTTGTCAAAAACGGAATGACTAAGATAAAATGTCTTCTCCATAAAAACAGTTGTGTTTTATTAAAAAAATGGTTAAAATTAATGGTAAATCATTGTTCTACATAGAATTACAAAATATCGCTGCACTAATGTTCTATAGCAATTTCTCCAAGATAAAACTCTCCATCTCAGAGGGAAATCCCTTAAGACTGAGGAGACTCCAAAGAGAGGTGAAACTTTCTATCCCATGGGGAATCTCATTAAGACCAGGAAGTAAACAACTCAAAAGCTTCAGAAAGTTACTAAAACTAAATAGATTCACTAGTGTCCTTGTTCTTCAAGCACATATAAGCAGTGAGGAGTACTTAGAGAGTGAGGATTGCAAAGAAGTAAGGACAGCAAA
This sequence comes from Dicrostonyx torquatus, assembly GCA_028555095.1. NCBI lineage: Eukaryota > Metazoa > Chordata > Mammalia > Rodentia > Cricetidae > Dicrostonyx > Dicrostonyx torquatus. The sequence continues at coordinate 14,432,085 of JAQHUG010000005.1, forward strand.
GAGTAAGGAGTAAAAAAGAGATATTCTCAGGCTAGTCCAGTTGTCTAGAAGAGGTTTAGTCCAACTGAGCTGCCTAGAAGAGAAACCCTCCACCTTGCCAAGCTGCCTCCTGGTTGTAAAATGAGCTCCAGGATTACAGCTTTTTGGGGTGAGCTTTTAGTAATGAAGCTGTCTTCAAGTATTTCTGCTCCTGGATGTAACTGCTTCAGCTACAGTCCTGTAAATAACACTGATAAACTCATTGGTTTCCAAATTGTGATTTTGGTAGTATCTATACTTTGGTTTGTTATCAATTCCCTATCTGAGGTGAGTAGACATTTGTTATTTCCCCAGGAATAGTGTCACCCAGCAGCTAAAAATCACATAAGACTGTCTCTGCTTCATCAGTAAGTCTATACCCCTAATATAGAGTTTTCAGCAATATCAACACTGATGATTTCATAGAAATGGCTAGTTGAAATATTTATGAATGAATACAGATATCACATTCATTATTGTAGTTAAAACAAATACTATTTGTACTTGTACAAATACTAAGTATTCCTAGAGCAAATTGCTTATAAGATGTATGTATCTTATCAACAACCAACCAACCAACCACTTTAGCTTCACTTCATTTGTTTTTATCTTTTCCATTGATATAATCACTCTTTGAATATGTCTGTGGTGATTTGAAAGAAAATGGTCTCTGAAGGGAGTGGTACTATTAGGAGGTGTGGCCTTGTTGAAGCAGGTGTTGTCTTCTTGGAGGAAGTGTGTCAATGTGGGGGTGGGCTTTGAGGTCATTTTTGCTCAAGCTTCTCTCAGAGTGACATTCAGACAACTTCCTGTTGCCTACAAGATATAGGACTCTCAGCTATGCTATAGCACTATGTCTGCCTGTACTCTGCCATGCCCTACCATGATAATGGACTGAACCTCTGAACTGCATGCAAGCCACCCTAATTAAACATTTTTCTTTACAAGAGTTGTTGAGGTCATGGTGTCTCTTTATAGCAATAGAAACCCTAACTAAAACAATATCCTTCCATCATGAATTTTTTTTTCTCTCACAATAAAGGAATTCTTCATTCTTCAAGAGCCTCTTAAAATGCTCCTTCTTTTTCCCACAGTGTCTTGGGTGGGTCTCATGTACAATACTCTTGCCTCCCATATCACTATTGTTACTCTTGTGATTAAACTACTAGCCAATGCTGAGAGCTGTCTCACCAGAAAATGCACATCACTAGAACAGGGCCATTTACATATTATTTTTGAGTTCTCAATAAATACCACAATATTTGGTGTGTTCTACCTTGTCTACTACCAGAACATAGCTATACTATAAATCCCCCCAAAATGGGATATCTTAAGTGGCAATTATCATTTGTTATTGCTCAAAATTTTACAGGTCAACTGAGAAATTTTCTGGGTGTCAGAGATGACTTCTTTCAAGCATTCTGGGGAGCAGGAAACTGATCAGGCATTGCTGCTCTTGACTGTTCTGGCACAGTTTCAAGGTCAGATAATCACAGCCCTCCTTCATGAACTTCCGTATCCCTTCAGCAGATTGGTTCCAGCACTGGCCCATGACCAGACAGAGATACAAAACTAAGTACAGTATCATAAAATGGCAATTACAATTTTATGAGTTGCATCACATGTATTATTGTTCATGGTGAAAAGTAAGCCCACAACCAGGGTCAAGGTCAATGAGAGACGGCACTGTCAGAGAACATGGTACGCAGTGGTAAGAAAAATTACAGTCACTAGAAAAAATGATATACAGCAGGAAGTAACCAATAAATTCTCATTAAATGAGCAAAGAGCTATACGGAAGAGGTTTATTCATAGAATTATTGGGTAAAGTATTAAATTAGACAGTTTCTTACTTATTCTTCATGACTCCCCTGATGATTGCATAATCAATTGAAAATAAAAAGTCTAGTACAGAATATGACCTATATAAACACTCAGTAAATCAGATTTGTTCCTTTTTATCCACTTGTTTCTCTTTTCCTTTGAATTTAATCTTACATTTCACATTGAATTCACTCATTCTCTTAATTGAAGTAAAATAACCAAACTAAATTATATTTCCTCTGACACAAGGTCCTCAGGCTGCCTTCCTTACTCTTCAAAGTTTATATATTCTCTATCACATTTTCATTAAGCCATTATCAGCAATTGGTTAACATTTCTAATGAGCTAATATTCAACTGTCAGTATCTATAATAACGTTTTATTTCAAACAAATTGACTTAGACCAATGAGCAAGCTGGAGAACCACATAATAAAGTAAAAGCTTGATTATAAATCACACCAATTTACAAGCTCCTCCTATTCTAACTTGCCAGAAATCTATGTTAGTTGTCATTATTGATGCTGAACAGAAGTCAATGTAAAGTGATACATTTTATTTCTAAAAATGCATGCTTAAATGACTTAAATTGTATAGCTCTATGTAGGACTTTATGAAAAAGAAAAGCAACATACTGTTTTTTCAAAATGAATTAGACTATAGTTGGTAACCATCTGACCCCATACATCCAGTACTCAACCCTTTCATAACTTTCTTTCCAAAGAGACAGATTTCCAAATTATTGTTAACTTATCTTTTCTTAAATTAAAAACACTATTGGACCTAGAAAAAAATAGCATAAGTGGAACACAGACATTTATTTGATAACTCTAAAGAAAGTTTAATCAAAGTTTTTAAGCAATCCTAAAATGGATTACCTGTTCTTTTAATTCTTCTTTTATAGTAGTTATTCTCAAAAATAGAAAAACTATAATGACCAGTGTTTTTGCCAGAGGTTGGGAAATGAGAGGCAGCAACTATAGCAAGGTAGACTATAAAATGATAGTTATGGAATAATAAACTATTCTGTACCCTGAAAGCATGACTTTATATAAGTCTGAAAACTCAAGGAATTGTACCATCAGAAAAGTCAGTTGATGTGTACTGATTTTAAATCAAATGCAAATATACAAAAATATTGAACCATCAGTGAGCAGATGAAATGCCTGGTACCTGAACTGACAAAATTGGGAAAAATGATAATTTATTGAGTGCTAATAAATACAACTGGGAATTGGAGTTTGTATAGGATACACAGCTGAGATAGTATAGCTCTCCTCAATAACTGAAGTTTCAATCTAGTAGAGTAATTATAATTTCAACCTAACGAGAGCACAATCTGTCACGTGTGTTTCCCAAAGTTAGCTTGTGTTTACTTGATTCCTTTGTTGTTGGGTTATTTGGTTGCTTGACCTTTTTGTTTTATTGATGGGAAGCACTTTTGTCTTGGGGGTGTGGGTTGTTATTGCTGCTGTTTCTGCTGTTGTTTCTCCAATCCTGAATATTAAGTTTGGGGCCTTGTGGCTTATTTATATAGCTAAGACACTATGAGCCACCACAGACAAAGCATACTATTTCAACTGAAAAGATGAGTGTCTAGAGGCAATAATAAAATGCAAAGAGTCCTTATCACACCTTGGGAAGGGCAATGTCATGGCATAGCATACAGTAGAGAGGCACAGACATGGTGATGATCACACAAACACAAGGGTGGAGTGGTTTAGGAGTTCCTTCTGTTTGTGTGTTGTTTTCATTGGTTAATGAATAAGGAAACTGCCTTAGCCTAGTTGATAGGGCAGAACTTAGATAGGTGGAGAAAACAGAACTGAATGCTGAGAGGAAGAAGGGAGAGTCAGAAAAGCCATGGATCGTCCACTGGAGATGGATGCCAGTTAGAATCTCCGGTAAGCCACTGCCACGTGGTGATACACAGATTAATGGAGATGGGTTAAACTAATATGTAAGAGTTAGTTAATAAGAAGTTAGAGCTAATGGCCAATCAGTGTTTTAATGAATACAATTTCTGTGTAGTTATTGCAGGTGTGAACTAGCTGGGCAGCCAGGACAAACAAGCAGGCCCTCCTCTTACAGTGGAGATAAATCAGCTGGAAGCTCTGAAGGACTCACTTCAGAGACTCAAGTTTCAAGCCAGACTGAATGAAATAGATACTTGAATTTGACAAAACTAATCAACCCCCCTGTATTTTATTTCTCTTTTCAAAACTGGGCATAGTAGATATTTTGACAGGATTATTTCTCACAGATGATGGATCTGAAATCCCAAAAGTTACCTCTTCTTATTCTAAAATGTATAAATGTGTGTGTCAAAAGTCATGTCTTCAACAATCCTACATAATAAGGCTGAATATGATTCTTTCATTACAAATCAATGCCATATATAAGTTAAACTATAGCTCCATTCAAAAATGTCCAGACAGAGACAGAACTACATTCTTAAAAGTAAGGGCTACAAGGCTTTAATCCAACACAAACCTGTGTATGTGTCATTGCTTTCATCTTAATCTGCCTTACAGAAACCCCCATAATCATAGAAAACCCACTGTAATTCAGATCCAAAATGTTCCCAGAAACACCTGTTATGTTGAAGATTTAGTCCTGAGTTCGTGGCATTATAGAGAAACAATGGAAATCATCAGCAGGTGGGGCATAGCAGAAGTTAGGTTACCATGGGAACACCTTTGAGTGGAGTATTCCCTGAACATCCCTTTCTTTCTTCTCCACCCACCCACCATGGTGGGCAGTAGTTTTCACCAGTGTCACCCAGAACACATGCTCCCACTATGTTGTACTATCTCACTTTGTGCTGCAAAGCCATGGAGCTAACCAACCATGGGCTGAAACTTTGAAACTATTCTCCCAAATCAAGCTTTTCTCTTAGCAAACTGATCATTTCAGGTATTTGCCACAGTGTTAGAAACCAGACTAACACTCAGGCATCTGTGGCACACACCTTTAATCCCAGCACTTGGGAGGCAGAGGCAGGTGGATTTCTATGAGTTTGAGGCCAGCCTGGTCTACAAGAGCTAGTTCCAGGAAAGGCTCCAAAAGCCACAGAGAAACCCTGTCTCCCTGTCTAGAAAAAACAAGAAAGAAAGAGAGAGAGAGAGAGAGAAAGAAAGAAAGAAAGAAAGAAAGAAAGAAAGAAAGAAAGAAAGAAAGAAAGAAAGAAAGAAGCCAGACTAACATTTAAAAGGCCAAAGGGTTCTTTGTATTATTTTGACAACTACATTCAATATTCCATTAATTTTCTATTTATGCTGTAAAGTAGCATGGCAAAGTGCAGAAGCCTCAAAGTACTTCATAGAGTTCACATTTTGTTTTCTAGATGGGTGCAAAGACTTAGGAAACCATGCAGAAACCAAAGATGGTCTTCCTGATCTGACCCTCAGGCCAGCAAGGCCTTCAGGTGACAGCTTTTTCTACTATGTGGTGGCACAGATAACAACCGCTGCAGTCAGTGTACCTATGGGCTCTACTTTGAGACACATGATGAGTCACCATCACTGGGGCTTCGGTGGAGGTAGTAATGCTGAGTTCACAAAGCTTGACATCACTTCCCAGAGGCCTCTGGGAACACAAGTGGTGGTGCAGAGTCTCATTGTCCTCTTTGGCTTGAGAGTAAGCAGTTCCTGGAGTGTGCCCAGATCCAGTGACATTAAGCACTGTGAGGATTTCACTGAGATAGATAGTGCAAACTTCAAATGGATTGACCTACTCATGAAGTTCAAACTAGAGAAATGGAAAGCCAGGGGCAATGGTCAGTCGTAATTGATAGCACTAGTGGAGCCCTCCTGTTATTAAGAGCTCTGTTGTCTCAGAAAGAATGTGAAAGAGAGTTCTCACTGTACCTGAATTAAACGAAGGGTGTTGTGAGTGATGGAGCACATGCTGGTCTCATCTATTTCCTCTTCCCAATGAAACCCATGTGTCCCTCTTGGGGTTATCCTTGTTATCTAGCTTCTCCAGGACTGAGGCTTGTAGCCTGGCTGTCCTTTGCTTTATATGTAGTAAACACTTATGAGCTGATACATACTGTGTTTGTCTTTCTGGATTTGGTGTATCTCACTCAGAATGATTTCTTTTCTAGTTCTATCCATTTGCTTGCAAAATTCATGATGTCATTTTAGGTTATCTTTGTATCTTGAGATATCTTACTTTTTACATCTCTGGATATTTGATTTCTGATATTGTGAAATATATTGCTCATTAACAGAAATATTCCTGAAAATAATAGGTGTCTGGCTATTCAGTAATGCTTTCCTGATATTGATGTTGTCATGTTCTCTAGAATTAGTATGATTTTTGTCATGTGGATGATCACAGATGGGATTTTTAAATGAGTGTTGTTATAAAGAAACTACTTAAAATATTCCTTATGAGTATTTTCCAAATTAATCATCTAGAATTATTTTTGCTTTAACAGGAATTGACATTTATCTTAGCCATTCAAAGTATATTAATAATTTGATTATATCAATATGACTAGAATTTTCCCTATTTTATAGTTTTCTTGTAATCATGGAGAAACATGAAATTATATTTTATCATATACATATAAATAACTAATCTATAAAATATATCTTAAAACATGGATTTAATAATCAAATTATTCAATGAATTATGGTAAATATAATTACTTATATTGCTGTCAAGTAAACTGAAGCCTATACATATTCCCAAGCACTGAATATTTACTATCTTCCAATTAAAGAAGAGAGACAGCCAGGTGCTTCAAAGTAGAGCACAACGGCTATGTTTTGAAAATAGCTGAAATCCCATCTTGTCTTTGAGCTGTCCGTCATTCAAGTGCTTAGACATCTCCTGCATTTCTATTTGCAATACCTGCTCTCAGCCCAGGATACCTGATTCCCACTTCAGATATTTCCACCTTTTGTTCACAAGTATTTCATTGACAATATACCATTGAGAAAAAGGTATGTCTTTGAATTGTCAACCAGAGCTTTGTTCTGAAAACAGATACCACTATAGTATTTCAAGACTGTGTACTAGGAATTTTGAAACTGACACCATTTGTTCACTCTTAAAAATAAGTTTATTTGACAAGTACTGCTTGAGATGGTACAATCAATAACATTAAAGAACAGATATTACATTCCAAAATATGTAAATATTTAGCATGAATTAATTTAATATTGCTTTATGATATTTAAAAGGATTATTCTCAGGCTTGATTTCAAATTGCATTTGTTATGACACATTTGTTATACACTCTCTTTTCCTCAGGAAAAAAGGACAAACCACAGGCAAATTTCTATAACTGAGGGCAAAGTAGCCATGACTTCCACATGTTGGTGAAGGTCAAACATAAAGAACAAGCTAAGATACAATTACTTAGATTCTGAAATAAATATAATTGAGTGAAAAATATAAATAGGAAGATATTACCCAACTTTCTCCTAGTAAGTGCAGAGCCTGTTTTCTATATAATTCTGTACAATGATATGAATGATATGTATCTCTCCAGGCATCTAAATAGATATATAATTGATAAAGGACAAAGGAAATTCAAGAAAAATCAATGAGAATTAAAATTATTCAACTATGGTAAATCTACAAATACAATAGTTATATTATAAATGAAAGTATATATTTGATTATAGTTTCAAAAATTATTTGAATCCAAAAATTTATATTGCTCTGTAATTCATAACATTTAAAGCATATCTTACAGACTATGAAAAGTCATTGTTTCACAATATTTTGTTTTAGGTAAACTTACATATAATCATTTGTAAATGTTTATTTGAATATAAAATGTTTTAACTAAATTTTAGGTTTAAATTATAGTTGTCTAAAACTAAAATATTCAAAGCTAGAGAAGTTATTCAGTGGGTAGTGTACATCTGTAATCCCAGGCTTGTGCTCCTGTGGGAAAATGGGAAGTAGAGGTGAGAGCATTCTCAGAAGCTTGCAGGCCAGCTAACATGGCTACACAGCAGCAGATAACAAAAGAGAGACCCTGCCTCCAACAAAGTGGAGTGCTATAACTAAAATTCAATCAAAGTTATCCTTCCACCTCCAGACATGCACACACGCACATGAACACATACACACACATCAAACACACACCTATACACAACATATCATACACACACAAAGACAGAAATACAAATACACACATATATCACATACACATATATCATGCACACCCACATACATGCACGTGCACACACATGGATTCACACACACACCCTATTCAGCTATGGGTTGATAGTGATTAAATCACAAATCTTTAACTCTGCTTATGTAATTATTATAAATTTTCCTTTCATGAAACACAATGGTTCTTTATCACTGAAACAAAGTCATCATATGAAGAATAAACTAGCAAGTTTTCATGTATGTCATATGTAACAGAACAAGGGGTCCCTTGTTCTGGCCACCTGGCTAGCTTACACCCAAAATAATTACAGAAACTGTATTAATTAAAACACTGCCTGGCCCATTATCTCTAGCCTCTTATTGGCTAACACTCACATCTTGAAAAAACCCATTTCTGTTAATCTGTGTATCACCACCAGGTCGTGGCTTACCGGGAAAGATTTAGTATGTCTGATTCTGGCAGCTCCATGGTGGTTCTCTCTGACCCTGCTTTCTTCCTCCAAGAATTCAGTTCTGTCTTCTCCGCCTACCTAAGTTCTGCCCTATCAGACCAAAGCCGTTTCTTTATTAATTAACCAATGAAAACAACAGGCAAACAGAAGGACCTCCTACAGTCATACATTGTAACACCTTTTGCATATGTTTGTAGATATATTTAGGCATATACAAGACTATAGATATTTATATAAATTACTTTTGTGTGTTTTTTATTCACAAATGGCATTGCCTGGTTTTATACCTAACTTTATTACTTTGCAAGATGTCTCTGTGGTCTCTTACTACCAGTAGACAAAGGAGCCTTACAATATCTGCTTCTAAACTATCCAAAAATTTGTCATAAAGATGCACAACAATTTATACAGAGATAACCAATGATGAATGATTAAGTTGTCTCTAAATTTTCTCCCTATTACATATAGTACTGAAATAGTTAATATTGAAATAAATACCTTACCTGGTTGGTTTTTGTGTACTTGACACAAGCCATTGGATTTATCAACATGGTAAGTCACCTTGGACTTTGGAAAGAGCTATTCATCTGGAATATTGAGGAATATAGACTGAAAACACAAAATTCATAATGGGATTTTGAGAAAGAAAAGTGTGATATAAGTGTAGATATCTCTTTGCATAGTTTACAATAAGAAAATAGAAAAATTGAAGAGTAGTCTAGAAAGCGAGGCAAGGCAAATAAAATATTAGGCTAGCTGCATTGTTAAGATGAGATATGGTGTGCTTAATATACAGATGGTAATAATACTCTGTAAGGGATGAGGGGGGATCATAGCAGCATGATCATATGAGACAGGGGGGAGTCTTGTGTATAAGGAGAGCAATGGGTCTTTTAGTAGGAACAGCTCCAGTTATAAGAAAATACTAGTTTGCATAACTTTATGCTTACTGGGTCATTAACAACTTATATGCCAAATTTTTATTTGTGTTTTAAAATGTAAAATACACATTTTCCAACATATTAAAATACTCTTATTTTTCTTTGGTATAAAAGAATTGAAAATGTTTTTCCAACAGTGCATTTTGATCACGTTTTTCTCTCTTATAGGAGAGTTCCTCCCTAACTCTCTACCCACCTAAATTTACATTCTCTTTTTCTCCTTCCCTCTCTCTCTCCCTCAGAAGCTAAAAAGAAAGATACAAAAACAAATCACCCAAAAAATGAAAAAACAAAAACCAACCAAAGCAATCAAAACACCAATAAAACAAAGAAAAATGCCAAAACAAAGCAAAATGAAATAAAAATATTCACAAAATATCATTGTGTTAGTCAACTACTTGTGAGCATGAGACCTACTCTGTAGGGTGGTTGTTATACCCAGATACACTCCACCACCAGAGAAATCTGCCGTTCATTTTGCCAGCATGTACCAGTTGTAGATCACATCTTTGTTAGGTGTGAGACCCTTGCGCCCATTTCTTCCTCTCAATCACGGGGCCTTATCTGGCTTGAACCTGTGCAGGCCCTGTGCATGCTGCCACAGATTTGTGAGTTCATATATGTATCAGTCCTGGTGTATCAAAAACACACTGCTTCCTTAGAGTTGTCTACACCTTTCACTCTTACAGTCTTCCCTCTCCCTCCTTGTCCAGATGGATTCTGAGCCTTGAAGCAAGAGCTTTGATGAATATGTGTCATTTAGGACTGAGTGATCCAAGTCTCTCACTCTATGTTGTCTGATTGTGGGTCTTTGTGTCAATTAGCATCTACTGGAAGAAGAAGCTTCTCTGATGTGGATTGAATGTGGCACCGGTCTATGGGGATAGTAGCATGTGATTAGGATTCGTTTTATTGCTATGCTCCTGTCTTTGTCACTGTTCTATTGCTATGAAGAGACTCCATGATCAAGGCAACTATTATAAAAGAAAATATTTAGTTGGGGGCTGGCTTACAGCTTCAGAGGTTTAGTTCATTATCATCATGGAGGGAGTGCAATGTCACACAGGCAAGCAGTAGGTGAAAACTCTACACTGATCCACAGACAAAAAGAAAGAGCTTAGGCCTGGCATGAGATTTAGAAACTTCAAAGACAACCACCACCACAACTCTCCCCCAGTGACTATCTCTAGCAAGTCCACACCACCTAATCCTTCTAATCCCATCAAAAAGTTCCACTCCCTGGTGACTAAGCATTCAAATATATGAGTCTATGGAGCCATTCTTATCCAACCACCACAGTCCCTTCAGCAGAATAATAGTATTGGATTTTCCCTTAGACCCATGACCTACCTGGTCTCTGGTTCTTGGACCTTTTAGCAGTTGCAGGTATGGGTTCCATCTCCTGGAGTGAGCCTCAAACCCAATCAAAAAGTTGTTGGTTACTTCCATAACATTTGTGCCACCATGCCATACATCATCCTTTTGCTTAACTTTGTTTTGCATATATTATTCTCTCCACTGGCAATAGTTCTTCCTCTAGTGATGAACAAAAGGCCACTGATTTTTAAGACTTCCCTAAGCTTTTATTGTTTTCCTTCTTGAAATTCTGAGTCACACACACACATGCACGCATGTGCACAGGTACATGTTTGGGGGATGAAGGTGCATATATGTGCATGCATGTAGACTCTAAAAGATATTCCCAGGTGCCATCTTCAGGACCCCTGTTCACATCCTTCAGGAAGCTTCCTCACTGTCCAGGAGCATAGAAATTAAGCTAAACTGACAGGTAATCAAGCCTCAAATATCCTCTGACTTCCACCTCAACTCTGGTATGATAAGCATGGGCCACCACATTTGGCATTTTACATGGGTTCTGGAGCTTGAACTCGGGTGTTTATGCATGTGAAGCAAGTACATCACCAAGAGAGCTCTTACCTCATTCTCAGCATTTTAGTTTTACCAATAGTTATACCAGAAAACCTCAACAAAAAAAAAATAAGTGACAGTAATAAGTTTAACCCATTCCATCCAAATCAATGTAAAAGAATTATCAATGAAAAAACTTAATTTTGCATAGTCTTCTAAAGCCAACATGTTTTACACATATAAGCACACCTTGATTTAGACCCTAAGTTTTCACAGAAAATGTTCTGTATTTAGAGGTCACCAAATAAGTCACAATATAACAATATATTCCAAGTTGTCTCAAAGGCATATGAAAGTTTTCTGGTAATTAAGCTACTCATTCCTAAGTTTAAAATAAGTGGAAACAAATAAAATTCAAAATTTAGCACATTCCTAAATGGCTACTGACTATCATGCAAGAGAGCAAAGATTTACATCTAGCTTTATACCATTAAAAAAAATGTAGTATCTGGAGTCGGGCGGTGGTGGCGCACGCCTTTAATCCCAGCACTCGGGAGGCAGAGGCAGGCGGATCTTTGTGAGTTCAAGACCAGCCTGGTCTACAAGAGCTAGTTCCAGGACAGGCTCCAAAGCCACAGAGAAACCCTGTCTCAAAAAAACAAACAAACAAACAAATAAATAAATAAATAAATAAATAAATAAATAATGTAGTATCTGATTTCAGCTGTTCATATTATGGCTCACTGTGAGAATAGAAATTATCTCATTGATCACAAAGCAATTTTTAGTAGATAACCTGACAGCCTGAATTCTATCCTAGGAACCCATAAAGTAGAAAGAGAGAACCCTACTTCACCAAGTTGTCCTTGGCCTCCACTCAAGCACTCAGCATGCACTAGGACACACACACACACACACACACACACACACCATGAATATATGTGTAAATAAAAAATTAAGAAGTAAACATAAGCTTCTTTCAAACTTGTCGCATACATCAGTCAAAAAACACTTTATCTCAGCAACTGGGTTTAACAGTAATGTTAACTAACTGTCCTTCTGTTGACAGAAGTTTCTGTCCCACCTGGTCCCACAGCTGTTCAGACCCAAAGAAACACACAGAGATCTACAGTAATTATAAACTGGTTGGCCTATTATCTCAGGCTTCATATTAACTTTTACATCTTAAATTAGCCCATTATTCTTGTCTATGTTAGCTATGTGGCTTGGTACCTATTATCAGTGAGGCATTCTCATCTTGCATCCTCTGTGTCTGAGTCACATTGCAGACTGACCCTTTTCTCTTCACAGAATTCTCCTGTTCTCGTTGCCCTGCCTCTGCTTCCTGTCTGGTCACCCCACCTATACACTTTCTGCCTGGCTACTGGCCAATCAGCATTTTATTGAAATACAAGTAACAAATCTTTACAGGGAGAGCTGACGGATGACGTCCCGCCACACGCCGCTCGGCTCGCCCCGAGGGGATGGCTTCTTGGCGGGCTAGCTGTGACTCGCGGGGATAGTCTAAGCGCGTGCGCACGCGGCACTCTCTGCCCGTGGTCCGGGGACTTTCCCCTAGGCGAATGTAAGGAACTGGTCCCTCGTGTGTAGCCTAGGAAACAGGCCTTCAGAGCGAGCTACAAATCTTTACAGGGTACAAGACCATTGTCCCACAGCATCCTTCATCAGATCTTTTTTTTAATTGATATTTATTGAGCTTTGCATTTTTCTCTGTTCCCCTCCCTGCCTTTCTGCTCCCCCCCTTCAGCACTCCCCCAAAGTCCCAATGTTCCCAGTTTACTCAGGAGATCTTGTCATTTTCTACTTCCCCCTTCATCAGATCTTATCCATATTTCCAGTATCCAGACCCCCTTCATCAGATCTTATCCATATTTCTAGTATCCAGATGAAGAGTAATATGAATTTCAGAAACATGAGTCTGCAATACTTAACTAAAAGAACCACTACTTCATATGTAGCTACAGAAAGTAAAAGATAGTAGCTTATAAAATTACTAAGGACCAAATTCATAAGCATATAGCCTTGGTTGATTACCAAAAATAAGACACATCATAGTGCAGTTAAGAAGACTGGGGTGCCAAGCCTTTTTTCCCAATACAGGATACCATTTCTGGGAAGTTTTCAAGCATACATGTATAATCTGCAGACATAAGACCTAGTCAAAAGTCAAAGAGAGCATGAACAGCATCTCATGATAGGAGAATCAATGAAGGGCTCACAAATTCAGATATGTTATATGGATAAGAAGTATTTACTGGACCCCTGCAGTGTGTAAAACCCAGTATTTATCCCTGAGATTAAATTAAATCCCCTATAGTTAACATTTGCTATGCTCACCTTATCTGTAAGCCCACAATTGACCAGGATAAAATGGTCCTTCTATTGTAGATAACCCTTTGCAATTTGAGCCTCAACTGTTGAGAAAAACAAATGATCTTGTTCAGGGCTCTAAACACATCTAGTGTCCTCTGTAGTTTGTCCAAAATTATCCATGCTAAAATACTTCAAAAGTCCATTACTGTCTAATGGAATATTTCTTTAAATTAGTCTTCTCTTTATTATCTCTACTACTCTCTGTATATTTCTCTACCACAGCTGTCAAACCATGGTCCATTATCTTTCAAAATACCCTCATCAAAAAACTTTGTTTTCAAAGTAAAGCTTCCATATGGAAAAGCATAGTTCATATACCTAAATGGTTACAGTTTTCATTTACATCTGAAATATATTGTGAACTTCCTAGGGATAATAATAATAATAATAATAACATGTACCTTTTTCCTACTGTCTAATCCACCGTGTGACATAGATTGGCATCAGACATTTTAAGCAGTGCATCAAATAAGGGTCCTACTTCACAGTGCAGACTCAGAAAAAGACGTTGGTAGACAAGACACTGTTGTCAGAGCTGGGATATGTCATCAACTAATCCTCTTGGATCTCATTCTCAACCTCCCAGGGAGTTAACTGAGGCTCCTCACCTGGTCGCTCTTAGAAAACACAGGAAAGAGAAAATGAGAGATCAGGAGAAATGGACACAGCCCTGGGCTAGGATTTGCTGGTCAGTAAACATCTCTGACCTGAACTTGGTAGCATATTCTCTCTCCCTTCCCCTTCCCTCTCCTGCTTTTGAATATTAAACCAGGCCACACCAAGGAGATTTTAATTCCTACTGGATCTTCAGGTGGCATCACAGTCACCCACACTTTTTTGTTTTGTTTTGTTTTATGTTTTTGTTTTATTGTTTGAGCACAAGGAACTTCCTAAAGGAATGTTTTCTCAAGTTGGACATTTAGAAGCAAAAAAAGAAAAAAGGAAAAAAAAACTGAGTCCAAAGATATCCCCTTGATTAAAAAGTATCCGTCTGGCTGTCAAACTTGCTCTTTCTTTGGATGCTTCAGAAGCATCCAAAATATGAAATGTAATCTATATAAAATGCAAAAGGAAAGAAAGAAAGAGAGGGAGGGTGGGAGAGGAGAAAGGAAAGGAAGAAAGATAAAAAAAAGAATTCCTTTCAAACAAAGTCCTAATCTTGTATTTAAAATGAGTATTTAAAACTAAAATTACATTAGTAATGCTTTATGTGTTTGTGGCCTTTGTCCTCAGCAAAAGCTTTGTGTAAATACTGATTCATTTCATTAAGTCGTCACAGTATATCAAGTCCCGTAAGTCTCTGAAGGACATATTCAAATGCCACGAAACCAGGAAGTGTGAAATCATGAAGGATTTCTCCTGTAGAATTGCATTTACCTTTGCCTGAACCAACAGTCAATGACTACTACTAAAACATCTAAGAGGACATCATAGCACATCGGTTTTTACTCCTTCACTTTGCCTTATGTCATATCTCTCTGGGATGCCCAGCCACAGGACTCTGCACCCTCTGGAGCCCTGAATTTTTTAACTGTCCTTTGCAGCAGCCAGCAGATGCCAAACAGGAGGAAGATCTGTCCCTCGCAGCAGCTACTCCCCGCTCCACAGCAGATTCCAGAGCTGTTCCTGGCTGTGCTTTTAGACTTATCTAGTGATGTGTCACATGTTTGGGCTGTTATGTGATCCATCCTGGCTGCCTTGTGCTCCTGAAAACTTTTTCCATTCGATGGCTTTTACACATTTCTAACAGTTGTGAATGAGGTGTCTTGTGACTCGTCAGACGCAACACAGTAAAGATCTGTGTGGATGAAGAAAAGAACCTTGTCTTAAAGCCCTTCTTCGTCCACCAGTTACTTCCCTGGGCACCACATGCAACTTCCAAACACTGAGTCCGGTCCTAAGGGGAGTCCCCTGTGCCTCCTGCA
This sequence comes from Dicrostonyx torquatus, assembly GCA_028555095.1. NCBI lineage: Eukaryota > Metazoa > Chordata > Mammalia > Rodentia > Cricetidae > Dicrostonyx > Dicrostonyx torquatus. The sequence goes on from JAQHUG010000005.1 coordinate 14,447,650, forward strand.
GGTCCCGTCTTTCCTCACTAAAATCATGCTTACTTCAAGATTCTGTAATTGTCAGATGCCACCATCACCTTCCAGGCCCCCTTACTTGACCTCTCCAAGGCATGTGACGTAGTCTATCTTCCTGCCCTTGAAACTTTTATCTGGGCTTCTCAGGACCACTTAAGCCTTCTGCTCTTCCCTCCTAGGGCTGCAGTTTCTCAACTCCTTTTCCTACTTGCTTCCCTCCAGGTTCCCTTTAAACACTGGGATAACCTAAATCTACATCAAGCTTCTTTTCTCTCTTTCTCTGCAAGTTTTCCCTGGAAGATCTCACTTTTCTGCATGGCATCAACCCTCACCCCTCATTGTATACTCCCACCTCTTTCCCTAGCACCCTCCTGGCTGCTTATCCTCCAGTTACCCCCTTTCACTCTCACCGACTCAGCAAGTGTCCTTCTTCTGCTTTCTGGGGCAGTGTGAACCATGGCTGTAAATTTGTTTGTATACCTGGTGTTTCTGAGGTTCTGTCATTTTAAAAACTTGAACCTATAGCTTTTGCCCTGGTTTAAAGAACACTTGCTCCTGGTGCAAACATTGACTCAAAATGAAAAATAGCTACCAACACTCAGACTCTCATGCTACAGAGGTTGTACGGTGCTTTGGCCACTCACAGAAGTGAAGACCTCATGTTGGAACAGAGTACACCATCCATCTCAAGTACCCCTGACATTTATATTATCCCAGCAAAGATCCCAGATATCATCAAACAAAAGGAAGATGCCTTTAATGTCCTGTTCATCAATTATATGGCAACAGCCACAAGGATTTTTTTAAGTTGTTAAATGTCATGAGATTGGGGGGAGGATCACTAGGCAATAGTAAAAAAACATTAGCTTCCCAAGCTTCAAAGATGAAAATCTTTACCTTTCTCTCTCCCATGTTTTCATTCAACAAATAATGTCATTATGGGCCTACTACGTGCCAGGCACTGTACCAAGAACTGGTGACACAGATAATTATAAGTCTAACAGAGACGCTGTGCAAGGAAAACAAATCAGAATACAATAAGATGGCATTTCCCAACTCTGTTCAGAGAGTTCTGCAGGCAGATGTTTCTCAGAGGAGATGTTTCACAGTCAATTAATTCTGGAAACATCGGGTAAACACAAGAAATATTTTTCCTAAATTACTTTTAAAGACCTTCAATAGTCAAATATGTGTAATACAAGTGTGAGAAAAATCAAAACTACCCAAAATTATTGACCACAGAGCAGGTTTACTGGTTGTTTTTTTGTTTTGTTTTGTTGTTGTTGTTTTCTCCTTTATTCTTTTGTTTTTACAAGAAACTCCGGGAAATGGAGTTCTGCAAGCAATTCCTTTACCTTTGGGTCTTTAGATTTACAGCCATGCACAGGGAGCCGAGAAGGGTGTATAAGATTTCAGTAGTCTTTATTCCCTCTATAGGAAATAGCATTGGAACTGAGACATAAAGAGTAGCTGAGATCTGACCTTCTACTAGAGGAAGTGGGAAAGGGCCCACCTAGCTGAAGAAAGTGTTCCAGACTCCAGTGGATCTCTCCCTTTCGAAGAGACCAATGCTGGCATTTAAAGTTCCAGACTCCGATGGGTCTGTGTCCTCCCCCTGCCCCATAGACTGATGCTAGCATTTAAAGTTCCAGACTCCGATGGGTCTGT
>JAQHUG010000005.1:14464583-14486337 GCA_028555095.1 Dicrostonyx torquatus
CCTAAATGCCCCTCAACCAAAGAATAGATAAGGAAAATGTGGTACATTTACACAATGGAGTACACAGCAGAAAAAAGAACATCTTGAAATTTGCAGGCAAATGGATGGAGCTAGAAACATCATTTTGAGTGAGGGAACCCAGATCCTGAAAGACAAACATCATCTGTACTCACTCATAAGTGGTTTTTAAACATAAAGCAAAGAAAACCAGCCTACAAATCACAATCCCAGAGAACGTAGCCAACAATGAGGACTCTAAGAGAGACATACATGGTTCTAATCTACATGGGAAGTAGAAAAAGAGAAGATCTCCTGAGTAAGTTGGGACCATGGGACCATGGGAGAGGGCTGAAGGGGAGGGGATAGTCAGGGAAGGGAGCAGAGAAAAATATATAGCTCAATAAAATCAATAAAAAAATTTTAAACATTTACAGAATCTCATAAAAAGAACATCGCCCCATGACAGCTGAAAGTAATTCTAAAAGATGACAACCCTCTTTTCAACAAAGTTTGTCCTCAGGGTTAGGGACATCATTTAGGGGTTGATTATTACTGGTATAGGATTGGGGATTGGGGTGAAAATTTTGTAGACTCAGGAATCTCACAAGAAAAAACAAAAAAAAAGGAAATTATGTGGGACATTAGGTAGATTAGTGTGATCTTACACTAATCATAATAATAGTGAGTAATAGAGTGAATACTTGTAAGCTATTGTTTATAGACTATTTACTTTGCTATAGAATCTTGTATATTGATACAAATTCAAATATTTGTTATATTGAACATGCTCTTATTTCTGCTTACAATATTTGTATTCCTATGAAAAGTTATTTTGTCAGATTGTATGCATGCATGTTTTTACCTCTGTTTAAGACATTCTGTATATTGACACAATTTTAGGATATATTTATCATATCGCATTATACATTTCTACCTCTGATCACGATACTTATACATTGTTTACATTTGAGGTCATTGTCCTCATTTACTGCACAATTGTTTAAAGATTGTTTAATATTCTATTATGAAGTCTTAGTCTTTAAATCATACAAGTATTAAGTATTATAATCAAAAATGTTTGTCATATTTATAGTTAGACTAATCAGGTTCTTTAGATACATAGATATTGTATTCCACATATATAGATAATCTTCAATCACTTCAAATAACTGTAAAGTATGACATTTAAATAACTTAGGGTTTTGTTGACATGAGACACGATTGCTCCTGGCGGCACTGATCTATTCCCAAGAAAATGTTGAGCACCAAAGATGCTTACTTGGAGCTTGTTTTTTCCCTTTCAAAACTGGCCTTTGGACAAGGAACTGCCCATGCCTTGACCACTAACAAAATGCATAGTGTACAGACTGGACAAGCAGGATACAGAAAAAAAAATGCCAAACCTCGCCAAGACAGGGTAGGATGGTTTTAAAATTTTTCCTGCCTCTGAATATGCTCTGTCAGTTACTCTTGGCCTTAGCCAAAATTGGTTGCTTCAACGTTGCAAATGAGACTTTGGGTGATTGTCTCTGTCATTTACTGCATACTTTGGAAGCTGCTTGATTACACTTCCTGCCTACTCAAGTAATATTATCTTCCTTCTCAGGTCTTTGATGGGGTTAAAGACTAGGTAGCCATAGTTACTTTCCTTTTATGACTTAGCCAGGCCATTTCTTATATAAGACATAGACTCCTTAAGATGAAATAATTATTAAAACATTTATCGTATGTTTCTTGATTAATATTATTTATGCTGGTTGTAATTCTAATTTTTGTGCTTGACATTTGTTCTTATAGCTTTGTATTGGGTTTGAAACTCTCTTATTTAGACAAAAGGAGGAGTTGATGGGGAACCTCCTTCAGCCAATGGCTTTTGAGAAGCTGGACCAAGTTGGAATGGCTTTGGAGGTATCAAAAAGAATGTGGCCCATCCTTTATCCCTCTCGCTCTCTGCTCTCACGTACAAATGCTGGATTCTGTTTCTGTTCCCCCTTTGTTCAGAGGGCTGTGATCTGTGAGTTTCCCTTAAATAAATAAAAACCCTTTATTTTACTCTATTCTGAACCAGTGCGGTATTATTTATTCATATTCCTCTTCAAAGTAGCTCTTTAATTGGACTTAAGATCTGCTCAACAAGAGGAAAATCATACCTGGTATTGGAAACCTAACCAACAACCCAGAGCTAGTGAAGTCATGAATCTTAGAGATGAAACTACAACCACCACTTTATTAAAGCAGCATGTTCTTTAACTACCCTCTAAATATTAGTCCTTATACAAACAGATAAGTACAGTCTTCAACCCTCATCAAGAAAATTTCATTTTAGAACAGTAAGAGGCCAATCAAAATACAAGGCTGTGGAGCATCATTACTACATATACAAAACAACTCCCATACCTAAGGCCCAGGGAACATTGTGAAAGAGGGGAGGAAAGAGCCTGATAATCAGGTAGTTCACTGTGAGATTGGGTATCTTAGAGATGTCAGAAATTACATCCGTAAAGTCTCACCAACACTACTCCTTAACATGAGCTGGACAAGGGTGACAATAAACATTACAAAGTGATCCTACACAAAGAACTACAAGCAACTAAGGAATGGTGAGGGTAGGAGAAATAGTCTTTCTCAGGGAAGAGCACACCAACTGATCATTCGATACCAAACATTCATCCCTAAACGTATACAAACAAGTAACGTTGTACAGACTGTGAGCAGGTTGCATTAGGGATTTCACATATATGTCTCTGTGTGTGTGTGTGTGTGTGTGTGTGTGTGCATGCACACACGTGCATCTAATAGCAATTAATGGGGAAAAAAGCCATAAACTTGAAAGAGATCAAGTAGGGGTTATAGGAGGCTTTGGAGGAAGAAAAGGAAGAACAATGTAATTATACTCTCAAAAATAAGAGAAAAGGAAGATTCTAATGGTCAGAGTACTCAAAGTTTACATCAGCCACAATAATTATTGCAATCCCTACTGGAGTAAAGGTATTTAGCTGACTCGCAACTCTACACAGACGAAATATTAAATGGTCTCCTTGCTGCACCCAGTATTAAATCCCAACCATACTTCCCCGCAATTTATTATGCTCTAGGGATCTACTTGTTTCTATGAGTCTACAAAATGATTGTGTTTTCCTCACTCACAATTGTGTCCCTATGGCTTACCACAGCACCTGACTCACAGTAAAAACTTGGCTGAATGAGGAAATGGAAAAACATATGATTAAACATTCTTTTAACTAATCAAGCTATTATTAAAATATACAGGAACTGAAACTGTGGTAGTTATATTTAATCAATGTCTTTAAAAGAGGACATATTTTATTAAGGATTAATTTTTTTGAGTAGACTTCTTTAGCCAATACTATTTGACAGCGAGAAAGTTCCATGCAGTTCTCGGATTCTTTGACTTCTACATATCCCCTTAGAATAGCTTTCTTCCTCAGTCATAACTGCAGAAGATAAAATTCTTGGGAAAAACTCTACTTGTCAAACTTCCAAAGAGGATTAAAATTCTACTGTCTCACAGGGCTGACATGATTACAATGATGTATTTATAAATTTAAATAAATTTATGAGCATTTACATTGACCAAAGTATGAGAGAACTGTGCCTGTGTTTCCAAAGAGGCAGTGTAAATAATAAAGGGAAATGCAGAATTTCTAAGAAGAAAGTTTTAAAACATGGAGGCCTACATCTGCCATCCCATCTCGCAGGAGGTAGCAGCAGGAGGATCAACACTTCAAAACCAGACTGGACTACATGAGACTTTGACTTAAAACAATCGATGAAAAATAGGTTAAACTATGAATAATGTAGACAATATGAAACTGAAACTCCTTATGGGAAACAGAGAGATCTAATGGTATCATGATACCTTTAAGAGAATAAGACAGCAAAAAAGATGAAAGGTTTTCGTGAAAAGAAAAATAAATTGCTACTCTCACAGCTGTCAACAGCTCACAGGTAGGATAAGCTCCTAAATAGAACCTTTTCCAATCTTCTCTTGCTTGAATAATTTGGGTCCAAGGAGGCCGTGTTATTCCATTAAGTACTCCATTCCATCTGTGCTATTTCTTCACAATGTTTCTGGTATAATACAGAAGTTTAATGTACGGTTAGGTAGATTCTACACCCCAGCTTGTCTGAGTGAGTTTCAGTTTAATTATTTGTAATACTCTTTTAAACTTTAAAACTTTCCTCTGTTTGGATGACATGTACTCTGGTATGGGTTACTAATGGCATGGCACAGACTGAGTAAGCTCTTTGCCTTGTCCCATGGCTGAAGGACCACAGCGGGGTGACCTTCTCACTGGAAAGTCCTGAGGCAGCACAACGAAGGTCAGCACATGGTGGAATTACGCTTTGCCAAAGTGGCTTTTATAGTACAACCACAGCAGAAAGAACCCATTAATTATGCAAATGAATCAATCTAGTCAAGCAGACAGAGCCCTGATCACCTCTTAGTGGTCCCACTCCCTGTCTCTTAATATCTTGTCATGGAGATTAAATTTCATCAAGTGTTTCGGTGGGGTCAAATCATACTCAACCCACAGCAAGGGACAAATTGCAGCATTCCCTACATATAATATAATGTTTCTTAACTTTTGTGTGTGAGGTTTATGGGATATAAGCTAGATATACCCTAGGCAAGCTTCAAATAGACAGTTTCGGTATGTAGTCACACTTCGTTTATAAAACTCTTCTGGGATCGTCTGTTACTATCACTTTATTCTGTGGTTGCCATGGTAGAGGTAGTTCTTTGACAGTTTAGCTTAGCATTCAGCTCTAGGATGACAATGACATGGTTTGCTCTGCAGTCACTTTATGCTTCTCTTATTTATGTATTAGTTTTATTTATGTATTTGTGTCTGTGTGAATATATGACCCTTGTGTTCAGATGCCCGTGAAGGTCAGAAGAAGGCACTGGATCCCAGGATCCCAGGGATATGGAATTGCAGTAATTGTGAGCGGCTGGATTTGAGACCTGAACTTGAGTACTTTAGACGAGCAGGAAGCACTTTTAACTTCTGAGCCATTTCTCTATTCATGGCAATTTACTCTTCTAGAAGGCACAGAAAGTTTACATTCCTCAGTCTGAAATGGTGATCCTACCTCCTGGAATCTCAGAAGGAGACTGCATGTCTGAGAGTTGTTTCCTCCCATTTTATAATCCTCTCTAGGGCTGGGATTAAAGGCATTCACCACTGCCATTAAAGGCATACACTGCCCAGTTTCTATGGCACAACTAGTGTGGTTACTGGGATTAAAGGTGTGTGTCAATGTGGCTACTTGGTTTAAATGTGCGTGTCATTGTGGCTACTGGGTTTAAAGGTGTGTGTCATTATGGCTACTGAGATTAAAGGTGTGTGTCACCATAATCTGGCCTGTAAGATAACCAGTGGGACTGTTTTAGACACAGATCTTCAGGCAGTCTTTATTTATTAAAATACAACTAAAATGCCACTACAGAAGACCTCAGCAGAGGACTTTGGAGAAAGCTGTTACTGTAATGGAGACCAGGAAGACACTGTGGCCTCTGGTGGAGGAACACAGCCATTGCCACTTCCACGCCCCAAACCTAAAACCATTGAATCTGTTTTGGCACTTCCAGTTGCCTGCGTGTATAGATAATAGTAAACAACCCATGGATCTCAGTATCTGGAGTAATACATCACAATATACAAGACTAAAGAATAGATCTGGAGAAATAAATCAAGAATCTACAGTCAGACTTACTTAAATACTGTAAAAGTTCTTATTTCTACAGTCTAGGTATGCTCTACAACTCTTTTGCATTCATAACTGAAAAGAACAAATTAATGTTCACAGGAAGACACAGAGCAGGTGATATTAGTGCTGTTATCCTTTTTTCCAGATGAAGAAATTGATGGTTAAAGAGAAGAGTTTGTTGTCTAAATCATGCAAAAGCTACGTTACTCCTCAACATTAACTGGGAACTCAGTCTTCTACTTCAAAACTGTAAGGTCTTTCCACTTGTCCTTGACAACATAATCTTGTTGTTACTGATTTTGACAAGCCCTATCCTGTGACAGGAGACTTAAAAAAAAAAATCAATGAGTCAAGTATAAACCACTACCGATTGACCAAAGGACAGATTGGTTTCTAGAGGGTGGCAAAGGAAAGATTAACACAAAAAAATTGAGAAACGTTATCAACCAATTAATCAAATATTCCAATAATGCCAATTGTGTAGAAAATATCAAGTACATTTCTGTATGTCTACAATAAGTTAATTTTATTTTTACACTCATAAACTTACTTTATGTCCATAAATCATCATGTGTGATACAGCTGGGTGCATTGATCACAGGACTCACAAAAGTAATAATAGTAATAACAGTGAAAACAAGTAGAGTGTGATATTTTTAATTGCCATATTAAAAAGCTGATCCCAGGTGTTGCCCATCATAGAGCCATTGAAAGACCCTAGACCCCAAGGGTCCCGTCCTTGGTGCCTTATCAGTGAAGTGACCGCCGCCAAGACATGAAACAAGACCATTCTGGATGCAAACAGCAAGAGGCTTTTTATTGCATGGGCGTCCGTGGATGCTACAGCATTCGAGAGCTGAGCATGCTCTCTGGAGTCCAGAGCTGGTATTTATAACCCTAAGGCAGCAAAAAGCTGATGCGTAGTTACAGGGTTCGAGGGTGGACCTGACTCAAACTCAAACATGTCAGCTCTGTCCTTGTTTAGGGACATCTGGTGTTTTCTGTTAGGCCTGGCATTCAGATATCAACCCACAGATGTTCCATTTACGTAGAACAGGGTGACCTGGCTGGTGTTCTTATCTAGGGCTTGAGAGGAGGGGGTGTGCTTGTCAGTCCGAGGATGTTGCTAGTCTTAAGCCTTGCTAAATTATGGCGTTGCTACTGCTAAAGCTGTCAAATTTAAAGCTGTCAAACTGGTGCGGGGGTCTTTCACCATCGAATGGCATATACTGTTTTGTGGTAGTGGCAACAGTAGTAATAATTGTGCCAGAATTAGTGATGATATATTGCTCTCTGACTGAAGCAAACTTACAGAAACCTACTGACACAAACACAATAAAACCTGAGAATAACTAAGCATATCCCTATGGTCTCTCCTCAAACAGACACTACTGAAGTGATCAGGTGACTTCACAGAGCAGTGCTCCTCATCCTGACCAGACAGATAGCCATTGGTTCAGTAAAGTAACAGGGGTTACTACAGCAACCTTATCAAGTAGGCCATCTCTCAAAGATTAACATATTTAACATATTCACATGCAATAGTAGATCCCAAAAGTCTTTTCTCTTGTGCATTGCCATTCAGCCTTTTTATGTTGTAAATAATTTCTCATGCTCATGGAATTCTTAAATATTATAATTTTTAAAGCTTGTTAGTGACCTAAGTTGTGGTTATATTTTTGTGTTTTTACTATTTTATTTCATTTTTAAATTATTAAATAGTCCATTATACACGGAACATAGTGTTCCTTTATTATGGAAAAGACAATGTTCTCATTATAGATTTTTACTGACTAATTCCTGCTGTTCAGAACAATGGACCCCTGATTCTGTGCTGCTGGGCCTCAAGCAAGTTAGTATCTTTCTTTCTGTTCCATCTGATAACCCTAGTTCACAATCTATTCAAATATATTGTGTGAGTTAATAATTTTCATTTAAAATACGTCAAGCACGTGTTGGAATCAAGCCATTCACCAATCTGTGTTCTATATTAACATACAAAATAACACTTATTATTCTAAAATTGTGATACCACAGACAAAATATACCTACAGAATAAAAAAAAGTACTGACAAACTATGCATCTACCAAGGAATTAATATATTATTTAAGAAACATAAATCAAAAAATTTAAAGCAAGACAAACTTCTAGTAAGACACATACATACATACGCGCACACACACACACACACACACACACACACACGGGAAAAAACAAAGACATGTAAATAGGCAGCAGCTCTATGGAAAGGGGCTCAGATTTCCTAATCACCAGAGACAGGCAAGTCAAGATCAACAAGAAGACAGCTTTTAACTCCAGAGGGAGACTTACCAGAAGGGTAGCAAGTGCTGAGGCTAGGACGACATGAAGGGAAAGAATGCATCGCCATTGTTGGGAGTGACACAACTCAGTGCAGCCGTAGAAAAGGGTAATAATGTTCATCACAGCACAAGTCTCCCATCTCAGTGTCCCTTGACATTTCCCAAACTCTTTATCATATGACGTCTTCACAGCACTTGGAATGGCATTAGTTTTGAGATGCATTCCCTCCACTAACCAACACTGTGAATGTCAGTTCCTTATTTTACTCTTTAGTTTCTGTGCCTAGAAGAATTTTAAAAATAATTCCAATTTGGGTTGCCCATATACTCACTGGAGCATGGTCAAACTCCCAGTTGCCATCCTCTTAAAGAAAACTGAGTCCTTCTCCACCCACACCCCTGCCAGAGGCCATCAATTGTGGAGAGTGTGGGGAGCCGCGCCCGCTATTCGCCATTGCAGGATGGCGCCCATATCCTGTGTTCCCGAATAATGAACGGGTGCATTGCGCATGTGCGAAGGGTTTTTCCACCTCGTCCCATCCCGCCTATCCCGTGGCGTTATCTCGTGCGATAGGTTGCATCCAACCAGGGGCTGACACGTCCTATGCGAGGAGAAGCCTCTATTTAAGGGAAGGGTTTCCCCGCCTCTGGGTCTCCGCTCTGGAAGCTTATGCTTCTCCCTCTCAAGAAGCATTAAAGCTTACTGCAGAAGGATCCTTCTGTGCTGCGTTGTTCTTGCTGGCGAGACGGTTGCGCAGGACAGGATAGCATCTTTATGACAATTTTTAAGGATTCTCTTAGATAGCTTTCTGTCTAGGCTATTACTTTTGGGGGTGCTGGGGAGGTAGGGGTTGACATATAGTCCTTCTTTGTCCCTCTTTCTCAACTGTGAATCCGTATTCATCAATACCACAACATAAGTAGCTCCTTCACCCTTTTTCATCAGTAAAAACATGGGTCATGGACTTACATATGTCCTCCAGAATCAGCATGTGCTAAGGACCTCAGCATGGTCTCTGATGACAGTATAGACCATGGACATCAATACAGCCCTCTGCCCATTGCCCGTCTTTTTTGATAAAGTATTATCTGCCTGCTATTGTTACTAAGGCACTAGTGTCTCTAAAAACATGCAGACTTTGTATCTCTGAATGATTTCTAGGACACTTTATTACAATTCTTTTTTATCATATATATACTCGGTGCTAGGAACTCTTCTCAGTGCTATGGATGTAAAAGTAAGCAAAGAATACAAAAAAAAACATGACACATAAAGTTTATATGATCATGAAAGGAATGTAGACGTTTTAAAATAAAAATATTGTTTTAACATCTATGCTACAGAGGAAAGCAAAATGAAAACAATGTGATCCATTATAGCTGCTATTTTAATAGAATATATGAAGTATGCTCTCTCTGTGTAGACAATAACTTAAAATAAGAGGAGAGCCATTGGATTCTCTGTGGGAATAACAAGCTAGGCAGAAGAAACAGCAAGTGTAGCTGGGTGGTGGTGGTGCACGCCTTTAATCCCAGCACTTGGGAGGCAGAGGCAGGCGGATCTCTGTGAGTTCGAGGCCAGCCTGGTCTACAAGAGTTAGTTCCAGGACAGGCTCCAAAAGCTACAAAGAAACCCTGTCTCGAATAAACAAAAAAAAAAAAGAAAGAAAGAAAGAAAGAAAAGAAAAAAATGAGGAAAATGGCAAGAATGTTGGTGATGGGGTGACAAGAGAGATCACAGAGAGACTAAAACAGGACTAGGTCATCTGACTTAAGAGGACATTTTAAGAACTTTGGATATTTCTTGTAGTTAAATGGCCAGCATTAGAGAAGTAATTAGGTTGTATGGCAAGAAAGTGACAGTGATCTATTATGTGCATTTTGCAGTTTCCTGAGCAAAGGAAGATGGTAGGTTCATCAGGACAGTAGTAGTAGGAATGGTGAAATGTTGCCAAGTTCTGACTTTGTAAACAAGCTTTACTAGGTATTCTGGTGGGACGTAAGATCTCTAAAGAAAGAAGGATGAGTTCAAGGCTGGAGCTATTGCAACTGCAAAGGTGAACTTGCTACTCTGAGGAAACACAATGAAAACAACATGAAAGGAAATGGACAAATTTGATTTTATAAACACTGTTTGGCATGCCGACTATATGCATGGATATGCAGAGAAGGCATATCAATAAAAGAATCAAGAATTGAAGACAAAATTCAGATCAGTAATCCAAAACTTGGGATCTAAAACACACTGGTGGTAGTTAGAACCAAGAGACAGAATGTTGCCCTACTCAAGTGTACGCGTGGTTGGGGGATGTGGGAAATCCAGAGCTGAGCTCTGTTAGTCTCAGTATTTATAAGTTGAGCAAATACAATGAGGAACTTTTTGTCCAGTTTTGTTTTTCTCATGGCAATCAATTCTTTGATTCTCCCATATAAACTAGGACCTAAACTCCAATTCAGTTTTAGCATTAACTACCCTGAGTTGGTATCAGATTCTACAGATTTAAGGGCTTAGTTGAAAAGGACACTTGCATGTCAGGTACCAGTTACAAGTATCAGGTATTCTGGTTACTAACATTCCTGTCCTAGAACTTCAGGAGTTCATTCAGGACCTTTCTTCCTTTCAGAAAATCTGCCACACTAAATCGTAGGATTCCTTCTGTCATTGCAGTTTATTGTGAAGGATGCCAGTGAATAGTTAGATGGAAAAGAACACTCGGTGAAATCCAGAAGGACCTCAAATGCAGGAACTTCTACCCCTGTGAAGTTAGTGTGTGGGTGCTTCTGCCAATTAATTAAATTCAAGGTGCATCAATTAACAGCTTTATTGACACTTCATTAAATGGTTTTGTTCATTGATTGATTCTATCTCTCACTTGTTTTTCTCCACAGAAGTTGAGGTTGGGGAATGGTCTTTCTGGCAGTCAGTCACCAACCTGAAGCTCTCTAGGTACACACCAAATCACCTTATCAGAATAAAATATTTGGGTGGGTTAGATGCCTCAGTGGGTAAAAGTGCTTGCCACCAAAACTTAAGACCCAAGTTAGATCCCCAGAATCAAAATGGTAAAAGTATAAACCAACTCTGACCCCCACAGAGGTGTCTTGGTGTATGCATGTCCACAGACAAAAAAAAAACTAAAATAAGATGTCATTTTAAAGATTTAAGGATTTATCCATCACACTGAATGGAACCAGAAACATAAACTGAATGGTTCCCTATTATGTCATGGTCACACCTTTGGTGTTTAAACACAATTCACTATAGCAAGTGAATTCAGTACATGTTGTCAGGATGTTCACATTTAGATGAGCAGTTATACAATGAGTATAGTAAAATGAATTTGACTAACATTTGAAGAAAGCCAGTGTGTGGCAGGGATTGGTCTCGTGAAATGATTTGTCTATAAAACTATCATATCTTTCTCTTATTCCTGTACTTATTTATTATTCTACCCCACCCCCATCTGCTACTAACTCTATCTGTTGATAAGTTTGCACAGAACTACGTACAACAGAAATCACCTCTGCAATGGCTAGATCTGCTTATCCCTAGGCTAGTAATTTCGCATAGGTATTATATCCTACAGTAACTTTAGTCAATCTCTCAATACAGATGACCATAAATATTAGTATTATCATAATGATTGTTTGTGTAAGATAAACATCAATTTCATCAGCATGTTGTATTGATATACCATAGGAACATGGACTAATTGAATTTTATAATAGTACCAATAAGAAATAATTACAGAGGCATTTGCTTTGCCTTTTCAACAGACTCTACTAAATAAGTAAAGTGGCCATTTTATCCTCTTTTAAAATACTAAAGAGACCTTTTGGATCAAGGTATAAGACCTTTTCCAACACTAGGCTGTAGCAATAGCCAGCATTTTCTACTGAGTTAACCTCACCCATTTCAAGAAGTCTCAAATAGACTTCTGGGTTGATTCCTATTCTTTGTCTTCTTAGAACATTCCTTCTGATCTGATTTATTTATTGAATCCTTTACTATTCTTCATTTTAAAAACTAATTCAGCTTGTCACTGATACAGCCTAAACCAAACCACACCTACATACCTTTTCTCCTTTTCTGTTTTGTGAGCTCTGCTGTTTAATCTACCTTGTGTATCACTACCACCATGCACCAATGGCCTGTATGTACTCTGCATACATGTTTTATACCACAAAATGCTGGATACCCCAACTTGGAATTAAGTGGTATTTACACCTAAATTCGATTTAGTTTATGATGTCATAAAGCAACCTTCCCTCCTATCAGGGTAAAGTCATTCTTAGGAAAGCTAAGATTTAATACGTGTTGCCTGGTGTTTTAATTTCATCAGGAAGTCAGATTCTCCCTAATCTACTTTATCATTTTCTATCAAGAGATATGAGAGTGCTACAGTCTATGCACAGCATCCTGGTATGTTCAACATGCTGCCGTTGAATTTTCTCTGGTATAACCATCAAACAAGGTCAATGTTATGGCTCTTCTTGGTGTCAACTTGACTTCATCTGGAATGAACTATAATTCAGAAATGGAGGGCACACCTGTGAAAGATTTTTTTGCTTCTTCTGAAGTAGGCGAATCCACTTCTAGTCCAGACATTTGAGGTAGGAAGACACACACCTTTGATCTGGATCTTGAGGTGGGAAAACACATGCCTTTTATTTGGATTTTGAGGGCAGAAGACACACCTTTAATCTGGGCCACACTTGCTGCTGGAAACCTATCTAATAAGGACATGGAAGAAGGAAACCTTTGCTCTTGGCCTGTTTTCCCTCTCCTTGTGAGCACATCCATTCCTTCACTGGCATGGGAGTCTACTTCTTTGGGATTCCAGCATATATTGAAGACCAGCTGAGACATCCAGCCTTGTGGACTGAGCAACTACTGAATTCTGGGACTTTCTTTTCATAGCCAACCATTATTGAATTAGCTGAACTGCAGCTGTAAGTCATTCCAGTCAAGTGTGGGGGGGTGGAGGGGAAGAGAGAGAGAGATTCTATACATTTTGTTACTCCAGGGAACCTTGCCTAATACAACCATTGGTATTTATAGTTGCACAATTTGCTGAATGGAAACAATACTACACAGTTTGCAGTCCTAGTGAAAAGCAGTTCTCATGACTTCCACCTTAAATTAATACCCTGTTCAGTGGATTTACCCAAGAGTGAGAAGCAGGAGACAGTGGTACACTCAGAACATCTTCTGAGGGATGATAGGTTGTCAGCTGACACACGACCTTGTCAGATATAAACAGACGTGGTCTTAGCAAATGTGCTGCTTTACTCTTACAGAACTAGGAGGTCTGCCCTTCATTGAAAAGAATCCTGATCCCACCTGCAGACAAAAATGTATGCTAGTGTGAACTTACATAAATCAGTCACTTTAATAGCTTTGTAATTACTTACATGATAAAAAGATCCCTGGGGCCCACGTAAAAAGTCAGGCTCCAAAGTGTGCACCTGCAATCCTAACACTGAAGAAATAGAACAAAAAGTTCCTGGAGCTTGCAGACAACTAGCTTGGCCAAATTTTGAGCTCTAGACTCAGTGAAAGCCATTATGACAAAACATAAGGTGGAAAGGGATTGAAAAAGAAACCCAGCATTGATCTCTGGCCTCTGTACTCACATACGCACACTCACATTGCACACCCATACAGACATATGTACCTATGCATACAAACTTGTGTATACCTCTACTTAATAGGCAAAAGAAAAAGAGAAAAGGGATGGTAAAGTTTTAAAGCAAGAAAAGATACATTTACTATATAGTACTTTCTGCCTCGACAATAAAGACATTTGGCTGGATAATTCTTTCATGTTGGAGCTGTATGCACACCATAAAATGCTTATCAGAATGCTGAATATTGCCTAGGAAGCTATACCACCCCAGAGCTGAAAAGGTGGGTTGGCACTTAAAAGTGCTGGACTCTCTTCCAGAGGCTTGGAGTTTGTTTCTCAGCATCCCCATGGCAGCTCACAACTATTAATAACTCCAGTGCCAGGGGATCTGATGCCCTCTTCTGGCCTCCATAGGGCACCCGGCACACACACAGTGCACATGTATACATGGAGGCAAAGCATCCGTATATATAAAAGAAACTATAATACTAAAACTTTTAAACTGAATTTTCTCTTCTATTTTGGGGAGAATGAGCAGGGTAGAGGGATGCAAAAAGATTGTGGTCACCCAAGGACTATCATGAAGTTACTTGTCAAGAATTTCAAATAATTCTTTTGCATGTATTTTTCCCACAGGATTAGAGCCGACAAGAACTGAGCACAAGTTGAAGGTGTTGTGACCATGACAACGGAATGTAAACTAGACGATGAGGAAAGAGGTGATATGAGACTACAGATGGACAATGAAAGGTGGATCAAACTGTACATGTAGATCCCAGATAAAAGCAGAAGCCTGGGTGGATAAGTCAACAGACTGTACATGTAGATCCCAGATAGAAGCAGAAGTCTAGGTGGGTAAGTGAACAGACTGTACATGTAGATCCCAGACAGAAGTAGAAGTCTAGGTTGCAGAAGGGATAGAGCCAAGAAATGATGAGGAAATGAACAATGAAAAACTATGAAACTCAGTTACAACTGGCATTAAATTAGTCACAGCCTAATACAGTCATCACATATAATTATCATTAAATTCAGAGAATACTTCAGCTCTGGGAAGAACCAGGATTATGTTACCAGTGTCATATTCTTGTAGCAAGCAAAGGTATGAATCAAACCCCATGGAGATACTGCAGAAAATGCAAGCCTCGCAGATCCTATAGAGCTGAATTATGTGTTTGATTTCATCACTCTCCACTGTTTCTCTTAATAAATAAATAAGATTATCAGGGATTCCAACCTGCAGTGAGTTCAAAGGTGGGTATTGTATTTGGATTGCTTACTTGTGAGAAAACCTTAGCTCTCTCTCTCTCTCTCTCTCTCTCTCTCTCTCTCTCTCTCTCTCTCTCTCTCTCTCTCAGATCTATCAAGCTTGTGGAAATGAAAGCAGCTACACAAACCTCTTATTATTAGAACAATGGACATGATATTCAATATCCTTCAAAGAAAATTTAACCTGGTCTTTGATTTTAGTGTTTTCAGCTACTTTGAAATTAGGTCAAACTACAAGAAGTAAAAGAAAAAGAAAAAAAGATAAGACAAATATAAACCAATTTTATATTTCGAGCATAGTTGAATGAAAAGTGTACGCAAAGCAAATTTCCTAACGTGCTGAGTAATGTTCTAACCCCTCGGCTTCTGCAGAAAAATAGTTTTTTGTCATTTCATAATAAATCTAAAACATTATCATTTTAGCACAAAATGCTATGTATTGCCGTGCCAAAAATAGTCAGTCGTCCTATGAAGCAGTCACTCCCAGTTTGTTTTAATAATCCCCAGATACATTTACCGCTATGTCAGCCCCTCAGTACACCACTGCTATTATCTACTGTTTAAAATAGATGTCCTAAGTACATTATCTAAGTGAACAAAAACATAAACATTTCAACTATCAAATCATCAGAACTGCTTAGGCAAGCATAAATATCTTCTGGCTCCAGTGCATCCCTTATGGAGCACTTCCCCCGGTTACTGGCTCTGCTGTTGCAGTGAGTGCAGACCCTTGCTCAGATAATGAAGTCAGGGGTCTTCCTTTTATAGCTTAAGTATTTTTCACATCCAAAGAAGCAGAGGTAGTAATCCATTTTAATACCATCCAAATGGAAGAAAAAAACAAAGCAATCAATGAAGGACACCTCTGGAGAAGAGGGGCTAAGTTGAACTTAGGAATTGACTTTAATTTCTACTTGACATTATAGGGGATTTCTCCCTGCTTCCATCAAGAAACTCAGCCTGTGTTACATTTTCAAGCTCTGGTTTGACTTTGGATGGTGAAGAATCACCTTAGGCTCATGATCAACCTGGTGACTAAAGGGTTGAGAAATGCCACATGTTTTAGGCCCTGTTTTCACACTGCTCAAACCTCCTGGGTCTGCCTACACTCACAAAGGTGACATTCCGTAGAGGATTACAGAGGCATAAGAGAAACCTAGCCCTATGCTAGATTCCTTTGGTGTGATCATTTCTATTGGATTGGTATCAGATTCCATTTAATACTGTCTATTACTGAGATCATTTTTCCCTCCACAGAAGTCCTCTCAACTGTCACGCTGATGAGTCGGCCTTTTTCTAATGTCCCTAAGTGCCTGCACTACCAAGGATTCAGATAAGAGCTCAGCTGAGTGACTACTGGGTTAGCTGATAAAATTGCTAATTAAAGCCCTGCTTTCAACACTCCGGAAAGATTAGCTAACTGGTCAAAATTTAGAATTCAGAGGAAGTTTTTACTTTTAACGGTGTGTACTGTCTGGTAAATAAAAGGGCTTTAACAATTTCAAAAAAAAGAAATGTCAAGAAATGTCCTTAGAGGTTGTTCCCCTGGAGAGAACTGTGTAAATGGAACTATTTAGAGGAAGCTAAATTGTTAGTTTTCTTCATGGTAAACATTGTTGCTTGGTAGAAAAACACAGAGCTCTTGGGTGAGCTACTTATCTGTCTGAGCTGGTATGCTGACAGCAATACCAATATGAAAGCATATTTCCTCTAAGAGAAAATAAATCTAACAATTTTGTCTTTAAAACTGGCGAGAAATGCAAAATTTATGTGCCAGGCTTCCTCTATCAGGTACCAGTAAAGAAAGAACGTAATGTTGATACTTAGAACAGCAGTCCTGCCTTGTGTTGGTTCCTCTTAGTTGGCTGAACTTGAAGACATTGCTTCAATGTGTCTATCTCACTTGTTCTATCTGAAAAGCAGAATGACAGTAACTACCTTCTACAAGTACAGTGCAAGTTAAATGGACTGGATCTTTCAAGCGGTCAAATGCCATACAAGGTACACAATCACACAGCAGAGAGAGGTAGCTGGGTCCAGTAGCAGAAATCATGTGTCAGTGTCATAACCTAAGATTTAACTTTCGTGTGTGTGTGTGTGTGTGTGTGTATGTGTGTGTGTGTGTGTGTGTGTTATAGTGAATGATGGCTCCCCAAAACTTTTCAACATTCTCTGATAAGTGACATAATTTGATCCCTCGAGCTTCTTCCATTGAGGCCCTCTTACCAAGAGCATCTTTATCTGCAAAATCAATTGATGGCTAAACATTCTTGCTCCAGTCCTCACCGGCTAGAAGCCTGGGTAGAAGGATTTGGAAGCCCTGCATCCTTTGCCCTACTTGCTAATTCTCATCCTCTTGCAGCAACCCTCTCAGTGCTATAAATCCACCAAATGGCTAACCTCAACTATTTATGTCACCCACTCTTCTGGGAAAAGTCAATGTAGAAAGATCTCCACTGAGGCATGTTCTTTAGCTTGTAAAAAAGAAGTGGGTTCATTTTCCCCGAGGACTCTTTCTTTTCCCAGACCCAGTCTAGCTGCTGGTGACAGACATGAGGCATGTGGGTAACTGGGGTGACAGAGGATGGAATGCCAATCAGCAAAAGAATAAAACTGGGGAAGAAACACAGCTCTGTGTGCCCTCTCTTTACCTGCTCTTCTGACGTGTAAGGAGGCTAAAGGACCATTAAAATGTGGGCCTCTTTGATACTGCTTCTAATATGGCTGGAAATGGGACTACTTGCAGTTCAAACATGGGACATTTAAACTGTTTAAAATGTCAGGCTTTGGAAACATCAAAGGCTAGTCGTGGGTGGTTTGGGCCACCATGAGGTCACCGTTGCCCTCTGCTATAATAGGTGTGGAGACACTGTGTACCTGTGATGTGGTGCTGTTTGCTTTTTTTCTTGCTGATAAATGTGGAGCTGGAAGAGGAGATGCCTCTGTGTGCCCGAGAAATGATCTACTGTGGAAGGTTTAAAGGCAAACAGGTATCAGGTTAGGGTTACAGGGGCCAAGTTTTTGGATGAAGATGTTCTTTGTTCTTATAAAATGGGCCTCTTTAATTCATAGTGCAAGGAGAAGTATCGATAAGGAAGGTTTCCCTGGAACACCAAATTTAAAATAAAGGTAACATTATTCTGACAATAGGTAATTTAGATGACATTAAGGATGGACAAAAAATGTGAGGGAAGCTTAACTTTATTTTATCTTTTCATAGATATTTTTATATTACATTAGTCCCCAACACTTATCTGACATGTTTAAATTGCATTACCATAAAATTTTATCAGAAAATCATGTGCACTTTCTTAGATCAAGTTCCAAGGGAAAAAAATCTTTATTTACATCTATAATGACTTTAAAGGTTTTACTAATATAACTTCAAAAGTTTTAAGGATGATATGCTAAAGATTCTTAAAATTAGGTATTTATTACATAAATAGATCTCAGGGAGACAAACCGTTATCACTCTTCAAGGTTAAAAGGTAATATTGCATCCATGGAAAAATGAGAGGATTGATGATTTAAAAAATTGTATTTGCTTTCCGATACATAGAGTAGGACAATTACAAAGATATACAGGGCTGAACAAACAGCGGGACCAAAGAAAGAAGACCAATTTGGTGCTATGAGAACTGGCACAGAAAAGGGCTGATTCCCTTGCTGGTGAGGGCTGAATGATGTCCTCATTCTCTCCCACCATTCATAATGACCCTCACCTGTGAGGAGGTTATTTTTCTAGCACTCATATTCTCCAAACTCTATCTGGACTTACCCACAGCAAGCCTATAAATTGCCTTAATACTGTTCTCTTTCCAGGGTAGCTCCACTATTCATCTCAAAATCCAGAATATACTTTGTTGTTTGTTTGTTTGTTTTCCTGTTTTCTTTTCATGCCATGTGCCCCTCCTACAATACAGATTAAGAAAGAGAAACTTAGTAATTACTGGTTGAACTAGAAATGAAATCTCCACTTAGTGAGAAGGAAACAAAAGGTGAAGAAAAAAAACCTCTGACTCTCATCCCACAGTAACCCTTCCAGCGTCTTCTCAGAAGACGACAACCATACACAGACACCTTGTGACCAAATGCCATGCTATATACATCTTGGAGCGGGAGGATCGTTTTCTGCTAGACTCAGGTTCAATTTCCATTGTGATTTTTTACCTTCAAGAAATAAACATAGTGGTCAGAATGTCTGCCCAACATCCCTCTGGCCAGAGAAGCGGTGGTTTCCAACAAAATGAGAGTTCTTGGGGGAGACTGCACGGGGCCCAGTGACTACAAACTCATATGAAACACAGGTTTTCTAACCACTGGCAGAGTTGCAAACCACTTAATTGAATGACAAGTCCCCAAAACAGCTGTCACTTAAGATTCCTGGGTTTGGATGAAAGGCCAGAAGTCCTTGTAATTACTCCCCTCTAGCACCCTTTTACAGAACACAGCACAGCACTGGCAGTCATTTGCAATAAAATGAGCAGCCTGGATGTGGGAGGGTGAAGCAGACAGCTAAGTCTGATTTTTTTTTTAAAAACATGAGGTTTCTTTTTTTTCTTCCTTTCTTCTTTTTTTTCTTCTGTTTTCTTCTTTGTTTCTTTTAAGAAAATCCCAAATTTCAAGAAAACATAATGCTTTTAAACCCCTACTAATATTAAGCCTTTCCCATCTTTCATAGCTTTACGGGATTCAGTTCCTCCGCCAACTTTATGGAACTCCGCACAAGTAGCTTTGATCATTTGAGAAGAGAACGCTGTTTACCTGGTCAATTCTTCAGAATATGCATACCTTGCAAACTTGATTGACATCAGCATTCTGCTTGAATGTTGGGGCAAATGAGCTCTAATTCTAATGTCTGGATTTATAGTGTACCAACTTAATAAGATTGTTTGTTCAGAAAAAACCATACTGAAGTTCAGTGTGGTGGCACACAACTGGAGTCCCAGAATTCATCACAAGGTCAGGAAATTCAGAGAGTCTGAGGCTAAACTTGGCATTGAGGTGAGTTTCAGACCTGTCCCCAAGCTACAAGATGAGAGTCTGCCAAGAAAAAAAAATCCCAAAACTAAAATGTAAACATATATGTGATCATATTTCATATCATCATGTGATTCTGAATACAACCTTGAGAAAATTGTCTAGCAAATGCTATTATCTCATTCTACTAATTAAGAAATAGAGTGAAACATATGCATCTAGTAGCTTCAGAGCTAAATGGGCTCATAGAAGTCTTCTCCATAGCCAACTCAGTTTAATACAGTAAACAATCATTTAAAATTCACAATTCTTTCCTCATTTACTCTGCCCAATCCTTGCTGTGGTCTTCTCTGCTTTCTCCTAATTGTTACATTTTCTGATCAGGTATTGATTCTCAACATCCTTTGAACCTGTCTCCACTCACTCAACCTCCAGTGTCCTCCTTAAGTTCCATATTCCACATGGTTCCTCCTAGGACAATACTTGATTGGCACACTCTGCTTTCTGAGTCTACTCTGACTAAGCACATTCAGTCAACACCTGCTTCTAGCATCTCTGCAGATTCAAGCATCAATTTAATTGGCCCTTCCATCTCCTGTTCTTAAATGCAACCAAGCAACCTAGGGATAGTACAAGATTGATGGGATAGTTTCCCCTTCTTCCCAGTCACTACTCCAAAACTTTTCTCAGTTCCTCTTCGGTGACTTTGGCTTTCCTCAGTGGAAACCTTCCGTTTGTATGCCATTTCCTCACCAGGTTTTCCTCATCTGCCAGTTTCCCTTCATATCAACTACTTGGTCATAATTTTCCTTTCTAGGCCATCATCAGTCACAATTCTCAGGACTCCATTTCCAGTTTCAAAGTGGTCACTGTTCCCATGTCTAATTTCTCAGCTAACCACTAGCACAGGCTGCACCAAAACTATGCATGAACATTGCCTTACAGAAACTCTCTACGTGAAAATTGTGTGGCAAAAGACAAGGAAACTCAACTGTTCTTAGTCTTTTATGGAAATAAGAAGGCATAGTAAGCTGACTGAGTGATAAAGGGAACACAAAGTTGAGGACAATAAACACCAAAGAAAGATTGATCCATTCCTCACAGTTAGGTGTCTTCTCCTCATTACTTAACTAAAACTTTGTTGAAGGTGGATGGCACCACTAACATTTTTCTCTTTCTTTTCTGAGAAAATATTCAACAAGTGACTCCTGGAATTTCAATCATTCATTGTCCTATGCTATAGATAAGAAATTCCTCCAACAAGACCCTATCCTCTAGTCATTCTCAGCTTACGTTCATGAGCTAAATCCCCAATAATATATATTTACCATGTACTCATTGGTTAGAGCATATTGAACTTTGAAATGCTTTGCTGTTCACACTTCAGGACCTTTATTCAGCACAGCATATATCTCAGGTTCTTCTCACGCTGATATCATAAAGTACCCTAGGCAAAAGCAGCTTAAGAAAGAAAGGGTATATTTTAACTCACAGTTCAAGAAGCAGTCCAATCAAACCGCCTTATAAATACTTACATTTGTACCCATAAATTAGTACTGCTCTCAACTTTAGTCAGAAAATCTCCTTTTTGCAGTGGGTGGTAGTTAATATAGGCATATAACTTGACAAAATGCTGAGAAAAATTACTACCTAGTGCTTGGCCCCTAATGAGGCATTTATATAAAACTCTTCCCCACAAAAGGCTTAGGATACATTGTGGAAAAGGAGATGGAAAAGATGTAAGTGTTGGAGCATGATGAGATGCTGACGTGAAATGCTGTCTTCTGGACATGACATGGTCACTGCACTCACAAGGT
>JAQHUG010000005.1:14512660-14524531 GCA_028555095.1 Dicrostonyx torquatus
AAAAATAAAATATAAGCAGGGCTGAGGATATTACTTAGTTGGAGGAGCTTGCCAAGCACACTCAAAACCCTGAGTACACTCCCCAGCACCAGGACCACATAAACCAGGTGTGGTAGCATAACCTAAAACCCTAGCACTCAGGAACTAGAAACAGGAGGAGCAGAAGTTCGAGGTTATCCTTGACTATATAGAAATGAAGTATAACACCCCAAAACATAAAATGAGTTGAGAAATTAAAATAATACAGAATAAAGAATATTGGAAAAATAATAGATCATTCTGTCTCACTTGTGAGGATATCACAAAATGTTTTTACATACTTCCAAACCAAAAGATAAATTGGTAAGTCCAAGCTAGCTACTGTTGTGAGGATGATAGGCTAATTTTCCAGTTAGCATTTTGTTAGCTGTAAAGAGAACTTAAATTCTCTCAGTATAAAGGCCATTTGGGCTTCTCTGGGATGCAGGCAGAGCCAGCAGCAGTGTTTGCCTCCATGTTCCAGCCATAGCTTTGAGAAGTGTAACCTGAAGGCAAGGGGGCTCAGCTCAGGTTTGGCAGAAGAGCTCAAAGCAAGGGAAGCTGAAGGGGAAGGAAAACTGGCTAAATTCCCAGCAACCACATGGTGGCTCACAACCATCTGTAATGAGATTTGGTGCCCTCTTCTGGCCTGCAGACATACATACAGACAGAATATTGTATACATAATAAATAAATAAATATTTTAAAAAAGAAACATATCTTTAATTTTAAATGAATATCATAAAAAATAGCACCACTAGAGAGGAGGGAGGGAAACTGGTCAGGATGTAAAATAAATTTTAAAAAATAATAAATTTTTAAAAATAAATAAATAAATTAAGCATTCATTTTTAAAGAAAGATATGAAATTCTGGACTCCAATTTGCTTATGCTGAGTGGAAAGTTAAGAGCAAAGCCTATCACTTAAAAGAATTCTAGAAAATGCAAATCCATCTATAGTAATGGTAAAATAAAATATTATGGCCTCCGGCAAGGTACACTGGAAATGGGTGCACCATAAAGAAGATGTGGGCACAAGGAAACCTTTACGAGTCATAGAATTCACCCATTATTTCAGATGTGCTGTTGGTTTCCCTGATATATCTTCATCAAACCTTTTAAAACTGAATAGCCTATACATGCATAATATGTTACAAATTAATTTCTTTCAGGAAAACAGTTACATGTAAAGGAAATTCCACTTTTGACTATTACAGAAATCTGCAGCTGGCCAAAGCTCAGGAAGCAACTGATTGCAGGATGCCTATTGCCTTTTCTAAAACTCAACTCCCACACCTATGGCTCAAGGAATAGTACAGGGAGGGGAGCCAAAAAGATTGTAAGTCCCAGGGGCCTAGGACATCTGCAGCTAAACCGTATCTTACAGACATGACAGGAGAGCTACCCTCATGAAACCTCAACAAAATGTTTGACTAAGTACGACCTGCAAATGAAAATACCAGTCTCTATGTCAATGTGCATGGGGGAGGGATCCCTCAAGGTCTCTCCACTACATGAAGAGTTATAGTCAGTCAATGGTTGCTGAAGAAGAGAGAATGAGTCCAGAGATGACTCTGCTAATATTTATTTCCAAGCCCTAAAGACATCTACATACAGGCAATACTAAATGGGATTAGTAGGATTAATTTTGTTCCATACATATGTGCACACACACACATTTATAATTAAAGAAAAAGTCATAAATTTAAGAGTAGTGGGGACACGGGAAAAGTTGAAGGTTGAAATGATGTAAATACAGTACTGATATATAAAATTCTCAAACAAATTTAAATTAGAAAAAATCCAATTTATTACCAAAATAAAATCTTATAACTACTCAATTGATAATTATTCAGAAAATTTATTTTAAACAACATGCAGTCAATTTTCCTAAAAAAAGAAATATTTTCATAAATTAGCATTTAAACCTAGTCAAACAAACAATAGAATGTAATTTTTCAATATGACATTATTTTTTTGAAATCTGTATATTAATAAACTTCTAATTTAATATTTATATAGATAAAAGGTAAATTGAGTTTATAGAACGATGATAGATTCAAAGATAAATAGGAAATAGTCTACCCTTTTGTGGCTAAAAATAAATTATTAAAGACACATCTGATACACATTAAAGACTAAACTCTGATTTAGCAATCTTACTTGCAATTCCAATTCAGTAAATCAAGATGTCTGCCTTCTGAACTTATCTTTAGGATTGATATACAGTGTACTTCTGAAAATTAAAATTTCATTGATTCCAAAAAGTTTCACTTTTTTTTATCTTTCAGCCATCTTGTGTGAGAATAGCTGGGTTTCAGAGAAAACAAACAGTAAGGGACACCGGGATATGGTGACTTTTCTTTGGTTTTCATATCTATGATCTTGTACTCTGAAATTTCTTTGACTTTGGAGATATGTGCCCTTTTGAACCATGTTTTTAGCTGGTCTGCATTTACTTTGTGTACATTAAGTTAGTGTTTCAGAATAAAAGTTGGTACTAATTGTCATTAGTCATTCGGTCATCAGAAGGCTTCTTGGTCTTTCAGTGTTCTCTCTTTAAGATATTTTAAGGTTGGAAGATATAAAACTGATCACACCATCACAGAGACTCCAAATGTTACAGATTTGGGTTTTTCCTTGGCATCATATTAGAGTATGAACTGTTCTGGGAAAGAGCTTCAGTCTCAGAGAAACCTCACAATATTGATAAGCTGCCTTAACCGTTTAGTCCCTAATGACCATTTAATGCACTCAAGAGGGATACATTAAAAGGTTCCCTACCAAATAAAAATGTCCCAGAGTCCCTAAATAGATTTCATGCCTTGATCATTTCAGACTAATTAAATAGAAAGGTAGCTAGCGATCTGGATAATTGAGATTTCTAGATAATCTTAAATAAATATAAATGATGTAATTGTCTGTAAAATTCCAACCATGAGTCTTATAGACTAGAAGATTTCAAAGCAACTCAAAGAATTTCACTGAGTTGTTTTTGCAATAAGAAAATACTGTTTTTGGCTCAACGTCCACCTTTCCCTATGAATCATACAAATTTGTGGGGTTGTTTTAGAGAATCTTGTTCCTCTAGTTGATTCCCAGTACTTTACAGAAATTTTAATTGAACTTTGTTTTTCTATAGGTACTCGTTTTGAGAAAACATTTGCATGTGTGTATAAGGAATTGGTTCTTTATGTTCAACTTGACCTTCTCTAAGCAGGTCTGGAAAATATTCAGTAATAATTAAGTGTTAAACAATAATTTCTATTTGAAAATGTTTAATTCTTTGAGCCAATTCCTACCTTTCTCTTGAATAAAAATGTAAGAAGCATAAAATGTTAAATAAAAGGAATATAGCTGCTAGGCATGGTGCCACATGTATTTAATCCCAACACTGGAAAAGCAGAGGTAGGCAGATCTCTGTGAGTTTAAGACTAACTTGGTCTACAAGGAGTGATATAAAACATTCCAGGGCTATGTCAAGAGACTCTCTCTCTCTCTGTTCTGTCTGTCTGTCTGTCTGTCTGTCTATCTGTCTCTCTCTCTCTCTCTCTCTGTGTGTGTGTGTATGTAATATTTGAGTTATATATATTATATTGGATTTTATACATAAATTGTATTGGAATATATATATGTGTATTCCAATGTGTATATCCCAATTCTCCAATAGCCCAATGAAGTAGGAGAACACATCTTGGTTTATTTATATCCAGAATTTATGCATTTATTCAATAAAAATTAAGGAGACTTGTAGGAGCGCAGGCCCTTGTTCTTCCCGGGAACCCAGCTAGCTTAACCCCGAAATACACGCAAAATAATCACACAGAGATTGTGTTAATTTAAACACTGTCTGGCCCATTAGTTCTAGCCTCTTGTTGGCTAACTTTCACATCCTGATTTAACCCATTTCTAATAATTTGTATGTCACCACAAGGTTGTGGCTTACCGGAAAAGATTTAGCATGTCTGACCTGGCAGCTCCATGGTGGCTCCCTCTCCTTCCCAGCATTCAGTTCTGTCTATTCTGCCTACCTAAGTTCTGCCTATCAAAAGGCCAAGGCAGCTTCTTTATTCAACCAAAAACAGAACATAAACAGAAGAACCTCCTACACCATTTCCCCTTTTCTGTTTAAACAAAAAGGAAGGCTTTAACTTTAACATAGTAAAATTACATATAACAAAACAGTTATCAAGCAAGAATTACACTTACATTATTTATATCTATTTTATCTTTTAGCATAACAAAGGAAAATTGTAACTATCCATTTTTAACTCTATCAAAGACTCCAGAAGGATATAATATTACCTAAATAAACAAGAAGTAAGCAACTTTTAAAAACTCTAGAAATGACAGAGACATTTCGCTGCCTGTACAATCACCCAAAGTTCTTTTGTACTATTGGGGCATCCATCTTTAGCCTACAGGCCCATAGTATCCAGCAGACATTTCCATGAAGCAGGAAATTTTAAAGACAGGTTAGTTACTTTTTTATGTGTCCTGTAGAATGTTTTGCATACTCTTTTATGAAACAGGAACCCCAAAGGACCATCTCATCTTTAGGCAAGTGTAGTAACCATCTCTCTGTGGGTACTGCATGTCCAGTTTATGCATCAATCCAGGCAAGAGCAGTTTCTTGCCCAAATGGCTATCAAACTCCATTAGGAGCCTCTTTGATGCCCATCTTTTTTTTTTTTAAGTAGCTGGTGCTGTCAGGAGCAGAAATGTCTCATTGTCATGAAAAGCCCTAAGTTATTAAAACTTTTTAAATGCCATATGTCTTTGAAAGATATGAAGAAAGCCTATCCATCTGAAATATACATCTAAAAAAATTAACTAACATGACTATAAACTTGACTATTATTGATTATCCATTAACCACCTATATTTCTTAATTATACATTACATTTTTAACTGAACTACACAATCACAATACCTCAATAAAGAGAAGAAATATACATATAACAAGATTGACCTTATATTTATATCAATAAAGCAAAATCCATACAATGCAAATTTTTCATATCTATATCATATCTCCGTTTAAATGTAAAAGAACATTTATAAACAATATTTGGGAATATGGATGTAGTTACAAAATAATCACAGAGAGATTGTATTAATTTAAACACTGTCTGGCTCATTAGTTCTAGCCTCTTATTGGCTAACTCTCACATCTTAATTTAACCCATTTCTAATAATTTGTATGTCACCACAAGGTCGTGGCTTACTGGAAAAGATTTAGCATGTCTGACTTGGCAGCTCCATGGCAGCTCCCTCTCCTTCTTCCCAGCATTCAGTTCTGTCTACTCTGCCTACCTAAGTTCTGCCCTATCAAAAGGCCAAGGCAGTTTCTTTATTCAACCAATGAAAGCAACACATAAACAGAAGGACCTTCTATACGAGAGAATAATTATACTAACATAAAGATTATCATTAGAATTATGAGTTATTAATTTATTGGTTGATAAAATGTAAGGTTCATCAAACAACTAATATTTCTGCATACTCAGCAAATTGTTGAAATACTTTTCAAATCATGAGAAAATTCTTCAGTCAAATACTGAAAAATAGAGTCATTTATTCATCAGACACATGGCCATTATTTAAATGAAATCTTTGTTAAACAGAGAACATGTCCTCACAAATGATGTACAATAGATTCTAAAATATAAAATATGGCAAATGGCAATAAAAGCCAGTTCATAAAAATATAAGAAATTGAATCAGGTCTATTGCCTACAGAGTTTAACTGCAACAAATACCTTCACTCCTAAAATAATACTTTCTTAAATAGAGCTTAATAATTCAAACTTTCCTTGATAATTCACTTATCAATTGCTAAATATCATTTATTCAAGACAAATATTTATCATATTTTGTTTGCATAAGTTATAAATATGAAACTCTATTGCTAAAGTCATGACAGCAGTCATCATTTCTAAAGTTTCACTCTTTGGGGAATTTCCTTGCTTTCAACACACTGAAACTTCCCTATTTATCTCACTTTGTTTATTGAGTCTATTTTTATTGTGTCCAGTCATTTACACATTCTTGGTACTACATAACCAACTGAGACATCGAAACATATTAACATGAACTGCAATAAGGAACCAATAAGCATAATTTATTTTCAGATCTATCAAACAAAAAACATGTGTCTCATTGCGATTGTATAGGGTTCCTATGCAGATAATTATCTGCTTTAAAAGAAAATATTTGTGGTACCAATTAATTCAGAACACTTGAGAAAGTGAGATTTCACTGAAACTAATGCCAGCTCCCTACGTGAGTCTGTGCATATGCATGTCTTCTCCTGCCTCACTGCTTTTCATCAGGGCCTCGACTTGTCTCTTTTCTATGTGTTTCCAGAAGTACATCAGAGCTAAGGAGATAGTAAAATGCAAGCAGAAAAGAATTTGGATCCTGTGTTCTTTGCATCTCTTCTGGTTCAGTATCTGCAACTCACAAAACCAACATCTGGGAAATAGAGTTAACAGCATTGAAAAACCACCAGATGTCATACAGCCCCATCTTTTGTACCCAAGTCAAGCAGGCCCTAAAGATAACAAACAGTTAAACATCTTAAAAGACAAAAATAGTTGAAATAACCTCATTGGTATCTATCACACTATAATAAACTGATGGAGTGAGTGTGGTATGGCCCATGTTCTCATGATCCAGATGGCTCTTATGTGAAGGAATTCTCTTTAGATGTCAACAAAACTGGACTGTGAGTGTCTTTTCAGAGTCACGTATGAGAAGACACCCAATCTGAATTATTCAAGAGTTGCTTAGGGAGAAAAGAAAAAGAAAAGCAGGCATGTAAAGATAGCTCCCCATAGTCAGCATTCATTCTTCCAGTGTCAATATTTAAAGACTATGGACTTTCTTTGCTCTGCTGACACTATTGGAAGGCCTCTGAGTGACACAAGGACAAACATAGCCTAAACATCACTTCTGAGAGATGTCACAGTCAAAATCCCTGACTATCTATTGGTAAACCACCTGAAGCAAAATGAGTCAGAGGTCTTATCCTCCATGCTAGTGAATCCCAGCTCCATAAAACTTTGAGGATTTATCCATACACACATCATCTTAAAAATAAATAGGAAATGTTGATGTTTTAGTTACTGTGGTGTGGAGAACAGCTATCTCTGCATCTAAAGTAGACAAGTTAATTTACTTCATTACAATGTGGGAAAAATAGCATAAATTGCATACCATTTGTTTTAAACCTATGTGGCACTGTACTATAACAGTGTAGGAAATAATGTAACTGACTAATGGTAATATAAAAAGTAAGAAACAATATCCAGGTGCAAAACTTGCTATTTCTGATTCTAAAACCATTATCTATCTCCCCCAGGTCATACAAAAAATAAAATCTTCCTTGCTTCTCCCACAAGCAAGAACAATGTGATTTTCTAATGAGAAGCAATTGTTACTTGTAATTTACTTTTAAAAAAAAACAATGTTTCAAATAAAGAAATCAAAGCTTTTATTTGAATCTTTTGATGCTGAACTACATTTCTATCCCCCAATGACAAGACTGCATAACTCACTACTTTATACCCAACCTGCCTTGGTAGCCGTGGAAAGACAAGAAAAGAGATGGAAACATTGCCAGCAAGTTTCTACCAGAGGAGTGGGTGGCCGGTAGCTCTTGACACTGTATCTTCTGCCCTAATTGTTAGCATCTGTCTTAAATCTACCTTCCCACTCTAAGCCCCTTCCAAACATAAGTCATACTTTACTAGTTTATGGATTGCTTTAGTAGAGAGACATAAATAATATTTGAATATACCCATTCCAGCAAAGATCTCTGCAGACATCCTGTGACTATTGAAAGAACACTTAAACCACACATGCATGTACATAAATATGTACTATATATGTATATTATATATATTCTAGTGTGTATATATACAGTGAAGTTTCTTGTTCAAAAAGACATTATTCAAAACCTCCTAAACCCTGGAGAAAATAATTAAAATATATATTCCTAGATTCCATTCTTTTTTTTCCTTTCTAGGAAAAGACAATAACTAACAGTTGCACATGGTTTATAAGTGAGGAAACTCTGGCCTAATGAAATTAAATAATTTACCTAATATCATGCATCATAACAAGCCAAAACCACGATGAAGGCTTCACGTTTAGTAATAAAGCACTCTTTGCCCACATGTGACTCAGACCATCCTTCTCATATTTCTGAATGAATAAATTGGCAAACATTGCCAAGTAAGAGTGATTGGACAAATACCATGCAACAGACCAATGGAGTCGAGGTCAACTTTCCCGGAATATGGTTCTGCCTACACGAGGGACATAACTGGGCACTTCACATAAGTGAATATTTATGACAGGCTACATAAAAGCATACTAGAGTCACAAGTTACCTTCATTTTTCTCAGTTGCCCTCTGCATTTTATTGGGACAGTCACCTTTTTCTTATTTTTTCTTATTTCAATTTGCTGTGTTCATACTTATGTTTGCAAAGACACTAAATGATAATAAGCTGAATTTCAGTACAATTCTTGGAATATCCAAGTTCATTTCATGCCATGGTTTATACTAGATCTCTACTTTTATATTATTAAAAATTTATTATTATCATTGATATTATTTTAATTGAAAAGTAAAAAACTTTTAAAATATGCATTTACAACATTCCTCCCCATCCTCTAGCTCTGGCATTTCTGGTCACTCTTTTGTAATATTCCATGAATCTTGGTGGTATGAATCAGAGGTGTTAATATAGATGTCCCACTTAGTGCTGATCACTTAGTATCTTATTCTCAGCACTTAGACCTGTTATGCCTCTTTTTATTGACTGCTACACACTGCAAAAAGAAACTTCTCTAACCAAAGTTAAGAGTCATTCATGTCTATGGATATAAATAAAAATATTTACAAGCCAGTTTGACAGTGTGGCCATTTAGCAAAATAACAATACAGTCTACCTTAAAGCCTATGACCTTTCCAGTCATAGGTGTTTGACCAGGATTGCTGCACCAGACACGAAGCATCCTCCTATGAAGCAGGCCTCAAATCCAAATATAGCCTTGTTGCTATTGCACAAGGCCTGCATAAGATCAAGCCAACCAACATCCTGGCAGAGATAAGTAAAAGTTCACCAGGGTCCACCCAACACTAAGGAGCTACTGGCAGTGGGTAGTTGCTAAGGGATGGAAAACAATTCTTTATCAAAGATGTGGCCACTCGGAGGTTCCCCATGCTCCAGAGGATAGCCCCACACCCATGCACATATGAGAAGCACTAACTGGACTTAGTGGGTTATCAAAAATGAAAAACATACATGAAGTTGGGAGAGGAGCATGTCAAGTTGGAAGGAGGAAACTGGAGGTAGATATGATCCTATTCATTGTGCACATGTGTGATGCTTTCAAAAATAAAGATGTTTGTTAAAAACATGCATGCATCTTGAAATGACTTGACCAAACTAATTTTTGTATGTTTTCCTTCACACTCTTTTCATTTTTATGTGGGAAATTTTTATAGTAATATTCACATTATATTATTTTAGCTATAGTCACTATGCTGTGTAATACATTATTCCTCCTGCCTAACTGAAATATTGCATTCTTGGCATGAATTTTCTCAAATTTTTTTAAGCCAGACATAGGCATTTCCAGGTGCCATATGATTTTCTGGTCAGAGAGCGAGGGAAGAGCTTTTTTAATATTACCACATCTCTGCTGCACAAAGCAGTGATGTTCCCATTGTTGGATATTATTTAGAGAAGAGAAAACTGCCACGAAACCAGGTGACCAGGAAAATCAATTCCAAGCTGCAGGTTATTCTGCCAGATGCCTGAGCCCTGTCTTCAACTCAGTCACAGAAACCAGAAGCTTCCTATTTTCTCCTCTGACTCTTTGATGCCACCATTTAGAACTCAACAATCACATTCCATTGCCCAAGGAGAAAGAAATAAAAGACACAGGTCCCCATATCCTCTGGGCTTGAAAAATTTTTGAAATACATATTTTTAGTTCCTCCCAAAAAAAGTTTAGCTCTCAAAAACACTGTTTATAATAAATCATATGTCTCTGTTTTTAAATTGTAATCAACTATAGTGTGAGAGCAGCTCTTTTATAAAAACTCTGAAATTAAAACAACCACTTAACACTCCAATCTAATGCCTGCAGTAAATCAAATGTCTTTGTTGTTTAGATTTTAGCTGAACAGGTCCATATAAAAAAAGAAGTTTTTAGCACTATTTATAAGAAGAATTGTCTCTCCAAACCCATCCAACAAGCTTTTCATTCTTAAGGTTAAAAACTTCAGCAGGAATTTAAACGGAGTATAGGCATCATACCAATAACTTCTTCTGCAGGATGTGATACAGCAAGGCCAAATTTTAATGTACACACAACCGTACAGCAGCTTTTAAAAAGCAGTTGTTCAAGAAAAAAAAGTGTCCAATAAATCATCATAGGGCTGGGAAGGCTGGGTAGCATGTGTTAAAACTACATCTCTGTCGCCAACATACTGTGTGTCTATGAATATACCACTTAACCCCTCTGCATCCCCGGTTCCCTGTAGGCGACCTCGGCTGCTCGCCATTATCTTCCCAGGTCAAGTCTCTGGGAATCAATCCATGTGGACCCCCTATAAGCCATGCGCCTCATGTTCCAGGAAAAGCGTAATCCAGTGGCTGTTTTTCTCTGGACAAAGTAAACCTTCCCTATAACTAGATTTTCCAGTCTTGCCAAAGACAGCTAAAGAGAAGAGAGCAGCCGCGTAGCCACAGCCAGGGAGGAAAAGTACTGTGTCGTAAATTCAGAGAACCCGCTTCCAGCCCCGACTTTGCCACTCCCTGGTTTGCAAAAGACACTTGACCTTCTCTGTTCCTGTTTCCTCGCCTGTAAAAGATGAGTTTGGAATATGATCTCCTTGTAAGTAAAACCACATGGTAACCAGTGCTTGGTAAGATGGGCTTACCAAGAGACTATGAGAGAAAGTCCAAAACCAGACCCAATTGCAGAGTGAAACCAGTTGCGGTAAAGTTGGTATCTCAGGTGACCAGAATAAAGTGGTCTGCTTCATAAATGATAATTGGGACAACAGCTCAGAGATTTGGAATATATTTTAAAAAAATCTTCAGATCCACTTCTAACAACACATAAGAATGAACTCCACATGTAGAGTATGAGTAAAAAGTATTAGCTACTCAAGAACCTATGGAACACGGACTTAAAACCTCGGTAAAGGGATAGAAAGACTACCAAAGGAAGATCCCAAGCCCACATGTGACAAACGAAATGTTGCTGAAAATTTAATGTCTGTTCAGCCTACTAAAGTACAAAATAAGTCAAGTTTCAAGCTAGAACACAAAGGGACAATTGCTACAAATGTTTTACTTTAAAGATCCTGTTTTGCCTTGTTTTCGTTTGGTTGACTGGTTTGGGTGTTTTGTTTTGTTTGGAGATGGGTTACACATAATCTATGTAGTCAAGGATGACCCTGAGCCTTGACTCCTCATGCCTTTCTCCCCCAGGGGCGGGGTTAACAAGTGTGTGCCACCACATGCAATCTTTATAACCCAGGGCTTCCTACATGCTAGACAAACTCTCTAACTGCTGAGTCACATCACCTGCATATTGTTTAAACTTTTAAAACTTAAAAAAATTCCAGTCAAAGAATGTGCAAGAGAAGAATTTGTTCACAGCATTTTGTTGGACTGGATATAAAAGAGATTAAAAGAAGCCAGCAGTTTGGTTTGGGTTTTGTTCTTTAAATGTAAGACAGACAGACGTGGTAGTGCACACCTTTAACTCTAGTACTTGGGGAGCAGAAGTTCCCAATCAGTCTGGTCTACATAGAAAGTTC
>JAQHUG010000005.1:14524733-14542585 GCA_028555095.1 Dicrostonyx torquatus
AAGCAAGCCACGGAGGGAGCCATGGAGGGAGGGAGCCATGGAGGGAGGGAACCATGGAGGGAGCCATGGAGGGAGGGAGCCATGGAAGGAGGGAGCCATGGAAGGAAGAGATGCAGCACCGAGTGACTTCCTATAATCTCAGCTTTAAGGAGTCTGAGGCAGGAGAATGACCAGTTTGAGGCCAGCCTGTGCTGTGTGGTTAAGATTGTGTTGAAACATAAAAATGAATAGAAATGACATAGCGAGAGATGAATGGGGATTAGTGGGTGGGAAATGGGAAGGAAGAGGGATTAATCATCATAGTAAAGAGCACAGCCTGTGCTCTGTCCTTGTTTTGTAAACGTCATTTCCCACTCAAATAATACATGTGGTGTCAACCCTAAGTTCTCTATCACTTTCTGCACGGAATAGTTTCACAAAACCACATAGCATCCTGTTTTCGTCACCATTCCCACCAGTCGCTAGCTGCTAGCTTGCCAAACATCTATTTTCTTACCTGTAAGTCATACTTATTATTACTTTGCATGGCTATTAAAAGACATAGAAAGAATCCTTGAGAAAGAACCAATTACTGGGGCAAAGATCCCATGCCATATATGGATCAAAACAATTAATGAATTTTTCCATTTGATTTCACAAACCCTGATAAGTATTAGAGATTTTTGTTTAGTGGAGTTTGTTTTAAATTTAAATAACTACATTTCTGAGAAGGAAAGAATTACAGGATATATTAGGATTGGGTCACTCAAAACTTCTTTTCCAGAGATTCTGACAAGGGTGATATTACTATTCAATGAAGTAATAACCAAATGAAAATAGTTTTGCCTTATTGATTGCTGGAGAAGTTCTAATAACTCCAGTTCCAGAGATAAGGAAGATGAGGTAACTAGTGAGAGAACCAGAAACACAAGAGAGGAAACAGGAATCTTTCTGCTCCTTCCAGAAAAAAATAATAATAATAACTTTAAAATTCTGACTGGAGAGGAAATCCATGACAATGGAAATGAGAGACAACAGCCACACGGATGAAAGGTACAGAAAATGAAAGGCCATCCAAACGGCTTAGGGGACTTTCCTCCTGAAAAGCTGAACTGAAACTGATGAAGAGTCTGACATCTCCAAAGGCTTTGGGATTTGGTGTACAGGTGAATTTCTAATCCCTTTTAGTGAGCTCAGCAACCCCCAGGTTACCAAAATGAAAATTCCATTGGACCCTCAGCTTCCATTTGCACTCCAAAGACACCATTTGAATCACAGCAGGTGTCTTTCTGATGGTTTATAAAACAGAGCTCTAACCTGTCTCTCAGGTAGAGCTGCTTCCCACGTGTGCTGTGTAGGGATTTAGTCAATGAGACATAACTCTCCATCTTCTACTCTGTTACTGTCTTTTGGCTTGAGGATAAAAGTGACTTTGAAACTTTTGTAGCTCACGCTTACACTGAGGAGGCTGAGGCAGGAATATTGCCAAGTTCAAGGTCAGCCTAGGCTACAGAGTTCCAGGTTGACTTGGTACATAGTGTAAGACACTATTGTTAAGTTGGGAGCGTAGCACCCCAGCCGCCGGCATCCATCCCAGCCCCCAGGCCTTGGAGTTGCTTTGGTCTGAACTCCAAATCCCAGATACCAGGTCCTGACCCCTTGGTGGGGGAGAGGGTCAGGACCACTCCCACGGGGTATTTAACTGGGCTCCTAGAGGAGAAACACATGGTTTTGGGGTCTGTATGGCTCCCTGCTTTTCTGCCTCTCTGCCAAACGCTCGGCCACCCAAGAGCGTCACTCATAGTAAAACGATGGGCATTTTGATTTGGTTTGATTTGACCTAATTGGATTTCTTGCAGCAAAACTGCCCTTTTCTTATTATTTTCACTTAACAATTATGTCAAACAAATTGGAGAAAAGAATAAAGCAGAAGGATGGAGAGAATGCTTTATGCAAAGCAGAAGCTCCAAATGGAGTACATGGAACATTGACGCCTCACGAGCCCCCTCTCAGCTTCTAGCCTCCACTGTAAGAGCTACTCTTCTCTGCCATATCCTCCCTATCATGGACTAACACCATCGAAACAGATTTCCTGATGGGCGTGTACAAGTTGTTCTTGACCCTGTAAATGCAGGGAGTTCTAGAACTGCTGCTGCCTTTGATGTTGAATGTGTTCTAGAGACATTTGAAATCAGCTCCAAAGATGCATTGCTTATATACAAGAAACAAAACTTGACATCATCTCAATGTTGACTTTGTCCATTAACTTCAGGAATATGAAGCCATCTACCTGCTAAACAAGGCTGACAACAGAAGATGACTCTGTTGTAGTCATAAAGTCACCTGTCATCCTGCAATCCCTGGCTAGAAGAAGAGGACACATTGAAGAACAGGATTTAGGAAAAATGCATATAGTCAATGCAAAAAAATGGAAGACTTGAAAGCAACAATAAAGAGGATATAAATCTGGGGGGGGTGCTACAGATTATAATAATGTAAAGGTAAATACACAAATTGTTTCTTCTCTGTTGCACGTCTCTGCACCATTTTAGATGTTCCTCTTCTGCAATCAAACATACTAGTTGCAAGAGATATTGCAATAATTCATTTTTTCACACTGAAATCTGATTATATGATATCAAGTCATTACTTTCAATAAAATTTAAAGTTAATGGGAAACTATAAAGTTTAAAAGGTGTACAACGAAAGAATGCATTTTTATAAAAATTCATTTTATATCCTAGAGATTGCATTTTAAAATAGTTTTATAGTTAAACATTATGAAGAGTCAAACAGAAATATTAACAAAAATGAAAAATCTGTCACATCTCCTTCTTAGTATGATATGATAGAATGATTTCATTAACCTCCTTTAGCTTTCCTTTTATATTTCATTTTTATAAGTTATATCAATATATTTAGATCTAGTTTGTTCACTTTAAATTTTCTAAATAGATTCTAAAAGACCATTTTCTTTGTATGGTGTTCATATATTAGTTGTATACAGTAAGGGGTCTTATTATGGCATCTTAGTAAGAGCACATAATCTACTTTGGCCACATTCATTCCTCTCCATTCACCCTTTCTCCTCTGCTGTGACTGGCCCACTCCCCTAGGAGGCCTCCCTTTTCTTTCATGCTCCCTGATCCCAAGTATAAGAGGAAACACAATTATTGCCTTGTGAGCCTGCTAGTTCTTGAAACATGATGATCTCCAAGTCCATCTACTTTCCTACAAATAAACTCATGCTTATGGCAGAATGAAATTCCATTATGCATTTTTAAAGGAAATGTCTTGAGTGAATATGGCAAAAAAAACCCCACCAGCCACACAGTTTATGAATTAAAAACAAGCAAAGAAATCAAAGACACAGAGAAGATGGAAGAGGACACCAGTAGGCCGACCACTAGAACCTCCAGGGAATAAGTCAGGAAACAGGTCTCCTGTGAGTTGGGGATTGGGAAGACACCAGTTTCATTAGCAAGAAAAGAAAGCTTCAGAAAGAGAAACAAGAGGGAAAATCCAGTCTGTTCAAAACAGCTCAGTTCCATTTAGGAGGTGTGCAGCCCCCATAATGGAGCAAAAGTAAGCCCACAAGGTTTGCCCACAGTGGAGGAATACAAGCCACAAGGTTTGCCAGGGCTGAAGATGAAGAAAGAGCCTCAGAAGATCATCACTCTACCCTTAGCACCCAACAATTCACAGAAGTAGAGAGAGGGCGCGCATGCTAAGAACAAAGGCTTCTTGGCAGATGGAGGGGTAAAAATCAAAGACGAAAA
Organism: Dicrostonyx torquatus; assembly: GCA_028555095.1. Taxonomy (NCBI): domain Eukaryota; kingdom Metazoa; phylum Chordata; class Mammalia; order Rodentia; family Cricetidae; genus Dicrostonyx; species Dicrostonyx torquatus. Next base: position 14,528,492 of record JAQHUG010000005.1, read on the forward strand.
ATAAGAAAAAGTGAAGTAGAGACTGAATAGCACAATAAGTCCTGGGATCGTCACTGAGCAGTTAGAGCTCATACACCTACGGGCACTGGACAGATTCCCATCTTGGCATTTGACAAGAGCAATTGCAAAAACGCCATTTTAAACCGGCGCTTATTAGAGACAGATGTCTCTCACCTGCTCTGGAAATAGAAAAAGTGTCACTTTCCTGAGAGCAGGCTTGCAAAAGGGGAAAACTAGGGTTCAGAATCACACAGGGTTCTGTGCGGTGGGAATCTTGTCAGAGCCATAAAGTCGACAGAAAGGATCACCTGCTCCCCAGAAGACAGCCAAGTCGCCCGAGGTATCCCAGGGAAAGCTTGCCAACAGCCTTCTTCGGTCCCGAAAGACTGACAAACACACTACCCAACCCTCTGATTACAGAGCAAACAACACAGTGGTTAACACAGGAAGTCGAAAGTTAAAGTTTCTTCAGAACACAAAAACCCAAAGAACCAAAACAGGGGACCCAAGATGCAGAAACCAATTCTGGACTAAGACAATTATGACACAGAACAGCAGGCTGAACCTTTGCTCAAGCACGAGACTGCACAAAGACAGTCCACGCCTACCAGATAGGCAGCCACATGCATGGACACAAACTGTTTAATATTCAAGTTGAATTTTGAAGGCCACTTTCTCCTATACTGTTCCCATTCACTGACTCTCCCTAAACAGTTTGGGCTAAAGCTGGCTGTCCCCCTGCCTCCGTTTTTTGAATACTGAGATTGTTTGGCTTGTGTGGGTATGGTATTATATTGTTGCTGTTGTTGTTGTTATTATTATTATTATTATCCATTTCTCTTTTTAGTCTGAACCTTCAGCAGGGGCTGCCTTATCTCCTCCCTTCTTCTTTGTTCCCCTCCCCTCATCTATTTTATTTCTATTCTAATTTGTACACTAATTTCTAGTCTTACTCTGCTTATTTTCCTTGCATTCCTTCCCTTAGTGACTAATATCTTAGCACATACTGTAATAGTCTTGTTCCTTTATTGCTCAAAAATTCTGTTTGAAGAGGCAATTGTTTTCAGTTGGCTTTTTACTGTACTTCCATGGTGAATCTATCTATCAGTTGTGGTTACTTACCAAACCAGTAATCTACTCCCAAAGTGGTGTTGAAGATCATGCCTTATACCCTGAACACATAGTAGCTTAACTACTGAGCCACACTGTCAGTCTAGTAGGAAAGAAGACCAGAACCCTCCTACAGTCTAGTCCCTCTTAAACACTGTAATTATTTCAATAAAAACAATAAGATAATCAAAAAAAGACCGCCAACCTAATCCCCAATGTATAAGTCCCATGGCAGCAATATAAAATACATTAAAAATCAAAGCAACATGACTTCTCCAAAGAGTAACAACTCAACAATATTGTGCTTAAATTAGAGTGAATTAGATAAAATTCCAGATAAACAGTTCAAAAAGAATGTTCAATGGCATGAAAGAAGACAAAAATTCTTGAATTAATTTGAAGAAAGTACAAATAAATACAGAAGAGAATAAAGAAGAATTCAAACCAAAATGAGAAGAGATGAAGCAGGTAACTTCATAATGATTAAGTGACTGGTCCATGAGGAAGATAGATGATTTTGAAACACCAGCACACCCCATTTCATGAAAGAGACGGTAATATATGTAAAAGCACAGATTGAACTTAACAGCATAATAGTTGGTGTTTTTATTAACTTACTCTCACCAACGGATATGCCATCCAGATGAAGAAACACTTGATTTAAGTGACATTACAGATCAAAAACTTAGCAGTAAATATTACACAGACACTGCAGAATATACATTCTTCTTGGCAGCACATGGAACTGTCTCTAAAATATACTATGTCTTAGGTGGCAAGTTCTTACTAAATATGAGAAATTTAAAGTAATTTGTTGTATTCTATTTAATCACAGTGGTTTAAAAAGCAGAAATCCACAACAAGAAAAACTACAGAAAAATACAAACTCGTGGAAATGTAAGAGTCACCACAGAAGTTAGAATGGACATGTTTCTAACTCTTTGAGTTGAGCACATAACATACTAGAGACTGTGGAATAAAAGGGCCATAAATAGTGACATTAAAATACCAGAGAAATTTCCAACTTAAAAAAAATCAAAGATGAACATCTTTTAAAAATCAGTGCAGAAAGAAATAATAAAGAGCAGGGCAGAAGTTAATGAAATGGAAATAAAAAGAAAGATATGAAGAAATGTTAGTTCTTTGAGCAGCGAGCAAGATGAACAAATCCTCAGCCAAACCAATTTACCAAACCAAACAAAAGGAGAAAGAAAACCCAAATTAACAAAATTAGAGACAAAAATGAAGACATCGCTACAGATACCAATGAAATTCTGAAAATTATCAAGGAATAGTTTGAAAATCTGTACTCCAACAAATTGAAAAAGAAATCAAATTATGTCTTATTTGTAAATGATATGATCTTATATGTAAAGACTCTACCAGAGAAACCTAATACCTAACAAAAACTTTTAACAAAGTACCAGGATTAAAAAAAAATGAAAACATCAGTGGTTTTTTATATAAAAATAATAAGCATGCTGAGAAAGAAATCAGAAAAGCAATTCCACTCACAAGAACAAAACCAAACGAGCACCTTGGAATAAACCTAGCCAAAGAAATGAAATAATTCTACAATGAGAAGTTCAAAAACTAGAGAAAGAAATTGAAGAAGACACCAGAAAAAAAAAAAAACTTCCACTCTTAGATTGATGGCATTGATATAGTGTAAATGGCTACATTACCAAAGCAATTCATAAATTCAATTCAATCTCTACCAAAATCCTAATCACATTCTTCACAGAGATAGGAAAAAGATCCTAAAATTCATATGGAAGCTCAAAAGACCTTCTAATAGTTTGTTTTCCAGAATCATGATAAATATCATGATCCAAAATAACTTAGGGAAGAAAGGGTTTATTTGGCTTCCATCTCCACAACTCAGTTCACCTTCAAGGAAAGTCAGGGCAGCACTCCAAAGGAACCTGGAGGCAGGAACTGAAATAGGAACTATAGCTAAATACTGTTTACTGGCTTGCTCTTCATGGCTTACTCAGCCTGCTTTCTCATATATACAACCTGCCCAGAGGTGGCATAGCCCATTGAGGCCTAGACCCTCCCACATCAATCATTATTCAAGGAAATGCCTCAGGGGCTTGCTCATAGGTCAATCTGATGAAGGCAATTCCTCAGTTGAGTTATTATTTTCCCTCATGACTCAATTTTGTGTCAATTTGACAAAACCTAACCAGCACTAACTTCACATAGCCAAAGCAATCCTGAGCAAAATGGATGTCATATTATTCTTCAGAACCACAGAAACAAAAGTAGCTTGGTGTTGGAACAAAAGCAAGCAAGTTGATGTGCACAAGAGAAAAGAAGCCCGAGTTAATCACATAGCTATAGTTACTTTATTTTTGACAAAGGTTTCAAAAACATGCATTGAAGAAAAGAAGGCCTCTTAAATGAACAGTGCTGGCAAAGGTGGCTATCCACATATCAAAAATTTAAACTAGACCTCTATATTCCACCCTGTGAAATTGATTTTTTTAAAAAAACTCAAAGACCTTGACACAAGACTTGAATCTCCGAAAGTGTTAGGGGTACAGACTAGCTTCCCCCCCCCACCTCCTAAATCCAGATGCCAGTTAAAAGACATCAAGGAATTTACCCACTAATCTTTCCATTTATTGATGAAATGATAATCTTAGAATTAGTTTCCATATCAAGTAGAAAAATAGAATCCAACTGAACATTTCACACATACACAGGTAAAGAAATTTGAAGACAATGTTGACTGAAAATCTACATTCCTTTTGACAAACAAGTTTACCACTTTGCAAAGTTGAGGGTTTGGTGGTTGAAAGATAGTGCTCTAGCCACCCATGTAGAAACACACCTGCTAGAGTGAAGTTCCCATTGTTCTTGCATTATAAAGTATAGCTTTCACAAGAAAAAAAATTTGATCCTCATAGGAATAGAAATGCGTAACCATCACATATATCACCCTTCCAGATACATTAAGAAGGCTTTAAAATCTTGCTGCATTCTTCTGTGGCTTTCTTCATTCCAATCTTAACATCAAAGGTGAAATTCCTGAATGTGTAAGACTTGGGTTTTTCCATCAAGTTTAGCAATACCCCTACACAACATCTCTAAATCATTTCTGACTTAAGGTTCACCATTGGTCATTCTCTGTGTGAAGAGTAAGATGCACGGTGTGTTTGCAGACGGTCCAATATTCTAATGGAAGACATAATGCTAAGCCCCTCATCCTGTCTGTCTCTGGTTTGTATCAAGCTGACAGTGTATGAGTCAGCTCACTCATCCTCAATACATTGTTTAAATATACAGTAAGAGCAATATTCATGGAGTAGTATAAATATCAAGCCTCAAATCAGAACCGTTTTATTTAACTACGTCCATCTCCTACAAAACTCATGGAGATTTTAATGTTTCTCCAGTTGAAGATCTAAACAGAACAAAAGAAATGCTGAGATGAATTATATAAAAGCAAAATATGAAAAAGACAGTTTCGGCTCCTTTTTTGAAGCTGCTTTACAAGCACATTGCTTTGCAGTGTTGTGGGTGAGCACGAGTGAGCATATGGCTCATCCTAAGAGATAAAGATCTGCTCTATGAAATTCTTCTATTTGTAAAATCCTTTCTCCCCATTGAGGAAGTCAAGAGACTACAAGAAGCGTTGATGACATAAGCACACTAACTATGACATTCACCGTTAAGGAAAGAAGACTAAGAATTAAGCCTCCCCGGGTAAAAGAAAACTTTTGATATTATTAAATTGTTATGCTAATTTCACACAAGTGAAAAATAAAGCATATGATCAGAAATAACACATATTAATAGCCACCATCTTCACCACTGAGGACTCAGCTGCTTTGACTACTCCGCAATCTGAATTCACAGATATCCTTACAACATACAGTTAACAGTGGGTCTAGAAAAGAATGAAAGAGAAAAAAAATCTTCATCTATATTCCTAAGTAATTGCTAAATGAATGTGTATGTTCACTCAGAAATAAGAGAACAGCTTCCTGGGATTTCCAAGACTTTTCCATTAGGTGATCATTCTATTATTACCAAAAACAACTTCTTAAATCCAGAAAGAACAAAGAATTTTGCTACAACATGAAACTTCCTAAACCCAATATTGGTGGTGCTATTGCCAAGATTTAGGTAGATCATTTATTATTATGCAGAAAGTAGGTTTAACTCAGAAACACAAGAAAAATCAAGATAATTGCATGTTTGTATCTCACCTCCTTTCAGCATTAGTACTAAATAAATTACTTCTCTCTTAGGACAATTCAAATAAAACTGCGAAAATGTACACAATAAATGAGTTCGGCTGAACAAGGCACATTTAAATATTTTTCCTTCTGAATGGAATGCACAGATTGCATAACTCGTAGTTCCATGAAGAGCTTCCTGACATGAAAGAGGGTAACAGACAGTCAATAGCACAGGGTAACACTGAGTCATACCCCAGAACCTCAGTTGAGAGCTTCAAAGGCTACAAGAATTACCAGTAAATAACATTTAAATCCATTGATACGAAAGGAATGTTAAGTATTTTGAAATGCAGTAGCCTGTATAATAATGAAATTCAGTGAAGACTTTTATTGAGAACAGAAGAAGAGGAAGGAGGAGGAGGAGGAGGAGGAGGAAGAGAAGAAGAAGAAGAAGAAGAAGAAGAAGAAGAAGAAGAAGAAGAAGAAGAAGAAGAAGAAGAAGAAGAAGAAGAAGAAGACATCTCACCCCAATAATGATTCAACACTAAAACTTATAGAAACTAAGTAGTTGTCACATGGGCTCCCTTCTCTCTTTTCTTAATTACCAGCAGTTACCAGCAGTCTCTATGCAACATTTTCCCCTGTGCAAGCCAAAGCTCCAGCTGCCTGTCTAACTTCAGTCCTTTCCAATTTGCTATGACATCTTCAATCCTTTTCATAGGAAACAAGCAAGAGCCTCTTGTCCACCCACCCCCACCCCAAGCCACAAAGCACAGTCAAATGCTGCTTCTCAGCAGCACCACAGACACTTACCTGATCAGATGTGTGATTGAGACACAGTTCTTGATGGTATTTGGCAAATGAACTAAGAGAATGGCTTCTGGATTTCCGTTTCTGGTTTCATCTATACCCTCACTGTCTGGTGCGTAAATCAGTTTTACCACTTCTCTTATTGAATCTAAGTGTTTAAAAACACTTAAAGTGGACCACACTGACTTTTCTGTAATTTGCTGAAATCTAGCAATAGTCAGTGTATTATTTCCATCATTCTGCAATCCCTTCCCCATTCTAACTAGGGCCTGCTCTCAGTTTAGATGATAAACTGTAGCATTGTGGAAGGGTGAAGAATTGCCCAACAGACAGCTCCTAAATACCATGTAAGGCCTGACCTAGGCATCAGCCTGTAAGCTTCTGAAAAACCAGGAGGAAAAAAAGAGGTTATGTTTGTTCCTTATACAAACTACCTCTGATATAATCTCTTTGCACTTGCTAGCAATTCCAGAAGCAAATGGACTGTTTGTTCTTCCATGAGAATTTTCAAAGCCAAAGAATAATAGTTTCAAAGAGAATGATGAAATAGAAATGCTATTACTCTTGCAATGAGGAAAAAAAATACCAGTATGTTTCAACTGGGTGGTCCAATTATTACTAATGAATATTTTCCTTTTTGTTTGTCGCTGCAAAAAAGGATTTAAGGCAGCTTCAAAGGAAGCTTTCAATTCGGTAAGATACAATAACCTTAAAATACATAAAGGAGAGAATCCTATAAATTAAAGGGAAGAAAAATGAGTAGATAGGATTCAGTAAATAAAACTCATTAATGGGAAGTCCTCTTCTCTGTTGAAAGTGTGCCACTGGTTATTATTTTCATTATTAAGTAAATATAGCTAATAAATTCACAAGTGACATAACCACTGATTGTTGAATGGGAACACAGAAACAGAGAGACTGAGAGCAGATTTCCTGATGAAGATGTAGAACTCTTTGTCCAGCAGCCATTGCTATCATTAATAAACTTGCTTTATGTTGGAGACAAACAAACATGCATATGCTATCAGTGAGATGTTCTGTCACATCTCCAGTTTCTAAGATCCTAAACATTACAACTAACCTGAAAAAAGTCTTTATTGGAAGTTTGTACTCATCTGTTAAATACCAGCCCTGAAAACTCCCCCCACATAGAGGTGTTTCTGATTCGCACCATGATGTTGATGCCCAGCATAACATACATCGATGCTGTCAAGCAACACTTGCAACCTGGTTTTACCTCTCTCCTCACTCTATTGGTTGCCTAGAGAGCAGTTTCTCACACACTTAAGGACCAAAAATCCATCAGTGGCTTAAGTGATAAGAAAATTATCCCATTTGATTCAGAATCCGTCAATCTATTCCCCCATAGTTTTGGATAAGTTGTTTATTCAACCCCTGTGAAATTAAAAAATGAATCACTGGTCTCACACACGCACACACACACACACACACACACACACACACACACACATACATGTTCTAGTCAACAATCCTGTATGTGGTATGCACTGACACGGAAGGGGCTTTTCAAGAGCATCTGTATTTTCTGTTGCTATTTTTAAAATTCATGAAACTGAATAATTTATATAGAACAAAACTCAGTTTGGGATCCTAAAGTCAGACTTGAGCTGTCAGTGCAGCCTCTGGTAAGGACGTCTTTGACTGTCACGTCACTGTGGATGGTAGCCTGGTGGGAACGTGAGTGATAAGGAAGGATTAGGCAGGGAGTAACTCAGGGATCAAGTGCATTCTCATAACGTAATCTCACAGAAACTAATTAAGACCACATCAAAACTACCCTAATTCTTTCTGAGGATTGAACCTCCAATTACCCTATACTAAGTCCCATCCCACCCCTAAAAAGTTTCCACCATCTCACAGTGTTACCCCAGTGGGATCAAGATTCCAGCAGCAGAATGATTGGGGGACACAATTAACAGTGCCCACTTTCACTTTTTCCATGAATGGCAGAGTTGAGAATTTCCCTGGCTCATTGATGCTTCCTCTACTGCCAAACTCATTATGTAGAAAAAAAAATGGGCATAAGAAGTTCAATGTCTTGAGACTAAATTGAAATGTCTCTTGAGGTTTTTTTAATGTTACTCTATCCTTCAATGACAACAACACAGGAAAAGAATTATGGGCCTTTCTACACTGGCCAAGGAGTTGGCAACATTTTAGGTTAATGTTAACTTTTTCATGGTAAGAAGTAGATGGTTTGTGTTGGCTCACTCCTGTGGTCAGATGTGGTCATGTGCTGCAGGGAATGACAACATGCTCACTGGAGTGCTTCAAAGTGTAAGGATTCGTTTCAGTGACAGACTGAGATTCCTCCAACCTTTTCAAGGTAGAACCCAGTGCAAAGTTAGAAGATACTGAACGAAAATATCGTGTTCTTTCTACGAGTCAAACTCCATGGATATCAAGAGGTTAAGATACATTTAGACCCTATTGGGGTCATCTCTACAGACCTTTTTGGTGCATCATGGGCCCAAATGGAAACTTACCTGCATATGCTCTCATTTTCATCCAAATCCATACACCTGTCCCTTGCATCCACAGTAATAACAAGCATCATCCCAACCAAAACAACTGTAACACCAGTAGCTCCTGTCCACAGACGGCCTGCTATGGACCTGGCATGGTCCTAGATGTTTTAATATGTTATTCTATTGGGTCCTCATAGCAAAAGGCTTATGAGTTTGAAATTCTCACCCACGTTTCACAGAACAGGAAAGCAAGGGGCAGAGAGGCAGAGTTCTTATCCACAAACACCCAACAAGCCTGCAGTCAGGTTTGTGTAAAGCTGTTGAAACTGTCTAGTAGGCCCTCAGGGAACTAAATCACAAAAATTGTAAATTACTTGAAACTTAGAAAAAGTTTTATTTCTGACACTGTTTGTTGATCAACCACAAAGTATCTGGAAGTGCTGTCAACTGAACATACAGGGTGGCATTAGTGGCACAAGACGCTACTCCAGTCCAGATTACCAAACAGACTAACAGCACATTTGCGACTGTGTCAAAACCCGCTGCTTGTTACTCTCCCCAGAGACATGACGGTCAGCTAAGTGTCAGTAACTCTCGGATCATCCTAGCCACACGGGATTCACTTCACGTGGCACAGTCTTTCCTCATTCATAATTCACCCAAATATTCAGCCAGGCCCAGACTCCCTAAAAACACCCTATTTGTTCCGAAGAGTCCAACAAAACTCTGTCCAACTGAGGCTTAGCAAAATGCCTCCAGCTAATCCACAGCCTGTGGGTTCATTGGGAGCTGGTTTGGGAGGTCAAAATTTACACACAAAGGAAAACAAATCGTGAAAAATGTAGCCAGTCTCTCCACCAGGAGCATGGCTGGGAAACTCATCTAAATATACAAACACACGGAGTTGTGCTGGGAAAGGAGCCGTTTGTTTTACTAACACAAGTTGGTATGGTGCAAGATTTTTCTTGGCAAATAAACAAAACACAATGGAAAAATTTGTAAACAATAGAGATCTCTGGCAGTTTGTTAAAAAAAAAAAAACTGAATGAACAGTTTTTCCAAAAAGGTTAAAAGAAAGAAAAAAGAAAAAGAAAAAGATCTCCCCCGTCACCATCTCCCATGAGGTGTTATTCACTTATAATCACTTCAAAAATCAAAGCAGATGAAGAAATATGGGCCAGTAATCAACAAGGCTTGTTAAAAGTGCCTTTGGTCAGCAATAGCCTAACGGGCCAAATGAGGAGCTACGTAGGCCAAGCCTAGCTAGCCAGAATGGGCAGTCTCACAGTGGTAGACCCATGTGAAAGTTCAGAAGGTGAAGAAACCATCCCCCTTCCCAGAATTCCTCTGATGGAGTTTCACATACAAGCATGCTTTAACTGCCAACAGTTGCTTTACAGCCTCGCGGTCTTGCTTAAACATATAGGTTTCCAGGGAAACTATTACCTAAAGGTCAAAACCATAAAGAAGTGTTTCTCAAAGGTGAGGTATATGATGTTGGCTTAAGAAATCTGAATCTGGGGCTACAGGGATGACTAAGTGGTTAAGAGTGGTTAAGTATTGTTCTTGCAGGGGACCCAAATTTCATCCCCTGCATCTACATAGCTGCCTGTAATTCCAGCTCCAGGACATCCAACACCCTTTTCTGGCCTCTGAGAATATAGCACTCATGTTCACATACCCATACAGAGACACACATAAATAAGTACATTTCTTAATTTTAAAAACAAAATCTAAACCTAACAAGTCTAGACCAAATGGATTAAATCTGTCTTTATACATCTCTTTTTCTGCTTGACCATCCAGTAGAGCTGAAAATACACTCAGACATCGTTCAGAAGTCAGTATCTGCTCATTTCACATTAGCATCCTCAGAAGAAATCAATATGCTCATGCTTGTGTAAAAGATTATAAATTCAATCTTTTCTTAGATTGCCTTATATTGAAAACCTTTTTTGTTTGTGTGTGTGAATGTGTGTACGCTCTTGTAGATGTTATGTGTGCACAAGTACATGTGCATATGTACATGCATGTGGGACGTGTGGAGGCCAGAGGTCAACCTTAAGAAAGATTTCCCAGGAGACACACACCTTGTATCTTGAGATAGGCTCTCTCCTAGAGTCACTGCTTAGGCTAGGCTGAACATCCAGCAAGGCCGAGGGTTCCTCCTGGAGCCTCCTTCTGAGAGCTGGGTTTATGAAACGCAACTTTTTGCATGGATGCTGGTAATCAAGATAAAGTCTTCATACTTGAAGAATAGTCACTTTACTGACTGAACGATCTTCTCAGCCTCCAGCATTGAAAATGATTTAATTAAGACTTGTGTACACTTTTTACCTTGCAAAGCTATTATAAAACTACATAGAGAGGGTGCATGCTGAGTTTTGATAGCCAACTCCAATTCCTTCCCCATACAGAGCTGACACTACTTAGCTATTGTGCCTAAGGGGCTATGTCTCCTGCAGTTCTAGATTCTTTTACCTGTCTCACACTGGACTTATTCCATTGTGTATGGAGATGTGTCTGCTCTCACTCATAGACATTGGTAGGCGTCACTTACATACCTAAAGTCTGTTCTCTATCAAGTACCAAATGTTAACTGCTAGTTAGCCATATCTTTTACCCATGCTAACATCACATCTTCAGGTATGCATTTGTAGTATGTACTGATTATATGTACTAATACAAGAACTGGTGATGTTTTCTTTTAAGGAGTGAGACAGCAGTGAATGTCCAAGTAATATGGTAGCCAAGAAGCTTCCTCTGAACAACTCAGTGAAGGAGAGAGTCAGAACAAGAAAATATTTCCAAAAGAGAAAGAGGAGAAGAGCTAGAGAAATCCCAAAGAAGTTGAAAGTTCATAGTTGTACATTTTGTTGGGACCACAATCTCCACAGTAATAACACAGAGACTTATTATTAATTATAAAAGATCAGCCATAGCTTAAGCTTGTTACTAACTAGCTCTTACAACTTAACACATTTCTGTTAATCTACATATTGCCATATGGATCGTGATTTTACTTGTCCTCCAGAATGTCTTTCTCCCTCTGTATTGCCTAGCAACCTTGACTTTCTTCTTCCTAATGTCCTCTATGTCTGGCTGTACCTTCTATACCTCCTGCCTAGCTAATGGCCATTTAGTTTTTTATTAAACCAGTAAGAAGGCACCTTATCAAAGACACGTCTTCATAGTGAATAAAAATATTACTTCACAACAAAAGTTGCCTGAAAATCAAAAAGACATAAAAGGAAAATAAATAAATACATGCATAACTTACATACATACATGTACAAATAACACAGAATTTCAGACACAGAGCACCCTGAATGGGAGAAGGGAAAGAGAAGCCACTTTCAAAAAGTAAGCCAAGTGAAAAGTGGGCAGTCTTCTCCTCAGGACAAGCCAATAGCTCTCATAAGCCTCAAAACCAGTTACAAAGACTGGTGAAACTTATTCTAAATGGCTCAGCTTTCTAGTTTACATATAGCAATTCCATTGTATTGCTCTATATGACTCAGAGGGCAGCAGCTAAACACTATCTTAAAAGATCAATTAGTAAAAACTGAACTACCCTGTAGACCTCAAAACAGGGACCAGTGACAGGTCAGGGAGCTTTGCCGTGGCCTGCGAGAGCTTTGAGGTTAAGGAAAGTTCAGGCAAGCAGTTGTGGGAAGTAGGAGAGCAGGCTGATAAGTCAAAATGTGAAGGTTTTAGGAGGCAGGAACAGCATAGAAAAGGTAGCCTCATCTTTGATAGCCAGGGGCAGTATTTCAGAGACTGGAAGTCCAATATCTTTGAACCAGAAGTCGGTGGGTGGATCAGCCCCTGGAGTTCCAAGCTCCAAGTATCAATGCCAGAGTATCTAGCATTCAGAGCTGGGAAATGCCACCATCGTACTAGACAGCTACAGATGTCACAGTACATCTACATGTATACTCAGGAGATCTTAAAAGTATGACAACAGATCCTCTACCGGAACAGACTGTAGAGTCGTGGGTGCTTCCTGCCACTCCAAAACACCTGAGAGAAACCCCCATCGCTGGAATGTTAACCAACCCAGGAGTGTGACCTGAGGAATCTTGAAAGGTGAACAAGCTGCAGAGATAAACGTGACCAGCAGAGGGCTCATGCTTGCAAAGAAGGAAAGGGAAAGTGTAACTCTGGTGGACAACCCACAACTTGTCCAGCACAGACCCAACACTGGCATAAATGGTAAGAAAGACACCAGTTCAGAAGTCCAACAACATCCCTCCATGACCGTGTGACTGGAATTCTCCAGTCTTCAAGGACAAAGAAATAAAATTCACTCCGGTATTTAAAGTTTTTTTTCACATTTTTTTGTATTAGTCAAAAGAGATAAAGCAGATATATATCACTATATATAGCTATAGATAGATATATGTCACTATATATAAAAAAGGGAACAATTCACTGCCATGATTTAACAATTGCAAGCACACACACATACCTAATGTTGACATACCTATTTTCATAAGAACAAACACGTGGACATAAAATGTCAGATAGGTCCTGATGCAATAACAGGGATTATTTCAATATCCAAGTCCCATTTGTATCCAGGTCTTCAATTAGAAAATCATAACTAAGAATCCTAAATACTGTTTGTGTGTGTGTGTGTGTGTGTGTGTGTGTGTATTTTTTAAGTATAGGTTAGACAACTAAAAAGAGGATCATGAGAAGGAAAAAAGACATCTTAATATCTTAATGGGAGAAAGAGAAGGTAGCACAATGCATATGACAAGAAAGTAGACAAGAGGACCAAGTTGAAAAGAGGAGGGGAATCAGCCAGAGATGATAAAAGAAGGAAATGAAGGACTTGCAGATTATACCAAAGTACAATGACCTGTAAGTGTACAAATGCCATAGTGAAATCCATTTATTGGTGGGCTAGTGTAACATTACTGTCCTATCCATAAAACACTATCTCACAACCATACCCCTGATTCTCAGGCTCTTACATCTATCTCCCACTGAGTCCTCCATACTGTCCTCTGAACCTTGGGTGTATTATATAGATAGTGCATTAGGGTTGGCCTCTTTATTGTCACTTATTCTTTGCCTTTGAGCAGTGTGATTCTTTATAACAGCCTCCATCTGATACAAAAAGAAGCTTCATTAACTGAGGAGGAAGAGCTGCACCTCTCTATGTGTATAAGGATGTACTTAGAAGGCAATTAATTGGAAGCTAGATTACATTAGGTACATAATCATAGTATGTTCTCTTTTAGGTCCTATGACCTCTCTAACCATGGGCTCTAGGCTAGGTTTACAGTACCAGACATGAGTTCCCTTGAATTGAATGGGCTTTAGGTCCAACTAGACAAGTATATGTGTACTCATAATACCAGTGTCAATATGGTACCACTGGGGCTATGTTGCTAGTCCAGTTCTTATGGCTCTCAGGCTTTACAACTGGGAAGAACTGTTGATAAGTGTTCTTAGCAGTTTACATAGTGCTGTCAGTATTA
>JAQHUG010000005.1:14579684-14595917 GCA_028555095.1 Dicrostonyx torquatus
AAACCTACAATTCACAATCCCAGAGAACCTAGACAACAAACAGAATCCTAAGAGAGGCATACATGGATCTATATAGTAAAATAAGAGCTCTGAGTAAATTGGAAGTGTGAGGGTCATGGGAGAGGGTAGAAGGGGAGGGGGAGAGAGCAAGGGGAAAAGAGAAAAGTGTATTGCTCAGTAAAAACAATAATTAAAACCTCCTCTGCCCCCTTCCTCTCACCAAGAACAGAATTTATCACAACAGTGATGTCTATATGTTCCCCACACTGCTTTTACCACTCTGTATTCTGCCTTTCTGCCTACTACAAATGATGACATAACCATGGCCCTATGCAGGGTCAAGCCCTCCATATGGCTGGTATGTACTGTCATGTGATCAAGACTGTCACCTCTACAGTTGTTACTACTATTTTCTATACTGCCAACTTCCCTCTCCTCTGAGTCAACAGTATTTTTTCACTTTTTTTCCATTTCCCTTGCTGTTTTTTTCTTATTCTTCACCACTTTAAATGTAAGCGCATAGGGACCCTATACTCTCCCTAAGTAAGCTCAAGTCTTGTGAGTTCCATTTATAGTTTCTTGATCTCCAGTCCAAATTCCTCTTCTGGATTATATCTCTTGTACCAAACATTGGAAGTTGAAGACTTATGGAAGAGGATGAGTCAAAAGAGCATCCACAGAGAAAGATGACCCTAGATAAGAAACATAGCCCAAGCACAGAAAAAGGAAGATCCAATGTGGGAGAGAATTCAGCATGAAGGGTGAAAACCAAGAAATGTCAACGAAGGACATCTATTCATTGAATGATCTGTACAAGGTAAGTAAAGCGTGTGTGTGTGTGTGTGTGTGTGTGTGTGTGTGTGTGTGTGCATGTGTGTGGGAAATGGATCATGAAACACAAGAAGTCAAACAGGTAGAAGATCCCTCAAAAGAGTATGACCAAGCACACAGATCACAGCCTAGCACAAGTGAAGTGAAAATATGTCTGTATTTCCATTACTATCTAGACACTACAGTCTATCCATTCAGCAAGAGGCCAAGTGCAAAAGTCAACACAAACTAATATATGAAGAATCCCAAGACACCTTCCATCCAGTGAATCTGCGCTGTGCAATCTGTGCAATCTAAATGTCATGATAATGTGTTAGAATGGGAGCAGGTAGGCACGTAAGCACGTAAGGTCATAAATGGGGACACTGCTGTTCAGACAAGAAGGATCATTAACTCTCTTCCCATATACAGAGAAGGGGAGCAAAAGTAATCTAGGCTGAAGCAACAGCATTGCAAAGGAAGGGAATTTGTTACACAAACACGATTTAGGGACTGAAAATACTTAAATGAGGCTAACAGGATACTGTCAAGAGAAGAATATCAGAAGACGAAGATTCAGGACAAAAGCTTGTAGTAATGGTGAACATGACTTACAGGTACAACATCCAATTCTGTGGTTAGATTTTCACTATTCTGTCTGATTCAGAAATCACTATTCACATGGCTCCGAGCAAACACTTACTACTGTAAGCCTCCATTTCACCACCTCTAAAATAAGAAGTAGGTGATCTGATCTATTTCAAAAGTCATTATGAGAATTAAATTATCCCATTATTTGATCAGTGGTTCATAATCAAAGGTAATTTTATCCTTCAGGAAGATTTAATAATGTTGGGAAATATTTCTCATTGTCTTGACTATAGAGACAGGAAGGTTACTATTGATTTGGTAGGTAAAAATTAGGGGTGGTCTTCATATGCTCAGGACAACGTTCTAAACCAAAAATTAATTGGACCAAAATATGAAGAGTCTTGAGGCTATGAAGCCCTAACTTAATCTCTGTTCTAGAGCATAAAGTTGAAAAATGCTATTCAGAAAGAGAAGAAGAGGAGGAGGAGGAAAGAAGAAGAAAAAAGCAAGAGAAGTGGAAAGAGAAGAAGGATGCTGCACATACAGAAGTCATGAGCTTCTCTTAGCTGCTTTTTGCTCCTGTGAATGCCGAGATACCACACAGGGCTGTACCCTCACTTGCAGACACTTCCTGTCCTTCTACACACAAATTAGTTGCTAAGTGACTAGAAAATAATTACAAACTAGGAGGCTCCAGACAGAAAGTTGAACACCTGACCAAACTGAAGTCTTATAAAGAGAGGAGGGGTGAGTCACCAAACTGTTTTGTAACTGAAGTGCATGTCCACTCTGTCCTTTTCCACAACTATCTTAGGTGTGGTGGTAATAATACATGGAGAAATATAATATCTATGCATGAAGACTCGTAGTTCATTTATCTTGGGTCTAATAAGCAAGGTATGTGTTAAAAAGAGGTCATCATCTTTAAAAGGGGGAGGGGGAGTTGGAGAGATGTTTCAGAAATTAAGACTCTCTCCCAGAGGTCCTGAGTTCAATTTCCAACAACCACATGGTGACTCACAACCATCTATAATGTGATCTGGGGCCTTCTTCTGGCATACAGTTAAGGCACACATGCAGGCAGAACACTGTATACAGAATAAATAAATAAATCTTTTTTAAAGAGGGAAGCATAATATACCTATAATCTCAGCAATCAAGAAGCTGGGATTTCACAAGTCAAAAAGCAGTCTGAGCAATATAGAAAGAAGACCTTGTTTTATGAGGGAGAAAAGGAAGAAGTTGGAGGGAGAAAAAGGAAAGAGGGAGAGAGTTGGGAGGGGGAATAAAAAAGGGGAAGGAAGGACAGAAGATGGGAGGGAGAGAAGGAAGAAGGGAGGAAAGAAGAAAGGAAGAGAAAAGACAGGGATAAAAGAAGGGAGGGAGGGATGAAAGAAGAGAAGAGAGAGAAGAAGTAAGGAAGCAGGGAAGGAAGAAAAAGAAAGGAAAGTAGGAGTGGAAGGAGGGAAGAAGGAAAGACCACAGTACACTAAAATTTCTCACATAAAAAAAAACGATAGTAGTGGGGAGAGCCCTCTGAAGAGCCTGTAATCCAGAAGACAATCTGACAAAGTCAAGAATTGCTAAGGACAAGAACCCAGGGCACCTCAGTGTGTCTATAGAATCACTGGTAGCTTAGCCTTTTTCAAAAGAAACTTCAGTCAACCACACTTTGGCAGAACAAAACACAGAAGCAAGACTCTGCCAACAGAAGCTTGCACCACAGACCAGAGAGCAATCGACATGTATACACGATGTGGAAAGAGCCATTTGTCAGACATTGGTTTTTCCCAGCCACAGACTCATATGTGGTGGTATCATCTTTAAATATGAAGGACAGTTTGAGTCTATAACTACCCAGGCATGCAGAACACCAAAGAAGGATAATAACCTATGTTGACGAGTTAGTGTCTCAATAAGGCAAGCCAATGTGTCATTTAGGATGCTACCTATATTTTCAGAATCAACTCAATTTTCTTGCTTGAACTGGCATCTCAGAAAAATGGATAAATGCTGGAGTGAGACAGAATTGTGGTTCAACACTAGTTGCACCACGCATGGGCTCTTCAGTCTATGAAAAGCTTTTGAATTTATCTAAACCCCAATTTCCGTATTTTGACAATGGCGTGTTAAATGTCACTTTGTAAAGGTGTGTAAGGATTAAAGGAGAAGATTCCAGTGGAATTCCCACCACCACATCTGGCACCGAAGTAGTGTTGGGTTAATACAGGCAGAGTGATTGTCATTGGTGCTCAGAAAAGGAATAATTTATTTTACTTTCACATATCATCCTCTCTTATTTGAAAGCAATAGACCATAGGTCCTGTCAATCATATCACATGATAAAAGGAAGGTGGGGTGCAAGGGCTCACTCTGAGTAAAAACTGTAGTACATGAATTACTCATTCATATGAAAGGTACTTCTGTATATGTGTTGCTTTTATTGGTTAATGAATAAAGAAACTGCTTTGAGCCTATAGCAAGGCAGAACAGAGCTAGGAGGGGAAAACTAAACTGAATGCTGTAGAAGCCATGTAGCTCGGTCAGAGACAGACAGATTCTTGCTGGTAGACCACAGTCACATGGCAATATACAAATTAATAAAAATGGGTTAAATTAAAATGTAAAAGCTAGCCAATAAGAAGCTAGAGTTAATAGACCAAGCAGCAATTTAATTAATACAGTTTCTGTGTGATTATTTCAGGGCTGAGCTGCCGGGAACAAAAAAGCAGCCTCCTACAACAACTTGTGATCTTTAGAAATGGCCCTAAAAATCCTTTAGTTTGATAAATCTGTTGAAATGCTGCTTTTTCCTCACATAGTTCTTACCACCATTGTGGGAAGACTTCTAGCAGGAAGAATCTCACTCTGCAACCCAGGCTAGCAACAAACTAGCAATAATCCTCCTGCCTCAGCCTCCTAGATATTTTCTTTTGAATAATTTGCCCCTGTTCACTTCTCTTTTCTTCTCTGATAGATACTGGCCAGCCATTGACAGCAATCGATCAACAATAGCAACCCCCTGGCAGAGGCTTCTTGTCAAAGTTTCATTTCAATAACTACAGCGTAAAAATAAACCCATTCCTTTCAGCTTAGAAGTTAAGTCATTCCTAAATCTACAATTAGACCATAGCTACTTTAATGAAAACAGAACTTAGTACAAGGCAAGTGAGTTTTATATAAGTAGGGAGAGTAGTCATAGTTTCAAATCCTAAAGAGGGGAAATATGTATATGAGGTCAAGTAGCAGTTTGCTGCTATTGACAACACATTAAATTGTAGTGATTGTGTGAGGCAGAAACCAATAACACCTTCATTTTGCAGATAAGAAAAAGGAAACATACATAGGCCAAGTACCAACTCTGCACAGAGAGTTGATGCAGAGATTCGGTAACAGGTCCAGGGTTTAAACTCAAGCTGTGTGGGTTCAGAAACTTCCTCTACAATTCGGGGCCCCTAGATACGAGGGAAAACATGTTGCATATCAGACAGCGCAAAAAATCTGGACAACAACCCATTTCACGAACTATCTTAGGTAATAGATCGCTCTCTGCTAGTAACTATTTAAAGGTGTTTGCTTCCAGTGACTATTAGTGCTGTATTGTAAGGAGATAAAAGAGCAAAGAAATCTTTTAATTCACTGTGTTAGGCAGCCACATCCAGAATCTGACGATAGCAATTGTCTTAATGAGTAATTTCTTTCCTCCATGACATTTGTACCAGGAAAGACAATAAGGTTCTGTCCAAGTCGTTGAATTTAACTATAAAGGGCTCTCTTAAATTGTCCTAATTTTCATTGCCTTGTTTTATTTAATTCACAAATTTATCATTTCCTCTTCAGTGAACAAAACTTAATTTTTCTTCTCTTAGCCCACAACCACCATCTAGTGGCGAAACAGGATAACTGCAGAACAGTTCCGGGCGCAGGTCTTGTGTTGACAAAGCTTCAAGCATTTTACCATCCCTGGCATGCCAGTCTGAAGGCAAAAGTACTATATATTTTGGATTTCGTTGTTTTAAGGATGTGAAACTGGTATCTGTCTGACAACTCCAGGTTCTTATGAAAATAATCATCACTGGTCTTTCTAGTCTCCGTGACTATAAGTGCTCACTGACTGCACAGTACCAATGTCCCAGGATGGTTTCTGACTATCCATTTGGTTCTGTGTCGGCCCACATTTTACCCACACACACACACTTTTCTTTATTTATCACACTGTGATATTTTTAGCAGCTCTTTTAGGATTCCATACAGTATGTTTCAATGATGTTCACTCCCCTCCTCTGTCTCCGCTTAAGCCCTATACACTCAACTCATCATTTACTGAAGATCTTCCTCAGGGCCCTTGTTCCAGTTGATGGAGACTTTGGGGAAACAGATTATGTTAAGTGTAACGGTAGGCTTTAGGTAGAATTAAACATTTGTGGTCAGAAGGCACAAATGGAATGGGATGCTATTTTGTAGTTTTGACAAAAGATGATGAAGACGTCTCAACCTAGAGTAGACATTTTTTTTAGCTAACTCTCTGCTAGCCACCCAGCCACATTCTCTAATGATGTCCACTGTATCTGTAAAATACATTGATTTGTGCCAACTACATACTGAGTGTTCAGGGTCAGTGGGTTAATCTGAATACCCAAGAATCACCGTCCCTACTACCTGACATATACATCTAACAAGAGATAGCTGAAAAGTGGAGATAAAGGTATCTGTTTCAGAGGTAAAGCACATTCCTAGCATGTGCAAGGCTCTGTGTCCAACCATCAGCATTTCAAAGATCAAAATAAGAGAGTCATTTTGATTTTCTTTCTAAATATAATCACTGCTATATCTATATTTGAATAACATTAATTGCACAATAGAAGTAACTAAGACATCAACCAAAAATGTATAAGAATTGAAGTTAAGTCAAGTGGAAAATGAACAACTCTATAAAATAAAGGAAAAATTGAAGTAATTCTGCATTCAAACTAAGTTAAAGAATATTTTAGGTTTTGCCATAATTTATAAATTTTCCTCAAAATTTTGCTGATACTTACAAATATATTTTATGCAAAAGAAACTAGAACATTTCTAAGACCTCAAACTTTAAAGCAACATGATATTTTAAAAGTGATATGGAGCCATATAAACTGTATTTTTAAAAGCATAAATATAAAATGAACTCAACGTTATGGAAAAATAAAAACAATAAACTTGGTTCTTTGTATTTAGAAAAAAATGAGAGTGTGGGAGATATGCAGCTTTGGAGACAAGACCATAAAAATAAGAATAAAATAGAAAAGTGTTCCCAAATTCCATATTCCCTTGTTTATTTAAAATACAATTTTAAAAGCTACTCTAGTGGGGCTGGAGAGATGGCTCAGTGGTTAAGAACACTGACTGCTCTTCCAGAGGACCTGGGTTCAATTCCCAGCACCCACATGGCAGCTCACAACTGTCTGAAGATCCAGTTGAAGGGGATCTGACACCTTCACACCAGTGCACATAAAAAATAAAGTTAAATAAACCATAAAAATATAAAAAAAAGCTACTCTAAAATAGAAGACTTTAGATGGAAAAGATAAAACATGGGATTTTGTAAAAGACCTGCTCATTTCCAAAATGTGCTCAGAACATTGTGAGTCTGTAATCAGCCACTGCTGGGGCCGCAGGAAGAACAAGAGGATTGCCACAGCGATGGAGATAGAAAAACATATATTCCTCATCAAAAGTACCAAAAAAGAGATGGCACAATGCTGGCCATGTTCAGCTCCGTTTCTTAGTAGATTATTAAAAGCTCAGATTATGAAATATGAAAGAGAGAAGCCTGCTTAGTGTGGATCACGTTTAGTTCATAAGAAAAAGAGACTGCCAGAACTAAGTCACTTAGGTTTGGTATGGCTATAGCGTAAGTTACTTTTCTACATCATTCAACGGGATTCTAAAGATATCTACCTTGGGGACTAGTTGGAGAGGAGGACCAGTAGCAGGAAGAAAGACAAGATGGGTAAGGGTCTTGAATGTGATCAAAATGCACATATATGTGTGTAAAAGGTCATAATGAAATCCATTGTTATTTACAGTCAATGTATACTAATTTTTGAAAGTGTCATTTTTTTAAAAAAAAAATGTGTCCACTTTAAAAAAGTAATGAGAGTTCAGTATGCTGCATTTATTACTGTTTCGACCTCACTGTCTCAACACATCAAAGTCACGTGAGAAAACAGCTTCTGCTTACGTTGTTCACTTTTGCTCCAATTGCTACACAATGAGGTTGTCTTTTTGCCCTCAGCAAATGCAACAAGATGACTGACTTTACCCCTGCAGTGGACATAAAACTAAAAGGAACAATCAACTCAGTGGATGTCAAACTCAGGGACCTGATCTAAAAAAAAAAAAATAGAAAATTGGCCCAACACTCAAGATTTTGAAAATGACAGAACTATCAACAGAAGCAAGATAGCTTGTCAGCAACAAAATGTTTTATGGGTTAAGTTCAAAATGAGAAGAAAATTATCAAAAGAGTTAATGAGCCTATAGACCGTATCTATAAAGAAGTAATTCCTAATTGGGAGCTGTTTTCCAGAGTGCTTGGTCACTGGTAATTCTTACAGAAATGTCCAAGAAGAAATCATTCTTACATTCACATTTAGGAAAAAGAGGGTCATGATGGCCCAAGAGTGATTTTCTTTAAATAATTAAGGTGAAAGTCAACAGTAAAAGTGTTCGAGGGCTTAAGATAACATGAGCAAAAGGCAAATCAACCCTTTGTAGTTTTGATTGCAGAATATAAACTAGAATTAGATTAATGTTATATTCTCCTGATTTAAGAACTGAGAATACCATTGCATATAGGAAAATATATAATTAAACTCAAGCACTATATACTTACTACCCCTAGATTATCAGCCAGGTTCCACTATGCTCTGCTTCTAACAGTCAATAATATTTGGAACTTATTCTGGTTTTACATGTATCTTATGTAAAAACCTATCAGACAATGTTTCTGCAGAAAATCTTTATTATTTCTGCATTAAAGAAACATCCTATGTAGGAAGCATGGAACAGCATGAAGCAGAGAAGATAGAAGAATGATGAAATACCTAGAGACTAAGAGGAAGAACTGGGCAGAGAAGAAAGAGATCTTAACCAAGCCAGGTAATTTTCATTTCCTAGTACTCTCAAAAACAACAAAGTGCTTTTGTAGTTGAAGGGTTTGTAACTCACTGCAACACTGTACATACCTAATTATATAATAAGGTGAAGAATTAGCATGAAAGGAAAGGGAGAGAAGGATAAAAGAGGGAAGAGAGAGACTCAAGATCCCAAGAGCTACCTGCATTTCAAAATGAGTAGCTCAGATAGATCCCAGAAATGAAGCATGGGGGCCTTCGGACAAGGACAGACTGTATTTCTCTGAGATATAAAGAATCTTTGGGGATATTGGTTCAGCCACGGGTGTGCATGAAGTTAAGCAAATGTCAAATGGTCTGTCCTTTGCTTCTTTGTTTAGTATCCTAGAGACTTCACACATTACAAGTAGCTCCCAACTTAGCAAGAAACTGTTTCCATAGAAAATCCACTGACACCGTAGTGTTGTGGTCTCAATTGCAGCCAGATGGCTGGGGTTCAAATCCTTTTTCCATCATCTGCTTAATTAATTGGACTCATATCTGAAAACGGGACACCAATAGAAGGAAGGGTTGTCATGTTGTGGTTAATGAGCTGTAATGTGGAAACTCTCCCAAACCATGGCCAATGCTTAAGTGAATGCTCCATGATTGTTCGCTGCTGTGGTCATCGGCACCCGGGCTGGAAGACAGAAGGTGAGTGAGATCATAGGTCTGGACAGAAATACCACATCCCTAGGGAACAGATCACACACCTCTCTATGTGAATAAGAGGAAACTCCTCTAAGTTACTTCAAAACCACATGAATGCCAAATGACTCCCTAAACCAAATCAAAATAGTAAAAAAGGAAAAAAAGAAAGAAAGAAACAACTTGATTAACTTCAAAGTTCCGTGATGAGATGACAACAGGAAACTCAGTTCAGCATATATTTTCTTCTTGGTGGCTCACAGTCTGATCATCAACCAAGTGACTGTAAAAAGAAAAGCACACACTTAAATCCAACATTTTGAAAACTTAAATTACTCATAGAAGCCATTCTTTTCTCTTACCTGCCATTAATATCACCCTGTGTGCGGGGGTGGGGGGGGCCTTCTTAAGGTTAGTCACTTCCCAGATGTTATGGACTGGCAGGAGGGAGGTCTTCTTAAGGTTAGTCACTTCCCAGATGTTATGGACTGAAGAGCAAACAGAAACCATCCCTAGGCAAGTAAGAGCAGAGGGTTTTGATTCACACTGCTCAGGAAATTATAGAAATGCTATTCACAATTTGAATATTGGTTAAGCCATGGTTGTCATTCGTTCTTACTCAATCCATTCAAAGTCAGAATAGCGAAGTTAAAATAAAATCTAAAGCTCCATCGCTTCCTTTTTCCAGCTTACATTAGTAAACCCACTATAAATAATTTTGCATTTAAGCAAATTACTACTGATTTTAATGAAGATTAATTTGAGAACTGCAGAATGTATTAAAGCACTTTAGCTCTTCCTTAACAAAGCTGAAATTATTTAATTGTAAAAGAAAGGGAAGCTTTTAACTATTATTGCATGGAAAATGAGAGTAATATTTATGGTATCCCAGTGATGTTTTTACAATGCATGCCAGTACAACGCAGGCTAACTCTTGTTACTTCTGCTTCTGGGAAGAACTGTTCCTGGGTTAGAATCTCAACAGAAGAGACACTGTAGGAAAGCCCTCATGATTCCAACAAGTCTTCATGTTGGTACTTTTAGCTGCAATTTCACTTCTTAAAACATCATAGGACTTTAGAACAGCAAGCTTTTTTACCCCCAGTCAAACAGCAGGTTCAGTGTGAGAATTTCTGAAATTCATGTGTTCATGTATGAAATTGGGGAAAAAACAAAATTTACTAATATAAAATGATTTCTAAAATAGGAAGTCAAAGGGAGGATTTAGTTGTTCATAATTTTTGTTCAAGCCTTCACTTACTCTTTTAACTAATTCTGAATAAGTTCAAGGTCAGTATACCCACCCTAAAGGAGTAAGCCCCCCATTAGCACTTCATTCGCCATGGTTTCAGTTACACAGACCTAGGCATAGTCCAAAGTTATTAATATATTTCCTAACCCTTCCAATTCTTCTGTTGTTATTAATTGGGGATTGTTTGGTTTCATGTGGGACAGCGTCCTATAAGCTAAATTTGTCTCAAACTTGCTAAGTCCATGGTAGCCTTGAATTTCTCATCTTCTCACCCCTGCTACTCAGAGGCTGCAGAAACAGGTGTACACTACCAAATCAGACTTATCTTGACTCTTTCAATAGAGGGACCATGAACACATAACTTTTAATACAACATATTATTTTAATTATTGCAATTTATTATTAGCTTTTTAAATATCTTACCATGCCTAATATATACATTTAATTTTATCATACATTATGTATATTATATATGGTATAGGACAGGAAAAATATATGTGTTTGTGTCTGTGTGTGTGTGTGTGTGTGGTTTGGTATTATCCATGGTTTCAGGCATTTGTTGGGGTCTTGGAATGTATTCTCTACAGATAGAAGTGACTTACATAGCACAGTGAACAAAGCATGGAAGAGCTCAGTACCCTTGGAGCTTTTAATACTTCATAGATAAACATGTACAAAGATGACCGATCAAGAGCAGTAAGGGTTCTGAAGGTGAGATATTTTGTATTGTGGGCATCTATAATGGGAAAATTGACTCAGACACCATGAAGGTCAGGGACCATTTCTCTAAGGAAGTGTTAATGGGTCAATGGGTCAAAAAAACCAAGCACAGTAATGCACGTGTGTAGTTCTAGCTACTTGGAAACTGAAGAAGGAGTGTTTGAGTACAGAAGTTCAACATTGGCCTAGGCAAGCAATATACCAATCCTGCCCTCCCTCAGTCTCTATCTTTCTATGTATGTATGTATGTGTGTGTGTGCATTTGTGTCTGTCTGTCTGTCTCCCTTACAGACTGTTATCAAATTTGCACTGTGGAGTATTGCTCAGCTGTTAAAAAAATAACTTCATGACATTAGAAGGCAAATGGATGGAACTAGAAAAAAAAAATCATCCTAGGCGAGGTGATCCAGACCCAGAAAGACAAACACAGTATGTACTCACTTATAAGTGGATATTAGATGTAAAGCAAAGGATATCCAGGCTACAACCCACACACCCAGAGAGACTAGGTAACAAGAAGGGTTCAAGGGGGGATTTATGAATCTCCCGGGGAAGGGGAAATAGAATAGATATCACAGGTAGAGAGGTGGGAGAATGGGATCAAAAGGAATCGGTGGGGGAGGGGAGGGAGAGAGTACTGAGAGAGACAAATGGAGTTGGAGGCATCTCAAGAATGAAATAGAAACCTAGGACAGTAGAAATTCCCAGGAATCTACAAGGGTGTTCCTCACTAAGACTCCTGTACTCCTCTACTGTAACTAGGCACTCCCAGTGCAGGGATTGGCACACCCACACCAGTCCAGTCACATAATTAGACCTACAATTAATTTGTCCTGCCTACAAGATGTACTGGAGTAAAGGTGGCATACAAATTATGGGAGTGGCCAACCAATGACTGGTCCAGCTTGAGATCTACATACCATGAGAGGGGGCTCACCCCTGACACTGCCAGGACCCAAAGGTTGGGAAAGCCCGGAGATCTAGGAGAGAACCAAACATGACTAGCAAAATAAAATAAAAAGTTAATGAAATTATTCCTAATAATATTCTGCTATACTCATAGATTGGTACCTAGTTCAGTTGTCATCAGAGAGGCTTCATCCAATAACTGATGGAAACAGACGTAGACCCACAGTCAAACATTAGGTGGACTTCGGATAATCCTGTGGAAAAGGAGAAGGAAGGATTGTAGAATCCAGAGGGGTCAAGGACACCAAAAGAAATCCACAGATTCAACTAAGCAGGCCTCAAAAGACTCACAGAAACTGAACTGACAACCAGGGAGTCTAAATGATACTGACCTAGGACCTAACATACTGCATGTATGTTACAGTTGTGTAGCTTAGTGTTCTTGTGGGACTAACAATGGGAGCAGGGCTATCTCAGGTTCTGTTGCCTGCTTTTGGGATCATTTCCTCCTTCTGAATTGCTTCATCCAGTCTTAATAGGTGAGAAGGTGCCTATTCTTACTGCAACTTGATATATCATGGTTGGAAGACATGCATGGAAGGTCTGCCCTCTCTGAAGAGAAACGGGAGAAGGAATTGATGGAGGGAGTGGGCAGAAGGGAGGTAGGGTGAGGGACTAGGAGGAAAGGAAGGAGGGAAAACTGTGGTTGGGATGTAAAAAAAATAGAATTTTAAAAATTAGTACTTAAAAAATGAAAGAAAAGTTGAAAGTAACTGTATAAAAACAAAACAAAAAATAGAAGAGCCTGGCAGTGAGAAGTCATTATACAGACAACTTCCATTTCGTCTTGTTGACCATGTCCTTTGCTTTACAGAAGCTTTTCAGTTTCAGGAGGTCCCATTTATTAATTGTTTCTCTCAGTGTCTGTACTACTGGAATTATATTTAGGACGTGGTCTAGTCATTAGAGAAATGAAAATCAAAACAATTCTGAGGTTCCATCCTACACCTGTAAGAATGGCCAAGATCAAAAACACTGATGAGAGCTTATGCTGGAGAGGATGTGTAGTAAGGGGAACACTCCTGCATTGCTGGTGGGAGTGCAAACTGGTACAGCCACTTTGGATATCAGTATGGCAATTTCTCAGAAAATTAGGAAACAATCACTGCTCCCAAGAAGGGACTTTCCTAAAGACCTAGCCTCAATGCACAAACACTCATCAAGTTTCTTTTTGTATGTCACTTGTCAATACCTCATAGGCCAACAAAAAGCCATATAGTCAAGCCTAGAATCAAAAATGAGGGATGGTCATTTGTGAAAACAAATGTTCTTAAAATATATACGCTGTCACCAAAGTGCCATTAAAAAAATGCACTCTCCTTTTCTCATATCTATAAACATGAACTCCTGGCTCTCTGCTCCTCCCTGTTCTAGAGACAGCCGCTTCTTTTCGTGCAGTGCCAGCCTCGTTCCAGAGACACGATGGTGAAGGTCGGAGTGAACGGATTTGGCCGTATTGGACGCCTGGTTACCAGGGCCGCCTTCACTTCTGGCAAAGTGGACATTGTTGCCATCAATGACCCTTTCATCGACCTCAACTACATGGTCTACATGTTCCAGTATGACTCCACCCACGGCAAGTTCAAAGGCACAGTTAAGGCCGAGAATGGGAAGCTTGTCATCAACGGGAAGGCCATCACCATCTTCCAGGAGCGAGATCCCGCCAACATCAAATGGGGTGATGCCGGTGCCGAGTATGTTGTGTCGACCAGTGTCTTCACCACCATGGAGAAGGCTGGGGCCCACTTGAAGGGTGGGGCCAAAAGGGTCATCATCTCCGCCCCTTCTGTGGATGCCCCCATGTTTGTGATGGGTGTGAACCATGACAAGTATGACAATTCCCTCAAGATTGTCAGCAATGCTTCCTGCACCACCAACTGCTTAGCCCCCTTGGCCAAGGTCATCCATGACAACTTTGGCATCGTGGAAGGACTCATGACCACAGTCCATGCCATCACAGCCACCCAGAAGACTGTGGATGGCCCCTCTGGGAAGCTGTGGCGAGATGGCCGTGGCGCTGCCCAGAACATCATCCCTGCGTCTACTGGCGCTGCTAAGGCTGTGGGCAAAGTCATCCCAGAGCTGAATGGGAAGCTCACCGGCATGGCCTTCCGTGTTCCTACCCCCAATGTGTCCGTCGTGGATCTGACATGCCGCCTGGAGAAAGCTGCCAAGTACGATGACATCAAGAAGGTAGTGAAGCAGGCATCCGAGGGCCCACTAAAGGGTATCCTGGGCTACACTGAGGACCAGGTTGTCTCCTGTGACTTTAACAGTGACTCCCACTCTTCCACCTTCGATGCTGGGGCTGGCATTGCTCTCAATGACAACTTTGTAAAGCTCATTTCCTGGTACGACAATGAATTCGGCTACAGCAACAGAGTGGTGGACCTCATGGCCTACATGGCCTCCAAGGAGTAAGAAGCCCACCCTGGACCACCCATCCCAGCAAGGACACAGCAAGAGAGAGGCCCTCGGCTGTTGAGCAGTCCCTGTCCTAACTCAACCCTTGTCACTGACGTCTCCCTCAGTTTCCATCCCAGACCCCCAGATAGCAGGAGGGGCTTAGGGAGCCCTACTCTCTTGAATACCATCAATAAAAGTTCATTGCACCCCTCTAAAAAAGAAAAAAAAAACATGAACTCCTGTGCTCTGCCAGAGAGAAAGAGAGTAGGTACTGTAAGGGTTGAAGTGCCCCTTGGTGTTGAATTGTTCTTTGAAAAGATCCAATTACTTCGTTAGAAGTGGTTGAGATTATTAAATGATTAAATGTGGTATTTTGATTAGCTGTAATGTCAATGACCTGTGCCATCTCAATGGCTCATCATACAAATAACCACAAATTAGCTGAATTCCCACTCTTAATCTGTTCTAATCAAAATAAGGCTTGAGCCAAGAATTGTAAGTAATGGGAATGAAGATATTTACTAAGAATGAAAATGAACACAATTGTGAGTACTGGTATAAGTACCTATGAAAAGTTCTCAGCTGTTCCTGGTGGTGGCTCTGAAGTGACTGCGTGGGGCAAGTCCATCAGATGGATATAAATTAAGAGAAGCAAGGACAAACTGGAACTCTTGTCTGTCTCTCTACCTTCCTGGGACAGACACAAGGAACCCTCAGAGGCTGCCTGCCTTCCATGGGCAGCTGTCAGTAGCCTTTGTCACAGAAAAAAAAACTAAACAAAGGCATACAGCAGGGACTTTGGAAGCTATGGCCCCAGGGGCTACACCAGGCAAACCCATAAGCCTTGAGTTGAGTCACCCTGTACAGAGCTCTAGGCATGCCCAGACAGAACTTGAGAAAAACTTCGCAACAAATTGGTAACTGCTTCACCTCATGCTCGGATCTCATACAGTTTCTGTTGGAACGAGGAAGGAAAATTCTGACCAAACCAACCCCAAACTGCATAACTAGGCCCACTAGCAATCAGAAATGAGGCTGCTTGTTGCCTAATAGGCTGACCTTCTGAGCTTAAAGCAAGTAGGCAAACAAGACCCCAGAAGACACACAAGCTGGTACCACTGAATTGTTGATGCCTGGTTTCAATTGACTCGGTGTTTTCTTGGTAAATTGAGCAGTCTGGAAGGCAAGGAACATGGTGTTCTTCCTTCACTCGTGCCCTGACAAAGGCTGAGTAAAGAAGAGATTTTGAGAAATCCTGGGACTTTTTTTTTTAAATTTTGCCTGAAAACTGAGTTTTAAAATGGGAGGTCAGTCAATGTCAAAATCAACAAACGAGGGCATATAAGACACCTGAGCAGGTAAAGGCACTTGGCCAACAAACCTGACAACCTGAAGTTTATCCCTGGAACCTCTGGGTGAAAGGAAAGAACCAACACCCATGGGTTGTCCTCTGTCCTCCACACATGCACTCTAGCATACACGAGGATGCATACACACTCACACATGCGTGCATACACACTCACACATGCATGCACACACACTAAAAATTAAAAAAAAAAACAGCCAAGCAAGCAAGTAAGTAAATAAATTTTAATAAGCCTTAAGGGCATCTACTAGTTTACAAACTAATTTTTAAAATATAAAAACTGGGGCTGGAAAGAAAGCTCAGCAGTTATAAGTGAT
>JAQHUG010000005.1:14598673-14621865 GCA_028555095.1 Dicrostonyx torquatus
TTTTTTGGTTTTAGTTTTGGTTTGGTTTTTCAAGACAGGATCTCTCTAGATAGCTCCGGCTTTCCTGGAATTCACTCTGTAGACCAGGCTGGCCTGGAACTCACAGAGATCAATCTGCCTCTGCCTCACAAGTGCTGGGATTAAAGGTGTGTACCACTGTGCCTTTAAAAGGGTTTTCTTATGTTTTAAAGTAATAGTATATATTCTTGAAAGAATGGAC
Organism: Dicrostonyx torquatus; assembly: GCA_028555095.1. NCBI lineage: Eukaryota > Metazoa > Chordata > Mammalia > Rodentia > Cricetidae > Dicrostonyx > Dicrostonyx torquatus. The sequence continues at coordinate 14,598,894 of JAQHUG010000005.1, forward strand.
GAGAGCACAAATAATGACTTTATTACCAATAACCTTCCTCACATAAGAGAAAAGAGTAGGAACTCTGGAAAGCAACATTTTCTCATCACTTTGAGGGTAAATGACATCTTTTGCTGAAAATATGACTTGGGCTTAAAATATATTTTTAAATAGTTTTATGTGGCATGATTCTTCCCTTTCATGAACATCATCCTTTATTTTTTGCTTCACAGAAGTCAACATAATGGTTAAATGGACTTTACTGTGAGCCAGATCTGAAGTCCTGTGGCCATGTTCAGTGATAGATGCTCTGGAACCCAGAGAGGGAAGGAAAAATGCTGGCCAGCACTGAGTAAGTATTTATTAACCAGCAGCAACTATTCTTCTTTGATGAGATGAGCAGAGTCTTTCTATCCAGAATCAAAAAGAAAAATAAGACAAGCCTTCAGCTCGTAGGGCCTGAAGAGAAGTGAATGTGAAACAGAAGTCACTCTATCATCCTTCTGCCTTGGCTTCCTTCCTGATGATGAGAATAAGACACTGATCTAAAGCAACTTAGGGGAAGAAAGGGTCTCTTTGGCTTATACATCTAGGTCATCATCCATTATTGAGGGAAGTTGGGCAAGAAAGTAAGGAGGAATCTGGAGGCAGTGACCATGAAGGAGCTTGCTGGCTGACTCTAGCTTACTCACAGGCTCTCGTCGGCTAGTGTTCTTATACAGCCCTGTACCACCTGCCTATGGGTGGTACTGCTTGGAGTGGGCTAGCCCTGATTCTTAATTAATAACCAAAACAATCCCCTGGAGCCATGCTCACAGGCCACTCCTCAAGAGAGGTTTTCCTCTCAGATGACATCAGGCCGCGTCAAGTTACAATAAAACCTAAGATAACCTTTTTTCTTCCTTACGTGGTTTTACACACATGTGCTGATATTTATATAAACTTAGATATAAATGCTCTCATGCTCACTTTATCAAGAGGCTAACACTCTAGAAAAGAAAACATGCCCTGAAGTGGTTCATTATGTAGAAAATATGCAACTCTGCCACTGCCACCCTTTGCTTCAGAACCCAGCTTCTACAGCCTTTTATTTGGGCTGAAGGCCTGTGGCTTTTCAGGAAATTCTCGAGGCTTTCAGCACTGGACTGGAACCACTGAGTCACTCAGACTGAGCAACTACTGAGTTCTCAGCCTCTCCAATGTGCAGCCATTTTGCACTCCGCAGTCCGACTGACATAAAAGCTAAACCCCTTTCAAATAGATATTCACTCTGCCAGTTCTGTTCTTCTAAGCAACGCTACTACCCCATGCTTGTTTTCCTACCTCTGTCATAATCATTTTATTCGGTAGAAACTGTCTATCCTATCTATTTTCTTCAACCACCTTATATTTGAAAGCTTCAAATATTAGTTACTTCAATTACTGTCTCATACATCACTATGTTGCCAGTATAAATAGCTAAGATGGTTTAAACAGTGAGGAGAAACAGGGCTTTAGCTCAAGACATGGTTTCTTAAGGAGGAAGTTAAAGAGCAAAAATTTTGAGGGCCTTGAAATTCACTTGAGACCATTTTTGCTGCCTTGCTGATCTAGTATTTTTAACAGCTTTGCTTGGAAAAGTTTCTGTTTTCTCCTTGTCAACTAGCTGGTTCCTCTTTTGAGAATCTGATGAGCAGCTGGGTTTGCAAGCTGCTACCGCCGAAGTGAAGGGCTTCAGTTAGGGATTCTTGTGTGTGGAGGGGGACATGCGTTTCTTACCGCTTCCTATATTCTGACACAATATTTGCTGGCAAAAGCACTCAAAAATTGGCAAGAGCTCTAAACTAGGCACTTGAACTACTCTCCCCAGCTATGCTAAAAAAAAAAAAAAACAAAGCCCAGCTTTCCAACATTAAAATGCTTTAATTCATGAAGCCTGTGCTTTGGGGGGGCTACAAAATTTGCCTCTCATTTAAATGAATATATGAGTTATGAGTTACTAATTACAAAATAAGGCTCTGAGATCAGAGAAACTGAACAAACCCTAGCACCGACTGATACATAATATATTCCACATTTGTGTTGGCTGGGAGAATACACTGAGATATGAAACGCAGGGTCATGACCTGGGTGGAATCAGAAGACTGAAGATTCCTTTTCTAGTCAGTATCAAATGCTTACTGATACCCCCTGGCTCTGTGAAGCTCTGACATAGAGGAATTAGTGCTACTTGTCCTCTCTATTCTAATGCCCAGAAGAGAAAAGTCTATGGAATGGTAAAGAGTATCTACATGTAAAAACTGTCTACATGTGCAAAGACATAAACACGTACATGTGCAAAAGCTTATACAACTTTTACCTTGAAAAATAATTTTAAAACAAATGCCCAAATGAAAACAGATGAGAAATAAACTAAAGATGATCAATAAGACAAATAAATCAATGGTAATATTTCGGTTATCTGGAGAGTAGAACAGATGGTTGATTACAATGAGCAATGCATTATTACACACACAGAGAGAGAGAGAGAGAGAGTTGGTTAGTGTGGCTTGGATGTGATTTATCTTCCAAAGGCTCAGTCTCAAGGTACACTAAGTCCTTCTAGGATGGATACCTAGCAAAGGTGATTAAGTCCACTCTAAGGAATGGATTGTTGCTGTCCTAGGGAGTGTATCAAATCTCCTAAGATTCATTTACTCAAGAACAGGGTCTTATAAAACTATAAGCCTGACTTTTCCCCATTCCCTAGCTTCCTACCTCCCATTTGAGCTCCTGCCTAAGGTCAGTCATTGTGCTTCTCGGCCATTAGATGCCAGTCAAATTGTTTAAACTTTCTGGCCACCAGTATCCTGAACTAAACAACCTTTGTTCTTTATAAAGCATTCATTCATAAGTATCTTGCTAATGCTCACAAAACAGATCTCAGACAGTTGAATAAAAAAGCTATATAAAAGTATAATACAAACTGAGTCATATCTATCAGATGTATGACTTATCAGGAATGAAGAAATTAAGCGAGGTTTTATAAAAGTCATTTTGTGGCTTTTAGATTTTGCCACCAATAATAATCCAAGACCATCAACCTTTTGGAGGTATTTTTGTTATTTGTGGAGTTGCTTTAGTTTGGTTTTGAGATGGAGTCTTACATAGTCTGGGCTCATTTCAAACTTGCTAGATGGCTGAGCCTGGCCTTCAACTCATGATCCTCTTGCCTCTACCTCCCCAGTACTAAAGTTGCAGGCATGAGCCACTACTCCTTTTGGGAGATTGACTTACGGAGTTAAATACTTGAAAATCTTTTAGATGAATCTTTTAAAAATCTTGTGCAATAAAGTTAAGTAAAACCAACTGGATCATGAACTAGATGGCTAAGGATTGGCAGACGTGTGTGTGTTTACTATAAATAACAAAAGTAAGTAAATCTTATTGTGTTTGTTTATTTGGTGTTTTTTCACGTTTTGAGACTAGTTACTAGGTTATCTCAGAATGCCCTAGAACTTGCAGTCCTACCGTGCAGTCTCCTAATTGCTGCTATTACAGGCACGAGCAAACACGAAGCCTGCTACTGTTTTGCTGTCACTTTTTTCTTCACTGGAAGGGTTCCTAAGAGCCATTGCAGCGACCAAGTGCAGTCTTAGGGCCCAGTGCTTGTCTTTAGGATGAATGCCAGATGCTGCCTTCTGGGTTAGCTCCTTTGACTATGCCTCCATTTCCCGGTTCTACAACTAAAGGGGCTTTGCCCAAAGGAAACCAGGCCTAGCATCCTCTTTGCTCCAGGGATTCATCTCTCCCTCCTGAACATCAACAGCCAGCAATGACACCCCAGGAGTGTATACCATGAGTCAGTTTCGCTTTCCTGACTCTGGATCTCTGAAGGAGTCTGCCTTATCTACAGCAGTAAAGCCCTGTCCTGTGTCTCAAAGAGTCCCTCAGGGGACCTCTGTTTTCCCTGAAGAGGTCCATGAACCATTGACAGATTCAGGTGAAAACCGAGGGACCAGTCCTGAATTACAGCTCCTCTCTTGCCCCAGCTTCAGAAAAACAAAAGCCTCAGCTTTAAATTAGGCAAATATCCCCCCTTTTCTTCTCATATAAATACTATTTGCCATAAACTAAACCTGACATGCTTTAGGTATTGGGAGTAATACTAAAAGCACCAAGAAAGACATCAGAGTAGAGCAAACCAGGGTTTCTCAATCTTGGCACTATTGACATTTGGAGGCAGATCACACTGAACTACCCAGTGCAGAAGGAAGGGGTCCTGTGCATTTAGGGTGGTCATTCTGCAGCGACCCTGGACTTTTCCCCATTGGATGACAGTAGGATCTACCAGTACTGATAACCAAAAATGTCTCTGGATAGATACCATCAAGAGGCACCTGGGGAAAGAAGAACCTCCCCCCCCAATTATTTTTAAATTTAAATTGGATTTGGAAACAGCTTTTCAAAAATTGACTTGCTACTTTTTATAAATACCTACAGCTACTTTAAAAGAAGGAAGGGGGCATGAATAAAGATACTGTTTGATTTCTTCTGATAGAACTTTTATGATAAACCCCAACCCTGAAGTTACTAGTGATCTCAGATCCGTTAGTAAATTGAATTTGTTTCTTAGACATTTAAAAGGAATCCATACTTCTCTAATTTCTTCCCCCTCCCTCCTCTTCTCCCTACTTCCCCTCTCTCCCTCCCTCCCTCCCTCCTTCCCTCCCTCACTTGTTCATCCTTTATCTTAGGCACAGCAAAACAACTTGCTCAATAGATTGTGTACTTGATAAACTTGATAAAGATGAGAAAATTTTTCACCTGTAATCTTCAGATTTAGAGATCTTCAGATTTTGTATGAGTCAATAATTTCTTTTTGCTTGTTTTGCTTTTTTTCAATCCTAGGGATTGTGCTGACGACCCCAGACACACAAGGCAAGCACTCTACCAACTAAGCCATATCACTGGGCCTTGTATGGGTTAATGATTGCTTTGAGAGACTTGGTACCAAATGGAGTGCACAGAGAGACAGAATCCCATGAATTTTCCACATTTGTCTCTACTTAAGAACTTCTGAAATAAAGATAAAGCCACAAAGAAAATCTAGACTTCTATAAAAGACATGATTTTTACAGTTTCTTAAAGATAATGACTAAAGATACTGTTGCCACTTTTGAGTACAATCACATGATATATGACCTCAAAAGTCACTATTGTCTGAGAACAATTCATTCTTCTCAACTATGAAGAGAGATTAATTCTACCTATTAGGTCTTCCTTCTGTGTTAATCACGAGTAGAACCATTCACTTTCTGCCCTTTGTCACCAGAGAGAAGTCTACAGCACTTGGAAAACATGATGAACTTATTTATTAGTCAAATGGCTGCATTCCATTCAAGAGCACGCAATACAGTATCACACATTATAAATTGATTGAAATTGGAGCAATCTCTAGTTGACAATGTGGATTTTTAAAAATACAACTAATTTTAAGTTACATTTTACTGAACATATCAAGAAGATGGTTTCCAGCATCTCTGAGAGTTATATAGTCCTTTTACATATTAAAATAGAAGTGAGAAAATAGATCTTTGGAATCTAGAATCTAAAGTACAGCCTGATAACCTGAAGCAGATTTGGTATGACTGTTTAGACTGTGGATAATACGCAAAAGGACAGGCCAGGAGTGGATAAAAAGTTTCAAATTAGTCACATTTGGTGAAAGAAAAAAACTAAACACGGGTGGCTGTGATGTTCACACTGTCTAATATTTTTCAGACCAAAATACATCCTGAAATCCTAAACATTCAACTTCTGAACTCATTTCTAGTGACTGAAAGGGGATTTTTAAAATCCAAAAGGGTTGTATTAAATGAGGCTGTTCTTTCACTCCTTACAAAATACTTTTGCCTTTTAGCAATGGAAACTAGAAATAGGTAGATGTTGAGGATTTTCAATGATTTTTTTTGAGGATCAGGGTTGCTAATCTTGAAAATCTGTTGGTTTGCGGGGCTTCTTTGGGGCCTTGAGCCCTTTGCCATCCACTCATGTTTTATTTATCTGTTCCTGCAATTGAAGACAGCAGCTTGGTCTTTAACATTCACTTCTGATAGGATTCTCGGACTTTGGCCTGCAAAGCATCGCATGTCTTCTTGGCATCACCCAGAAGCATAGCTGTGTTGGGTTTGTAGAAGATCGGATTGTCTACTGCAGCATAGCCAACACCCAGGGATCTCTTCATGACAATGACCTACAAGCCAACGAGAGAAGAGATTCTATTCAACAGGACATGATAGGTGCAAAGTATTGCCTTTCCCTGGTTTTGTTGTTGTACTTAATTGTACATTACTGTTTTACTTTTATTTATTTATATGCATAGGAAAATATAAATGCACAGTTATAGGGTGCAGGTGGTATCTCAATGCATGCGGGTATTATTCAATACTTAAGTCAGGTAAAACATGTCTACCTCCTCTGACATTTGTCATGTATTTATTTATGGTGAGAACAGTCAAACTACTTCATTCCAGCTCTGTGAAATATATAAGACATTACTCATAGAACCCAGTTGTGCAATAGCACACAGGATTTCTTTCCTGGGTGTAAAAAAAGACCTGTCCCACTATTAATTGTTCAGTACCGATTATTTTTAAATGGATGTTTATGTTACATTAATGCTCATTTTTAATCATTCTCTTATGCCCATTAGAAGAAAGTTCTTATTAAAAGTTTATCTGTAAGTGATAAGATTACAATGATTTTTTTCATCCTTGCACTTTTCTCTACAAAGTCTACGAATAACATGTTCTAATCAGAAAAATAACATAGTGAGGTCATCCATTTTTCTATGAATAAGCTAAAGAAAACTAGCTTAGTGCATAAGCATGCAAATTCTAACATAAATATAATTGAGTGGGGGAAACAGTATGATTCTTGTCTATCACTTTAGCGTAAATCAGAAAGTTCTCGGACAAAGACATGTCAAAGTCATTTCTCTCAAGAATGGAGCTAATAGAATAGAGTGTCATCTGGTGCTTGGTTGACAGAGAAACACTGACATAACACAGATATACATACTGACATTTATTACAGATTTTGATATCCTGCAAATGTCAAACTGTTTCTTAAGAAATTAAAAGCCTCTGAATGGTCTTCTGGAACATACAATCTACTCAAAGCTGGAAGCAGTGAAAATGTGCTCACACATTATATGACATTAGTACAATAATGCAATTTTGAAGTCTTTCAAATACTGACTACTATACGATAATATATATATACACATATATGCCATACATACATGAGCAAGGACATTTTGAATCTACTCACTCATCTCAAACAGTACATTTTAAACTCGTGTATTTGCAACAAAAGAAACAAAATTAATGGGCAATATACATTGTTACTATAGTTTCTTTTTAAGCTATATTTAATTTTATTTAAATTATATGTATGTGGTGGAGTGTGCAAATGCAAACTTTAGGGTCTGGAAGGTGCTGGACCCCTAGTCACAGGTGGCTGTGAGCCTTCCAGTGTGGGTACTGGGAGCTGAACTCTGGTCCTCCGCAAGAGCAGTAAGCACTCTTAACTGCTAAGCGTCCCCTCTGGCCCCAGCCTTGCTGTAATTCTTACAAGATAAGCATGGTTTCGGAGCAGTAAAGCAATGTCCCTCTTCTGGATCAGAAGAGCATTTAGAAGCCTTTGAATTCTCTAAAATCTAGCAGTGAGCTTTGCGCAGGAGCCGTGTGCATGAGCGAAGTGTCCTTTCTCGTGCCATGTTATTGTTGGGATTTTTAAATCACCTCTCTGTTAGACAGTCCATAACAACATACAAATACCCCATAAAAAATAAATTGGAAAAAATGTGTGTGTCTTGGTATAGGAAGGCGATGATACTGAATCACTGTCCCAGAGGGAAGCCATCTGCTTCACTGGACTCAATCTGGAATTTGGCCAGACACATTCCAATTGCTTACAGCCCTTTTTTCAGCTGTGGTAACAGATTTTTGCTAATCCAGCCACATAATCTCATCTGGTTCTACTCACAATGCAGCATTCACTTGGGTTCTATGGTGGCTGGAGAACAGAGGAAGCTGGACATGGAGACCTGGCCTTCCCCTACGCTTACAACCCTGAGACTCCTAAAAGGCATCACTAATTCTCATTAAGTTTCGCGTTTATATATTTCAAGTGACATTTGATCATGAGAATGAACGCAAGTCTAAAAATGTACCTGTTTAGACTTCCAGACCTCGAGAACTGGCATGCCCGCAATGATAGAGTTGGGATCCTCTTGAGCTGCTGAATTCACAGTGTCATTAGCTCCAATGACAAGAACCAAATCAGTGTCTATATTTGAAGACAGAGAGGAGAGACAGAAAGAATAAAACACAGTGGGGCATTGTACTTCTTTATAGGCAAAGTATAATGATTTATTAACAAAAACAAATATTTATAAGAGGCTCATTTGTGCTACACACAGCTTTACCAGAAAATGGCATCAAGCTAGAGCCAGAAGTAGGACCTGCACAGAGCTGTCGCATCCTGACCAAAACCCGCTCTATGATGCTTACCCCCTCATCAGAGCTACCTAATCTGACTTTATAATTTGTTTACTGCCCCCAAATAATCTTGCTATTCACATGATTTTATAAGATCTGAATCCATTTTCAACTCTTAAAATGACCAATTAAGATGCAATCTAATGTCAAAAAAAAAACAATGTCTAAAAGTCTGTGCTGTATTAAAGCTGTGTCCATAATTCCTGGAACTAGTTGGTTTTACACATAATTTAACAACAGTTAAATTTAAAAAGAAGCGTAAAATTAAAATGGCCTAAATTCTCTCTTTAAGGACTACAATTTAAATTACCTAAGGATGCTGCCAGAAATGTCATGTGCATCTAGACATACACACAATTTCATTTTTTTCTTTTTACTCTGATAAACAGTATTTGTATGTGTGTGTGGGGTGTGTGTGTGTGTGTGTGTGTGTGTGTGTGTGTGTGTGTGTGTGTGTAGTTTACAGTGGATTCTTGCCAGAGGGAACTGGTCTAATTTTAACAAACATGATCTTGGGCCAAATATCACTACCATTCCACATCAACACAATGACAGCTATAAAGTACAGTGTCTTATCTTATGAAGTCCCAGTACTTATAAATGAAGAGGGGAGGAGAAGAGAGGAGAAGAGAGAAAGAACACATGAGCCACTTCACTGATCAAGACTTGGTACAATAGAAAAACTAGCATTTTAGACACCAAGAACTCATCCACAAAAGCGCTTCTGTAAATGAGGAGTCTTTGATGAGCGTGTAGTTCAACCAGAGTAGGGACCTGGATTCCAAAGCCAGATCTATCCAGGCTCCAGATTCACCTGCGCACTATGCCCCAGGACTTTCAGCATCCTTCAGTTCTAGTGAAAGAATACATTCAACTGTGCATTTGATAAATTCATTGCAACTCATTGAATAAAAGCCTTCGCTCATCTAACTGTGGCCTCGTGTCTATTACATTCACATCACTCTTTAATTTCTCTGTCTTCACTAATCCCACAATCATATTCTAAATGTATATGTAGTACCACTTCATGCATAGTATCTAGGGGTGTTTAAAGCGTGCCATCATCTCCACTGCTTACCTGGGAAATCGTTGTTGATCTCATCCATTTCTAGCACAATATCATAGGGTACTCCCGCCTCAGCAAGAAGCACGTTAAGCTGACCAGGCATTCGGCCCGCAACTGGGTGGATTCCAAACCTGGACATGAAACAAATGAACAGCTGGCCTAACTTGATAGGCCAAGTGTGCAGAGGTTCCAGCATCCCCTCCGAATCTGCACGCCTTGTTCTTGGCACCTCTGCTTTCTCCTAGCCCTATCTGATTTCTGCAAGCAGAAGGGGAATTTGGTGAGAAATATGGTCATTCTACAAATGCTGAAGTTGGAAATTCAGTAACTTAGGGCTTATAAACTATAGCTTCATAAAACAACACAGTAACTTTGAAACCTTATTCTTCCACGTATATCTTAGGTGCCACAACCTTCAACACTATTAATAAATGATATCCCTTCACATTTAAAGGCATCATATTCTCCCGTACTACTTTCTGATAGATCCTAATCTCTTAAAACAACAAAGCAGTCTGGAACTGCTTCCAATTTAAAAGTCAACATTAGTCTATCAAACATGGCCGCCATGTTCAATTTTAGCTCCTATGATAAAAAACAGAGAAAATATATTATGCTCATAGTGTGGAAGGTTCAGTTTTTCAGAGACTGATACTAAACATCACAAAAGAAAGGAGATAGTGACACACTGCAGTATTTAAAGGGCCGAGTACAAACCACGTAGAGTTCTGTAGTTAAAGCAAAGAGGCAGAAGCATCAAGCAGTTTCTTCCAACCAGACACATTGTTCTTTGTATATTAATCCTATGTCTTGGCACATAGGAAGAGTTCACAAAAAGTGAATGAATTCATTCAGAGAAGAAATGTCATTTGTAGAATCTCTTGGTAGGTATTCAGCCCTATGTGGGCTATCTACATCACACCCCTCTCCTCAAGGCTCAGGGATATATGTGGAAGGGGGGAAGAGTGTAAGAGTCGGAGGTAGCGAATATCTTTAAGGAAACAGCATTTCCCAGGCACGAGAAGCTATTTGCAATTGAGATCTGCTTGGAGCGGGAATGTCAGTTTTCTCTAATGGACTGACGCTCAGTCTATCAGTCACATGCCTTAGCAGGCCTCATGCTCAGAACAGTTAGTTTAGCTCAAACTAAACTCCACACGGTTATTTAGTAGTTTATGTAGTTTGCTTTTGTCTTTCTTTGTCTAGGAGAAAGAAAGAACATGGAGTTGGGTCAGTGGGAAGGTAGGGAAGGACACTAGAGAACGAGAAGAATACAATCTATACATTGTATGAAATCCTCAGTGACTAGACTACAACACCGGAGACGTACACATATACGGCCTCACTCTTTTCCTAGACACAAACCTACAATTTTTTTAGACATGTCGCAGGAACCCCTACTCATAATAAAGGCTGTTTAATAGTACCCCCTTACACAACCCTTGTCACCTACATGTATATCTTACCAGATTAAAATCCTATCCAAATGATTACCAGAGCCACCCTATAATCCCACTCAGTGACGCAGAGAGAAAGAGTCGAGAAAGATGGCTCTGCAGTCAAGAGCACTTGCTGCTCTTCCCAAAGACTGGATCCAAGGTTGCTAACAACCACCTATATATATAGCTCCAGCTCCAGGGGATCTGCTGCCCTCTTCTGGCCTCTATACATATTGCACTAATGTGCCCACAGGACCTTAATGCTTAACCAAAGTAAACCAACACAAGCAACCTAGGATAATTATAAGATAGCATCTAAGACTTTTAGGATTAGGACATGAATGTATGGAGGGAATGTATTATTTAGTCAACCACAAGTAATATTAAAAGTTCATGAACTAGGGTTCTATTTTAGCTGACAACTTTTAGAACTCAATGCTTGGAAACTGTTTGGTTCCAATTTTTTATTTAATTTTAATTTAGTTTTGTTTTATTTTAATACTGCCTTTGTTGTCTTTAAATTTCTCTGTCTACCATTTTTATGCTTTAATAGTGTTGTCTTGGACCAAGTTTAAAAAAATCAAGACTCCTGAAATATATTAGCTCTTATTCTAACATCTTGATTAGCTACAGACTGTATAAAGACAATATTTCTGTTTGGCTGGTTGTGAAGGGTAAATAAGCACAAAGCTAGCCATCATGTTACAATGACTATCCCAAAGGGGGATCACTTTATATATCTGTTTGCATAATAATTTATTACACTGAGCCTTAGGGCTCTATGTTTGGAGCAAACTTCATGTAAGATTATTAAAAGAGAATGCCAATGTTTTGAGAGAAATAACAGAACACATTCAAATCTGTAGAAATATATATGCATGCTGATGAGTCAACATGAATTTATAACAATTCTGGCCCATGGAGCTGGCTAATCTCCAAAGCACGTATTAAAATTAATTGTATTAGACACCGGTTGGCCATAACCAGCAATTTCCATGAACGGACCGGCCAAAGCTCATCAATTCTCCATCATCACATAACGAATATCCAAATCCAGAATTCTAACATAGAAAGACTACCAGACTTTTAGTTCTTTTCTTTTAGGCCATTTAAATGATCCTTTATTATGCACATACTTTAAACACTAAGTCAACTATCCCTGACCACAGCAGGATTCTACAAAGGAAAACCATTGCTAACATGGAATCACAGAGTGGTCAACCACGCACCCATAACTTTCTTCACCTCCTCCGTCTCCTCCTGCACCATCATTACAAGAGGGTATCACTGTGCTCTTCCCACCAGGGGCTTCTTGAGCACAAGAGCCATGTCTTAATAAGCAGTCCCCAAGGTCCCTGGCACTCTATTTCTATGTAGTATATAGTAAATAGTGATATGGTCTCCCAAGAACCAGAAGTTCTTTGTACTTGCAACAACAACAAAAATACAGAGAAATGATACAATAAATATAAATTAAAGTCAATAATAATGAACATTAGACTCACTGAGAACTTTGAACTAATATTCAGAGGCATGTCAAATTTCAGAAGTCAGCAGTTAACCATTCAATAAATACCAGTAGGCAGAAAAGTATTGCTTTATTTTACAGACACAGCAAACAACTTCACCAAAGTCAGAATAATCTCTGAAAGTATCTTCCACACTTTCTGTCATTTTTGTCTTTCAACTATGAGAATTATAGTCTTTGGTGGAAACTTATATAACAAAGAAGCTTAGTGCTCAGTTAGCAATTAAAAATAGGCTCAAGCCTTTGGGGGGAAAATGGGGCAATCTACTCTAATGAAACAAACCAATCTGTTGGGTTTTAATTAGTCAAGAAAGAATAAAAACAAGTAAGAATGTACACAGAACTATTCATGGACATCTAGTAACTGGATAAAATCTGGGAAGGGAACAATTCAAAAGTATCATGTTTTTAAAGCTTCTTTTGTAGTCGACAATGATATAAACCCCATTCTTACAGCTTTTTGCAACTCTACATTAGATTTCAAATACTGCACGTTTTAAAGGAGACAAAACTCCATCTTCACACAACATGAATTCCCATGATCACAGGCTTTGAAGACGATATGTCCTAACCAGGGTTCACTGTAGCAGTTGGTCTTGGACATGTGGAGCTATTAAAGATTATAAAACATTCCCCCACATGGGTCCTACCACAACTGTTCAAATAAACCCTATTTTCCTTTTGACATTATGGAAATGTCTGTCTAGGTCAGCTATGAAACATGAATAATGCCTTATTGAATTGAGCATTCTAACTCAACAACTAGACAAAGAAACTAAGTCCAGTGGGGCCGCTTCCTAGTGCTTCTAGAATTTTCTCCAGCTTGTAGACTCAAAATTTCAAATACTGACAGGCTCCATGGGCGGTTTTGTTTGCTTTGTTCTTTGCCTTTTTTTAAAGATGTATTTTATAACCTTCAACCACTCAGCTTTAACTCCTTATATTCACTGCAAAATAATGTCTATATTTAGTGTCTTTGAAAGGTTAACTTCCTTTATGTTATGGAATTTTCATCTTAAAAACAAACTGTAAACTGGGAGCAATGCAGATTGACAATATTTTGGAATTCTGCCTTCCCAAATCCATTGCCTCACAATTTTCTAAGTATTTTGGGGACTAATAAATTAGTAACAAGACAGAAAAAAAAAAGTAAAAAGAGGATTCGTTTGCTGAAAACCTATTTCTGTTTTAAAACCGTAAATGTCTCTAAATAATTAAAACTGTTGTCATGGTTCCTAACAGTGGGAGTGGGGACCATCTCTGACTCTTGCTTGCTTTTGGGACCCTTTTCCTCCTACTTGGTTGATTCTTTTGACCTTGTTATGAGGTTATGTGCCTAGTCTTTCTGTAACCTGTTAAGCCAAGTTTGGATGGCATCCCTGGGAGGCCTGCTCTTTTCTGAAGGGAAAGGGAAAAGGAGCAGATGGGGTAGAGGGGAGGAGAGGAGGAGGGGACCAGAAGAAATGGAGGGAGAGGAGACTGCAGTCAGGATGTAATATATGAGAGAAGAGTGAATGAACAAACGAACAAATGAATGAATGAACTGTTGTCATAAATACTTGTAATTTTATGCTGCCTCCGTATCCATTTAGAAGACAGGGCTATTACATTAAAGAAACATAGTGTGGTTGTTTGAATGTAATTGGCCCCCATAATCTCATACAGAGTGACACTATCAGGAGGTGTGGCTTTGTTGCAATAGGTATGACCTTGTTGGAGGAAGTGTGTCACTGTGGGGGTGGCCTTTAAAATATCCTATGCTCAAGCAAAGCTCAGTGTTACAGTTCACTTCCTGTTGCCAGCAGATCAAGATGTAGAACTCTCAATTCCCTCTCCACCACCACGACTGCCTGTGTGCTGCCGTGTCTGCCATGATTAAATGGAGACGGAAACTGTAAGCCAGTTTCCACTAAATGTTTCCCTTCAGAAGAGTTGCCGTGGTCATGGTGTCTCTTCACGGCACTGGAAACCCTAACTAAGACACACAGCTTAGTCATCCCCCGACATTCTCCAGCTTTCTGTTTACTCCTCCCTGAGGCTGATCCAGGTTCTGCTCTGTACATCTGAAGCTATACTGCAGCCTCGCTGCGGCCCATAGATTCCTGTCCACTTTCTCTAAACTCATGAAACAGAGAAACTGTTTGGATACTTTCTTGGACCCAGCAAAGACCTGGGCTTAATGTTCTCTTTCTCTCTCTTTCTCTCTCTCTCTCTCTCCCCCTCCCCATCCCTGGCTGCTAACTGAACATGAGAGTTGCTCTCTGATCTTCCCAGGTGGCCTTAATCTATGGGCTTCTTCTCTCTGAGATTTATACGTAATAAACCGTTTCTGTGATGTCACACAATTCATTAGACTTCCTCCTCTGTGTGACCCAGCCAAAGCCCTCTTCACAGTAGGCCTCTCCTAGAGACTGCTCATCTAATAGGCATTGATTGATTGATAGGGCATATATCAATCAAGAGACACAAGGGCAAGCAACCTATTATGAATTAAGGTCACAGACTGGTCACTCAGGCATCAGATAATCCATCAGGAAAATAATGTCATATGAAAGTTACACTATAAACAACCATTGTGTCACCTACCCAGGAGCCCTGCCAGGACAGGGCTAGATTTAAAAGCACCTTTCTAGCAGAGACATCAAAGCCAAATTAGAGGAACATCATACCTTAATAGCGAAATTAGACCTTAAAGATCCTCCTAGGACCTTCAAGCCACTCTAGAAGAGGAAACAGTTATTTTGAGTTACATTGTTATACAGACATAGTGATCTGTTGCAGAATGTATTAGAAAACCCACCATAAATGTGAGAGATAGCCCTTTAAGGACCTCCATATTCTACATTTGCACGCAACAATAATCTGTTCTAAGGAGAATCCATGGAAATAATAAAAGTATTTGTTACTAGAGTCAGTAGTTTTAAATTTTACTTATATATTTCTCCTGTGGACAACATGGCAGGTGAACTAAAAAGGAAGGGTCTTGTGGTCTATTAAATACTTGTCAGAATTTTTGGCTGACAGTCATAAGTCCCTTAAAAACACAAGGAGATGTTTAGGAATAATTTTAGTAAATTGGTTTGAAATAAAAACCTCCTAAATTATGAGGTCAGCATAGTAAATGTTACTCAAATCATCTTCAGTCACCACCAACTGTGTAGGGCTAGTCCTTTCATCTCAAGAGAATCATGGTAATGAGATTTAAAAAAAATATCTTCATGACAAGGCAGCTACTGTCCATAAAAATAAATCACTGTAAAAGACCACGCAGTCACTCTCTTTGGCAAGGCCTCTCAGGCTAAGCACAGATACTGCACTTTATAAAATGCCGAGTGTTATTAGAAGTTCAGACGAAGTCACTCATACAATTCCAAATGAAAAGAAATACTTCATTTAATTTCCTATGGCTTGGATATTATGGGGATAATGCTTTGTACCTTCCTTTCTTCATTTGAAGGCAATTAAGAGCTAAACTGCTACTCTGGTTCTGAAATCTGGTATTCATCCATATTCTTTCCTTCCTCAGGGAGGAAAATATGTTATGCAAGTCAAAGAGCTTACGAAAGTGTCTCAGGAGCACAATTTTGCTAATATAGAATAATGGACCCTGTTCTGCGAATGTGAGTGAAGAGATGCTTGACAGTCTACAGACAAGGTTTCTCTCTCTCCATGTCATATACAGCATTGGGCTACTCAAAGAGATAACAAGTCCTCCGAGTGGAGCAGGTACGAGAATCCCATTTGAATGATAACACCATCCTCTGTCTTTCTCACACCAAGATAACAGCCTGGACTTTCTATAACTGAGTTGAATCCAGTTATCCAGCTCAGAGTGACAACCTTGTGACTACTGACCCTACTTCTGTTCCCAAAAATAATTAACAAGACCGTGAATGATAATATCAGAGTGAAAATTAAACTTCCCTTTCTGACCAGTGTTCTAGAACATTACATTCTGGCATATTGTAGTGGTTTAGTTAAAATGATACATAATTTCATTCATTTGCCTGGATAATAATCCTGTTGAATGCCCTTGGAATGCAACAACTAACGAGCACCGTGAAATGACAATTAGAAGCGAGATTCAGAAGAATCTGGAGATGAAATAAGAAGAGGACTTTTATTTACATGGCTCTGTCCACACGAATCTCATTGAAAAATTAGAATGAACTGAGTTTATTATACATAATCTTGAACTAGAAGTCAAAAATCACCCATGGTCAGAAACGCTGACTTCTTCCGATGAAAGTGCTCTTTCTCGAACTGCTGGCATGCCTGGGGGAGGAGTGGGGTGAAAGGAATGAGTCCTGGAGAAGACATTACAAAGTGCCTGAAATTCTAATTGTTACCACAGACAGTCTTCACTACAGCGATCTGGAGAGGCCAGAGGACAGTAAACCACCAAGTGATCTAGAAAGATGGCTGCGACTTCCAAAACTCTTCCCTGACACCCCTAATCTGGGGGATGGCTGACGATCCTATGCAAATGGTTCAGATCTACATGAATGCATGCACTTGCTTTGTTTCTCCTTCCTCTCTGACACCAAAAATTTACCGATTGGCACAACTGCACAAATAACCTCCCTCCCACCTTCCTCCTACTGTCTTTTTCAAGCAGGCAAGCCAAGTGCAAAGTAGCAGAAGTACTAGCTAATTTATCACTACCAGCTGTAACTAGAACTGACCCGGTGGGGTATGATAACACACTTCTTCCTCTTTTCAGTTAGCATTTGAATTTGCAAGTTATAAATGTCCCCCCGCTTCAGAACTGAATTCTGTAATCTATATCCCAACCTCTCAGTGAATGCAAAGCCCTGCAGCACAGTGGTAGTTTGAATGACATGGCCCACTTAGGGCTTACATGTTTGAATGCTTAGTCCCCAGATAGTGGAACTGTTTGGGAAGCATTAGGAGGTGTAGCCTTCTTGAGGAGGTGTACAGCTGGGGATGTTTTCAAAAACCCATGTCAGGCTCAATCTCTCTCTCTCTCTCTCTCTCTCTCTCTCTCTCTCTCTCTCTCTCTCTCTCTCTCGATTTGGGGCTCTCACCTATTGTTCCAGCATCATGCCTATTGACTCCCTGCCATTATGGTAATGAACAAACCTTCTAAAACTGTAAGAATCCCACAACGAAATGCTTACTTTTGTAAGAGTTGCCTTGGCTGTGGTGGTTCTTCACAGACAAGCACTATGAAATCAGATGTTTTATTCATCGATCTCACCCCAGACCCAGAGTAGAGCCTGGAGCACAGTACTACAACATTGTTTGTTCAGTGATTGGTCCTAAATATGAATAGTCATGCCTTTAAGAAAAGAACACAGAAGAACTATCATGAGACTGCCAGATAATGTTGCTCTAGTAGGTCATTTGCTGGGCCCGCTTCCTTTCCCTTCAGAAGCATGTGCCTTTCTAACACCGCAAATCTACATGTGGCAGCTCTTCCTGGACCCTAAACATGACACAGCATAGGAAGCTGGACTCTGCCTGTTTGAATCTAGGTCAGAAATCCAAACTAGTCCACCTTTAAGTGTGTTAAGGAATCAATTTCTCAGAAAAAGAGCATACATTTAAATCTATAGCCACACTACATAAAATTATAAAACAGCAATAAACTACAAGTACCGTAGACAACTTGATGTGCTAGATGAAGTAGTGCATACACACACACACACACACACATACACACACACACATACACACACACACACACACACACACACACATTCTAAACCTGAAAACGAAAACAGTCCATGTTATTAGAACAGATAACTGAAAACGTTCCCTGAGCAGTACCCTGCTTTACACACCTGGATCTATTCGTTTCCCACCACATACTAAAGGAAATTTACTCAGTTATAGATACTTCTTTTTCTTCCTAGCTCTGAGACTGGGAGCTGAGCTTTATAGTTTGATATTACCAATACCTAAGAAATAAAACATTATTGATAAGCTATTGATAAATACTGTTTAATATTAACATAAATGTTTTTAAAAAAAAAACTGGAGAGATGGCTTAGCAGGTAAGAGCAGTTGCTGCTCTTTCAGAGAACCAGGACCCACAACCATGTGCACTCCATTTCCAGGGTACCTGATGCCCTCTTCTGACCTCCACAGGCATCAGGCATGCATACAGTGCTTAAATATACATGCAGGCAAAACACTCATTCAAATGAAATAGAATTAAATTAAATTTAAAAATAACATATAACATCAATTAGTCAATCAAAGGAATCAAAAAGTATCTCCACAAATTCAAAAGGGCTTGTACAACAATGCAAGTGATAACACTTTAGGGAAAGCAAATCAAGTATTTATTAATTACAAACAAAAAGAATACAACTTTCTAAGATTTACTCATTAGAAATGTGATTCCTGTCATATAATCAATCCAAAGTTTGGAAAGTAAAGTGAAAAGGAATACCTGTGCTCTTGTACTTTAAGGTTTTTGTCTTACAAATAAATCAGCATGAGTTTTCTAAGCTGACTGAACAACTGAGAATCAAATGATACCTTAAGCACTAAATTTTTATGACACTGGTTAAAAAAACGAGTTCTTGTCTTGAAACGTGTACTTCGTTATAATCTCAGGCCTTTGTGAGCATGTTATGACTGTGGTCAAAGTAAAGGAAAACAGCAGTGTCTCTGAACCAATCATGGGCCATGAAGCCAGACAGACTGTATGACAGATGCAGTTTCTCTTGGCACCACTTGGGCGTAACTAACTTATGACAATCGTATGTCCATATTGGCATGCCTCCACAGGGGATGCGTGTGAATATATTGCCGTGTCTGGATGCTCAGCATTTCGGGGTCCTGAGGCACAGAGACTAAAGCCAGAGGCCCGCGGCCGCATTTGATGAACACTGTGGAACTACAGAGCGAAGGAAGGGTTAAATTACCACAAACTGTAAATACAGATTTATTTCATTAAAATACGAGGTAACTGCTGCAGCCACCTCCCATTTGAACAGACATGTGCTTCTCTATGAGAAAAAAAAAAAGCTACAGCATGTGTGTGTGTGTGTGTGCGTGCGCGTGCGCATGCAAGCATGTGTGCACCTTGTCAATAAAATTTTCATTTCTCCTACAAAAAGATGCTAACCTGCACATAAGGCAAAAATCAAGTTTTACCTGATTTCCTTCAATTAAAGAAATCCACACAGAAATTAAACTAGAGGAGTCTGACAGACCACTGTCACGATGTTTGTAAGAACAATTCCCTTCCATTTCATTCAAAATACAAAATTCAAAATGTCCTATCCAAAGCCTATGCTGAAAATTCAACAAATAATAGTAAAAAGTACATTACAGCATATGTAACTCCATTCTCAATATAAAAGGTGGATGAACATAGACCAGTATTTTTTTTAGAACTCACAAGAGAAATCAGACTGAGCAATAATTTTATTCTGATCCTACATTATGAATTATCAACAAATTTGATTATTTTTAACAAGGGTTTTCAAAAATTATGCAAGACTATGGAGTGTTTTATGAAAAAATTTCTGTTATATCCACAAGATTGCTTCAGTAAAAGAAAATTGACAGCTGAAAATCCCTTTATGGATGTATAATTAGATCTCTCATGAACCTTAAATAATTACTCTTCCTATGCAGAAACCATTCTGTATAGCAGTAGTTCATAGATGCCATCATGGATAAAACTCTCATTTTAACCTGATCAATAATTAAAAGTTCATGTGCCTGATATCTTTTCAGACTTGTTCATCTCTCTTATCCATTTCCCTAACTTCTTTCAAGTCACTGAACAATCACAAGGATTTTTCTCAGTGGGGAGAGGTGTGTGCGTGTGCGCACATAGGTCAAAAGTCAAACCCAAGCATCAGAAACTTACCTCACAGGAATAGGGATTTCTGACTCGACTAAGCTGGCTGGCCGGTGAGCACTAGGGATCCAGCAGTCTCTACCTCCTCAGTGCTAGGCTCACAAGCACACGCCACTGTGCCCACCTTTTTACACAGTTGCTGAAAATCAAACTCAGGTCCTCATGCTAGTGAAACAGGCACTTTACCTACTAAGCTATCTCTTCAGCCTTTCAGATTATAATTTTAGACTCTGCACCCACTCCTCTAACACAGAGCTGGTTTGCTAAGCTGTCTTGTTTACCTGGGCTGATCAGTGAGCAACCAGAGAGAAGTGCCAAATTAAGGACTCCCCTGGCTGAGGAGAGCCAAAACATGAAAGCCATCTTTCATGCGCTCTTTTATTATGATTGTCACTCACCCCCTAAACGTTCACATGGTGATGGGAGGCGTTACTAATATATTAGACTTTTTCACATGTGGACTGGATAAAGAAAGTGGTTTCTTCTTTAGGAGACTCATACAAGGCTCTTTAACACAGCCTTTTCTCCTGCAGGCTTGCAAGTGCGTTTAGATGGCAAGACGATGGTTAAAAAGAAGGTACAGCTTAATAACTGATGTGAAAATAAGAATGAGTAGCCAAAACTGAGATCTTACTTTATACTTTGATGAAAAACTAATGTCAATGACTTTTCTTGTCTTCAATTACTTTAGATCAGCACCAAATATGAAAATTCTCCATGGCACAACAATGCTGGTCCCTCCCATCATAAAATAGTACTTTGACTCTTTCTGTATTTAAAAAACACCACAATAGGGGCTGGAGAGATGGCTCAGTGGTTAAGAGCACTGACTACTCTTCCAGAGGTCCTGAGTTCAATTCCCAGTAATCATGTGGTGGCTCACAACCACCCATAATGAGATCTGGTGCCCTCTTCTGGCCTCCAGAAATAAATAACTAAATAAAATCTTTTTAAAAGAGAGAAAAAAAAAAAACACCACTATAGATTTTAGGAAGGGATGGGGCAGGAGTGATAGAGAAAAGGGTGGAGAAAAAAAGGAAAGGAAGAAGTAAAATTCAGCTGACATTACAACCAACTAAGTAACCTCTGATCTTATGGTCTATGCCTCTTTTATAATCATAAATGGACAGGACATTCAAAGAGCAAGATGGAGTCTCCATTCAGTTTGGCACACGTACTCTGACAAGTTCTAGGTTTTTCTAGGTCCCCTGTTGGGTTTGTTTTTCTTATCATCTGCCCAAAGACAAAAGAGAAATGTTGACATCTAAAAGGAATTATCATTAACAGACATTATCAATCTGGTCCACAGACATTAACATCCTAATGAACTAACCCCATGCAATGAATTACCATGTGTCTCTGATTTATGGTACCAAGTCAATGCAACTGCTAGTGAACCCACAAAATGAACAGCAGTGTTCCCATGAGGGAAGACCCCCAAGAGCTCACACTGTCTTTACTAGATGTGAACAATGTCCCTTAATGGGCACTCCGAGAGGAAAAGAACATAGGCACAGCATTGCAACAGCCATCGAGTTCTTCGCACAAAAGCCTGGTTCCGTGCTCCTTGAGACCAATGGGAATGATCTAGGCACGCCAGCCCTCCACTCCTCTGCTTAGCGAGCTCCCAAGAGCATCCGATGCTCACAAGGCAATTGAGTACAGTTTTCAAAAAGTCCACGGCTTTGGAAGAGCATTCCAAGAGTCCTTCCCACCCAAGCAAGAGCTTCAAAGCTAACTCAGCAATAAGCAGCCCACAGGCTTCTTCAAACAAACAAACGAACAAACCAAAACACTCCTTTGGAGGCCTGGCACAAAAAGAACACAACCTAGTGTAACTCACACTCTTAGCACAATCTTGTCCCCAATCAAAGCACAAAGAAACACAATTTCTGGCTATTCCCGTCCAAAATATCCTGGAATTTGGAACAATAAAGTTTCTCCTTCTAAAATGAGTCTACCAGACAGAAGCAGCAAAACCTAAGCAGAGAGGTTTGGTGGTGCTCTGACGACTTCATCACCTAGGGCTACTTGTCTTAAAAGTCACGTTGAAAAGCAGTCATATTTTTTTATTGATTATTATTGATCTCTACATTTTTCTCTGCTCCCCTTCCTGCCTCTCCCCTCCCCTTCAACCCTCTCCCAAGGTTCCCATGCTCCCAATTTATTCAGGAGATCTTGGCTTTTTCTACTACCCATGTAGATTAGAGCCATGTATGTCTCTCTTAGAGTCCTCGTTGTCTAGGTTCTCTGGGATTGTTCATAGCAGCATTGTTTGTCATAGCCAGAACCTGGAAACAACCTAAATGCCCCTCGACTGAAGAACAGATAAGGAAAATGTAGTACATTTACACAGTGGAGTACTACACAGAAGAAAACAATAACATCTTGAATTTAAAGGCAAATGGATGGAACTAGAAAACATCATTTTGAGTGAGGTAATCCAGACCCAGAAAGACAATTATCACATGTACTCACTCATAAGTGGTTTTTAAACATAAAAGAAAGCAGTCATCTTTCTAAAGAGCTGTCAACTCCCTTTTCTTCATACCCAAATACTTACACACAATGCTCTCACCTGACTTTCTT
>JAQHUG010000005.1:14625126-14635368 GCA_028555095.1 Dicrostonyx torquatus
ATGTCCCTCTGCTATAATCCATGCACACACTAGTCTATGTCCCCCTGCTGCAACCCATACACACACCAGTCTATGCCCCTGCTGCAATCCATACACACACTAGTCTTTGCCCACTCCCATATGATTTTAAACTCTGAATGTGTCTTTAATGACACTAGTCCTGTGGATTCTTCCTAGCTTTGTTACTATTTTTCCAATGCCTTGAATAGTTTTTCCCCTGTTATCCTTTAAACAGCCAAGTCTTTCCATGAAGCTTTCAATTTGTCCCTTACCTTGGCTTAGATCATAGCTCACCCAAGGACTTCGTGCTGAGTTCTGTTGGCTCAACCTGCCAGTGGAGCTCTAGCAGTGCCACTGTCCAAACTTAATGTCGAAGGAGGAGGAGGAGGAGAACTGAAAACCCTTCTCCTCCAACTCTACTCTCATATTCAAATAAATAAAAAATAGTCCTTCCTTCCTGAGGTTTATGTAAGTAAAACCAGGAATGTCAGTCAGTCATCTCTCTTTACCTTTAACTCTAAGTTTATGTCCGTACCACCTAGAGTGACCATATCTCTTCATTCTTTTCTAGCCCTTCTTTCCAATTGCCATCTTTCATTCTAGCTATCACTTCTGTCTTCTCCTACCCACAACACCGTCTATCCTCTAAGGCTCAAAACAAATCCTAACTTCCCTTCAACCCTTCTTAGGTTCCTCATGAGAAAAATGATTTCTACATTGTTCAGTTTCGCCACTGTCCTAACATGCTTGGCTTTATTTATCTGACTTCTGCACAGGGATAGCCAGTGCCGAGAGGGAAGAGACTATGCCCTCCATGTCTTCACACCTCTGCACACAAGCACACCTTTTTCATAAGACACACCGTCGCCTTTTAGTTAGGACAATCCACTATCAGGTATGTCCCAAACATTACAGTGCATTTCCACACTAACTCAGCTCTGTCACACCAAAATCCACTACTCAGATGTCTTGAAAAGTTATACATTGTGTTTATATTGAAATATCAAATTTTCCTTACATTTGTTAATTTTATCATAGTATGTTCTCAACCAGTAAATTGCCCATAGGTCAAGCGAGTAGTATTTCTTCATGGAAACCTCCTAGAATAGCATGATAGAGTTAAAATCTTAATCTGACATTCTCTGACAAGCATGAAAAACGAGCTAAGGCTTACAGGTTAAAAACTGAAACCAAGAGATAGTAAATGGCTTGGTCTGTGTCATGCACACTGTTAGAGGCAAAATTATGTAAGTACAAAGGTGACATAGTGGGACTCCCATGACAGGTTCTTTCCAGTCTATCACTATCACCACTCATCCAGGTCAGCTCCGAGATGAGCTCTTTCTCCTCAGTCACACTGTCCCATCTGATCAAAAACCACTTATTATACGGTTTAGGTTAGCCATTGTCATAACACTTGGCATTATTTATTGCCCAGCGTATTCCCTAGCAATGATCTAAACATTTGTCCTCATGCCTAAATATGACTGCGGTCCTCACCACTCCTCACAGAAACTTCACTTTGCAATAGAAGAAGACCATTGCAGAAAACCACAAAGATTTGTGATGTACTTTTAAACAAATCACTTTTGAAAAGAGACTGACACTTAACTGAGTCTAATGAATGAGTCTGACACTTTCACATGCTATACCTAATGTAACCTTATAGGCCCTAAAATTAACCATAAACAAGACTCAACAATAACTTCCCATGTGCACAGAATTCAAAAAGATGGCTACACGCTACATCAGTTGATAGAATATTTATGTTATTTCTAAATATTAGCCCAAACTGAGAGTTCTCTATATTCTCACTCAATGACCATTAAGTTGCTACAATTTCCATTCTGTTTTCAAAAAGAAGAAGGTTCCTATGGCTAGACAGGTCATAGGCCCAAGAAGAAAATCTACTATTATCATGCTGCTAACTAGACATAGAATTAAATTGACCCCTGAGGATTTACTTTTGTTCCCATAGATCAATGCATCCCTCAACCCTCAGCTGTGAAGCTTCTCCTTGCACCGTGATGAACACAGTGACTCACAGATGGTCAAAATGCAGAGCAGAAGACTGCAGAATGCTCAGTTAAATGGGATTTATTTTCTATAGCCACTCTTCCCAAGACTCCTGGGGATCAGGACAGAAGGGAGAGAAAGCCTCAGTCAGAGTCAGCAGTGGTGGATGGCTACTAAGAAACATTCTCTTCTGGGCACAGCCGGGCAAGCTGCACATATAAATTCACAGTGGTCGTCACAGCATGAGTGAAGCCTATATGAATCCAATCCAAACCACATCCCGACATGAATATGGGAGCTGAGCATGAAACCCTACTCGTAGCAATGGAATTCTTGGCAGCTGTTAGTTGTGAAAGACAGGGCTCCTGGGGAGTTAGCCATGCTCCAGAGGAAGACCACACATCCACTAATACTTGGGGAACACAAATGGCTCTTAATGAGGTAAGAGCAAAACAAAACAAAGCAAAACACAAAGTTGGGTGAGTAGAGAAGGAAAATGGATCTGGGAAGAGATGGGGATGAATGTGTTCAAACCTGTGGGAAAGTCTCAAAGAACTAATACAATTTTTAATGAGGTTTCAATTTATCTTTTCCATATTACTCAATGTAACCAATTGGAATACTCATGCAGTGTAAACCCTACTTTTTTACCTGGAGTAATAACAATGCTATTAGCTTCCCGGATCATCTCAACTGCATTGTCTAGGTTGATTTCTGTATGTGTGCCAGAAATTTCCATCGGTTTTCCACCAGCTGTTGAAGATGTACCATAGCCTCCAAGAATCACATTAGCCAGGGAGCGATTCATTGCCTAAAGGGAAAAAAATCAATCACCTATGAGAGTTTGGCTATTCTTTGAGAATAGCATGAAGTTTATGTACATGAAATTCAACATCATTTTAAAGGAATTTATTTAATTATTTAAAAAATTTTAGCCTGGCTTCTAAAATTAGTTCAAAACTTAAATAGCAGAGACATCTGAGAACCATATCAATTTTCAAACCAGGTCAATTGCACACTAATATGTTTTCAAAAAATGTTAAACAAATATTTTAATGCAAACTAAGTGTAAAATATAAAAATTAATGAAAACTTTAGATGTGCTATTATCATCTAGACACTGAATAAGCAACTTCTCTCTCCATATTTAATTGTACTTCACCAGAGTGAAAGAGAACCAGAGATATTTATTTGTAAGAAGAAAAATGTCCACAAAATGACCTCATCTATCTCTTCAGTAGATTCTGCTGTCAAAAGACAACCAAAAGGAATTCAAATGGCAATTACACATTTCGTTAAAACTCCACAGTCCTTTGAATTCAAGGTGGGGAACATGGGCACGGACACTCTCACTCTTCAAACTGATTACAGCTCCATGGAATCCTGTACCTGGTTATCACAGAAGCAGATGGACTCACCATTCTAAATGTTCCTAAAGGCTCCGCCTACAAAGTGGTGGATGAGCAGGTGATTTGCTCTTTCAGTTTGGACCCAGCCTTTTCACTAGTAAGATAATCTCAGGAGAAAATACAGAGAACGGCATCTCTTATTCCTGGTGTGCTCGCTTATAACATCCAAGAATGATACTTACAAGTGCCCCAACTGAACAGCAGATAATAACTGGTCTAGTTTTGTGAAGAACAGCTGGAGAGGACGTGGTAAAAGGAGAGAAACTAAATATTTTAGGAAGAAAACACATTTTAAGAATTCAAATGGCCTCCTGTTTTAGTTAGGGTTCTGTTACTGTCGTAAAACACCCATGACTAAAAGCAACTTGGGGAGGAAAGCGTTTATTTTGCTTACACTTCCATATCACAGTCCATCTCTGCGGGACTTCAGGACAAGAACTCAGGCCAGGACCGCTTTCTTATGGCACCCAGGACCACCAGCCCTGAGGTGGCACCACCCATAGTGATCTGGGCCCTCCTACACTAGTCATCAATCAAAAACAATGCATCATAGGTTTGCCCACTGATTAATCTGGCAGGAGCATTCTCTCAATTGAGTTTTCCTCTTTCAGAATGACTCTTGCTTATATCAATTTAACACAAAACTAGCCATCATACACATTATTCATGAATCAAAGTGTTTTACACGGGGAGAAAAACTCAAAACCATTTAAAACCTATTTCAATGGTTATAGTCCACCTATTATATTACTTAAAAGCTTACAGTTATTAATCTATTACTTTGTTTCAATGGAAATACTCTATTTAAAAAGTTAAAAAAAAACAAAGTATTTAGAAATCTTCAATAATACCACATCAGAAAAAAAAAAGGCCATCTATACAAGAAAAACTAGGCCAGGGTCAATCTACAGAGACATTTATACAGTCGGAGAGGTCTAGCAATATGAAAGAGTAAAGAAGGAATGTGGAAAAGAGCCACACTTTAATAAATAATGTAAATTTCAAGGATGATGGATAAGGGGATAAGAGAAAGTTTGATGTTTTGAATTAATATCCTAATCCCAGCCTGGCAGGAAGTTTATAAACTCCTGAATTAAAGCTGAAATAGTCATAACTGGGACTCCCCAAACATTCAATTTTTGCTGTCTATAAATCTTTTCCAGTTTTGATTATAAGATTCAGAGATTCAATTATCAAAAACTATGTTACTAAACTCTTGCCATTAAAAGTTAATTTTTAAAATCTATTTTGGGAGCTGGAGACATGGCTCTGTGGTTAAGAGTGGTTGCTGAGCAAGCATGAAGACAAAAGTTTAGATCCTAGTTACCACGCTCACCCCCTACCCCAAAAGCTGGGCCTGCTCCCACACACAACAGCAACCTTAGCACTGACGTGGGTTGCTAGCCTAGGCAAAAGCGTGTGCTCCAGACTCAGTGTAAAACCCTACCTCAAAGGATCAAGGCAGATAATGAGAAAGAAAGACCCTCAGTGCCCCCTCTGTTCTCCATACATACAGGCCTATGTGACCCAACACACACATGTGCATATACATACATGCATACACCTCATTCATGCACACACAAAACAGAACTATTTAGACGTTGAGGTTCCTGTTAGAGAGAACTTTTCTCCAGTGGACAACGAGTCCTCATCAATTTATGACAGCACCAACAGATCACAGAAGCACATGGCATGGAGAGAGATGTATGAGGACAGGAGCCCACCGTTCTGCTTTGGCCTAAGAAGAAGCATTGTTTCTCCTATGAAACAGACCAAGAGAGGAGGAAAGAATCTCTGAGGACATTTAATGAAAGTGCACTCACTTGGAATGGAACATAGAGAGAAAAAATAGTGGCTAAACAATCAAGGTTTACTCTTTAAACACATAAGCAAAATTATATCACCATTATGTGAATTCCATGTGGTCTCCTAAAAATTACATTACTTTTCATCTCTTAATTTACCATTGCAACATCGTGTTCACAACAAATGTTTAAGGCTTACAGCTTTGTGTCGCTCTTTCTTTTCCCCCTTATTTTATTTGCTTCCTTAAGTGATTCATGAGACCATCCTGTGGTCATTTATTCACAGATTGAGGGGTTCTCAAATTCCAAGGCCAAAAAAGAAAAAAAAATTGCCACACTGTCCAAGCCTGTTCCTTTTGAGCTAATTAGTCCTATAATGAAAGCTGTGTTTTACATTAAAGAGATCATTAACTCACATAATTCCAGCTACACTGAAAGAAATTAATCGGAAGACAAAAGAAAGGTCATAAAATAGCCCAAACTGAAGCAATAGCATACACACCATTCAGTGCTGTCTCTTGTCTCAATGTTCTATAGATATTGACTAGTTAATCACAAAGGAAAATGTAAAATAAAATTCTGTTTGGCTTGACTTTTGACTTCCTTCATTCTGTTCTATTTCATTTGAAAAGAAAGAGTTTTTTGTTTGGTTGGTTGGTTTTTGTCTGAAAAAAAAATGCTTTTCCAGTTTGCTAAGAGCTCCATCTCCCAGGTGATATTATAAGCAGAGGGACTACGGAATCATAAAGAGGTTGATTATTACAGCGCAGCATAAAGCAAACCATGGACATGTGTCTGCTGCTTGGACAATGTCAATGTCTTTTCAGTTTTTATTATATGGTTTGTTGTGTAACCACAGCACGGGTTCAAAGGCTACCCAGAGGAATTCATTGTCAGAAGAAAAATGTGATTTTTCAAGATTGTCAGTTAGTCACTTGGGAGTATTCCTTTTCTTCCCACCCTGCTTTGGTTTGGAGTGACATGTTTGCTTCAGTAAACACTACAGAAGGTCAATGTACTGGTACCATATGGACTCTAATAGCATCTGCTAGTATACCCATAGATGGCTCCAAAACAATAGATAAACTAACAAATAGCCCTTTGATGCCCTTTAACAAATCTGTGACACTAGAAGGAAAATGACAGATACAAGAGAAATTTAGGGAGAATAAAAAACATCTACTTTTAATGCCTTAAAATATGGCAGGCTTGTTTTCATTTTGTTTTTTATTGGTTTCTCACTGGGTTGTCATTGCATGTGGGAGTGCAGGGAACAATGGAAGTACACAATGCCCATCACCAATAAGAGCTTGGACTGTGAAGGTTCTCTGGATCCTCTCAGCAGCAGCAAAAAGTCAACAAAAAGACCCCATGCCCTCAGGCCATTTCCCTGTACTGATGCATGAAGGAACGCTGCAACCATAACAACATTCAAGACGTTTTGTACTACGATTTTGGATATATAATGATAGAGCCATATTTATATACTAATGTGTAGACGTTTAAAATGTATTAGTTATAAAATTAAATGTTAGAATAACATCATACATTAAAACAGGATGAGCATGAACATGACGATCTGGAATTAGAATATCAAATGTTAACAGTTAAATGATGAATAGGAATTATGTCATTTTATTTTCCCCTAACATTTTCTACCCAGCCAAATTCCCTATATTTTGTACTCCTATAACCTTCTCTCTGAAACAAGATCTTCACAGGTACAAGCTGACCTTGAAGTCTCTATGGAATCCCAGCTGCCTTTGAAACTCAATGATCTTCCTACTTCAGCTTCCCAAATGTGTGCTATGCTGTTCTCCCCCGTAGGAGATTTTTTTTGTTTTGTTTTGTTGGTTTGTTTTTAAACTGTGGAGCCTTGGCTGGCTTAGTACTCACTATATAGACAGCATTAGCCAAAACTCACAGAAATCTACCTGCCTCTGCCTCCCGTGTGCTGAGATCAAAGGCATGCACCACCACATCTGGCCTTGGAGTAGTCTTTTTAATTAAGGCTTTAGCTGTCCTTAACTCCAAATGAAAACACACACACATAATTATTAGTATTAATAGTATTAATCTGATCTCATATATTTATGATACCAGAAAACTATAAAGACATATTAGTATAAGATCTCAAAACATCAAACGTTTTCTTATCCCTTTATCCATCATCTTTGAAATCTACGTTATTTATTAAAGTGTGGCTCTTTTCCACATTCCTTCTCCACTCTTCGTACTGCTAGACCTCCCTGGCTGTATAACTGTCTCTGTAAGGTTGTCCCTGGCCTAGTTATTCTTGTATTGTTGTATGGACTATGCTGGCCTTTTTTTTTTTTTCTGATGTGGTTTCATTGAAGATTTTAAATACTTTTATTAACTTTTAAATAGGGTACTGTCTTTCAAAAAAAGTAATAGATTAATAACTGTAAGCTTTTAAGTGCTGTAATGGATTGACTACAACCATTAGAATAGATTTTAAATGGTTTTTGAGTTTTTTCTCCCCATGAAATGTGATTCATAGGGTGTGTGCTGACTAGTTTTGGGTTAGCTTGATTTAAGCAAGAGTCATTTTGAAAGAGGGAATCTCAGTTGAGAGAATGCCCCACCAGACTGCTCAGTGACACATTTTTTTTTTATGATGATGATGAAAATTGGTGTGGAAGGGTCCAGATCACTATGGGTGGTGCTACCCAGGGCTGGTGGTCCTGGGTGCCATAAGAAAGCGGTCCTGGCCTGAGTTCTTGTCCTGAAGTCCCGCAGAGATGGACTGTGATGTGGAAGTGTAAGCAAAATAAACGCTTTCCTCCCCAAGTCGCTTTTAGTCATGGGTGTTTTACGACAGCAACAGAACCCTAACTAAAACAGGAGGCCATTTGAATTCTTAAAATGTGTTTTCTTCCTAAAATATTTAGTTTCTCTCCTTTTACTGCCCGCCCTCCAGCTATTCTTCACAAAACTAGAACACTTATTGTCTTAGGGTCCAAATGAAGCAGTGGAAATAGAAAAGGTACAAGGACTAGAAAAACATCTAAAATGTGAAAGGACAGAACAGAGGGAGAAAGAGGAGAACATTTTACATTAGCACACAGAAGAGCGTGTGTTTGACCGGCACCTTTTCCTGGGTTACTATGGTTACTACATCTGAGTTACTGGGGAAGTTACTGTGCAACTATGGCCATAAAAGCAAAGAGACTGGACATGGAGGAGAAAGCAAGAAGAGACACAGTTTAGAAACTTGGAACATAAACTGCTAAAATAATGATAACAATAATAACAACAATAATCTAAAGAAACCATTAGAGTAACATGGGTGAAAATGGAAGGGTACTCAGGATGTCCTCTCAAGAGCTACATTAAGTCCTTCCCCCACTGAAAGGCCACTAGCACTGACAGAATTCAAGTCTTTTGCCCGGCGTGGTGACACATGCCTATAATCCCAGCACTCAGGAGACTGATGCAGGTGGATCCTTAATTTGAGGCAGTCTTAGCTATGTGGTGATATTCTGTCTAAAACAATCAGGGGGGGAAGAAAAGATAAAATAACTCCAATCTTGCAATTTGATTTTAAAACTCATTTTTCTGACAAATGGCCTTTAAGTAATTGTGAAGATCTGCTGCCCCCTGCTGTTCACTCAAATTCTCCAACTGATACCCAGTAAGACGGTTTAGAAGTCCACTTTTGAAGGAAACTCTATTTCTAAAGAGCTAAATGCAACTTTCCCCTAAAGTTACTTGTAACTAAAACACCACAGAGCCTGGAAGTTAAGTTCTCAACAGGATATAAAATCTCCACATCCCAAGTGGGAACTGCTACTAGCCTAATAGTCAGGCTGTCTTAAACCTGGGCTGCCGAGCCCTGTGTTTTACAAGATGAGCAAAAACACAGAAATACTTTTATTACAAAAAGGTAACTTCAGTATTTTAATTAACCTGGTATCTCCCAAGGCAAGTAAGATATTGAAATGTTAAAATGAAGGTATTCTGTAACCCGAGGTAGCCAAAGAAGCAAGGTAAGTGAAGCTCTTACCTTGTACCCCGAAAGCTCTTTTGTGCAGCACATGGAGACGATTACAGAGATCCACAAGTGGCCGAGACACAGAGACTAAGTGCCCAACCCCAAATGATGCAATTGCAGTGCAGACAGCATACCTAAGACTCAGGGGAAATAGAGGAGGAGGAGATGGAAACATTGTAACAGCCAGAGGGTGATGCTTGAGAATGACATTGGAAGAGCTAGAGGATGGGCCTGCTGCTGGACAGTCCCCTAGACCTGACAAGGGGAAGCCACTCATGAAGGCTCAGCGAGACGGTCGGTCGTCTGAACAAGATAAGACATCGCGAGTTGAGTGCCAACGTGGCTGGGGGAAGTTCCACAAGCTTCCGCCCTCGATGGACAGCTACAGGTGGTCAATGGCTACTGAGAAAGAGCGAATCCAGTTCCTCCAAGGAATCCTAAGTGGTCAGTCCTGAACATATGTACATATAAGCAACACTAAGGAGACTCGGTATGCTATCTAGACATATGTATACCTACACTACAGAAGAAAAGTTGGGGGAGGGCATGGGAGAAGTTGGAGAGGGGACAGAACTGTGACAGTAACATAGATATAGTGTTCATGGATAAAATTCTCAAAAATAGTAAATTTTTTAAAAACTAGATGGCTTAGCAATTAAGAGCACTGGCTGCTCTTCCAGAGGGACCCAGATTTTAGTCCAAGCACATGGCTTACAACCGTGTCACTTCAATGCCAGCCCTCTTTTGGCCTCCGCAGGTACCAGACATGAAAATGGCACCTGCCAAACATGCAGACAAAACATCCATAGCACATAAATAATCTTTTTTATTAAAATTTAATTAAGCCAGAGGTATAAAATTGTCCTAAATATATTATTAAGGTGATACACATTAAGGTTATCTGTAAACCCAAGATGTCTTTGTAAGCCTTGGGGTAGGTTTTTCAAATGATCTTTTTTCTTTTAATGATGTATTTGTTATTTTATGTGCATTGATA
>JAQHUG010000005.1:14643459-14662660 GCA_028555095.1 Dicrostonyx torquatus
TACCACCCAAAGCCATCACACGAAGTCCACCAGCACTTACCCACTTACCCATGGTACCACCCAAAGCCATCACACGAAGTCCACCAGCACTTACCTATGGTACCACCCATGGCCATCGCACCAGACATCTGAGCTAACAGTTGTGGATCTGGCTTCAGACCTCCAAGTGTGGCTGCCAGGCCTCCTGCAACTCCAATCATGCCCAACGCATTGCCAAGTCGAGCTGTCCCCTGGGTAGAGAGGCCGCCCAGGGCACCAACACAGCACAAGCCTGAGCCCAGGTACATGATCTGATCAAAGGAAAGAAAAGAGGCTATTAAAAACTTCAGTCTGTAGGCACATCGAAGACCTCTCTTGTGGAACGCGATTCTCCAAAATGTAAATTCAGACAGTAGACCGATAGATATGAACTCTTCTGGTAGCACTTCAAAATATTTTCCTATCCACTAGGAATGTAAATACACTACATACTTTAAATTGTAATTATGATATACAAGTTGGATTAGATAGTATACACAAATATACAAAAGTACCTGAACTTAAATGGGGCTGTTAGATTTTAAAACACTAAAAGTGTTCAAATGCTACAAAATAGCCAATCCATGTCATTGGTACCATGAGCTATGCCTTAATTATATATACAGTAACATTCTCATGGCAGCCACGGGAGAAAAGAACCATTATCCTCACTTTATAAAGGGGGAAGGAAAGCTTCTGGGGATTACATGATTTATCCATGGGAAGAACAGTAAACAGCAAGATTAGACTTCAGATTTGAGTCTCTCAACTCCCTGCTTCAGCTCTGCTCATTAAAAAAAACAAAAAAACAAAAAAACAAAAAAACTTATCATTCTGGCAACACTGTGTATTGGGAGCCGAAGAAACCAAAAAGGGAGACATGATTTTTCTGCTGTCAAAAAAGTTACAATCTAGTGGCATTCACTGGAAAGAAACATAAAATATGTAAACTCACAGAAAAGCCGCAGTTTGTTTTATATTACACCTAGGAATTTTCTGGGAACACACCTCATTATTCTTTTCTTACTATACAACATAAAATTCTGTGTGTGTGTGTGTGCACGCACACATGAGCACGTGGGCCCACACACGTGTATGCATGTTCGCTTGTGTATGTAGGTCAGAGGGCAACCTCATGCATCCTTTCGCAGGTGCCACTCCACCTTGTTCTTTGAAATGGGGCTTCTCACTTTCCTGGCGTTCACTGGGGAAGCTATTCCTCCCAGTATCTGCCTGTCTCCCCCTCTCCAGTGCTAAGATTATAAGCATGAACAGTACCACACCCAGTTTTTTTCCACACAGGTTTTGGGGATCAAACTCAGGACTTCGTGCTTGTACAACAAGCACTTCACCAGCCATGCTCCCACCCCAACCCCTACAACAGTGGTTCTCAGTATGTTGGTCGCAATGCCCTGGGGTTGAATGGCCCTTTCACAGGGTTCCCCTAACACCATCGAAACACACAGATAATTACATTACAATTCATAGCTAGCAAATACAGTTATGAAGTAGCAACAAAAATTGTCTTATGGTTGGGAGTCACCACAACATGAGGAACTGTATGAAAAGGTCGCAGCATTAGGAAGGTTGAGCACCACGACCCTACAACATAAAAAATTGAAATTCTAGGGGTCTGGAGTGATGACTCAGTGATTAAGGGTGCTGGCGGCTCTTACGGAGGACCTGGGATTGATTCCTAGCACCCATACGGTGGCTTTAAAGCAGTCTGTAATTCTAATAAAAGTGGCTCCAGCCCCTTCTTCTGACCTCTTGGGGCACCAGGAATGCATGTTCAGAAAAATGTATGCAAGTAAAATACCCATACACACAAAGTAATAATTAAAGGACAAAATGCATCTTTAAAAAATGTTTAATTACTATATTTTCTTAAACGTGTAGTATAATGTCTTTCATTATAAACATTTTTCATTATAAAAAGTGTGATGCACTTGCAGAGCAGAGAAGTGCAAATGTTTCCAGACTGACCACTGGCCACTTCACTGTACCCTTACAACAGTCCACAGGCTCACGAAGAAAGTACAACTGCCTCCTCAGCAGTTTCTACACGTGAGACCTTAAAACGAGTAAGCCAGCCCACACCAACTCCTCTTCCTCAGCTGGAGCAGGGCATTTCCAGGTTACAACTGTATCTGCTGTCAGAGCTGAATGTTCTTGATAGTTTAAATTCTGTAAGCAAAATAGTCGTAAAAGGGAGAATGATATAGTGGTAAAAACAAAAGCACTCAAAGGTCTCTTACCTCTTCAATGTTATAACCACTGTAGAGGGCAGCTAAATATCCACCCACAAAAGTGCCACCAGGGAGGAGATATAGGTAATTGTATTCTGGAGGATCCGTGGGTCGCTTGAACATATCCAGCATTCTCTGAGTCACCAGAAAGCCACCTTACCGAATTAAGAGAAACACAAAATGGCAAGAGGTATCACATGACCCTTTTTAATATGCTAGAATATCTTTATTAAACATATCTGTATTGCCAGCTATCACAGACTGACAACTATTATTCCAAGTAATATTTTGACCCTCAAAAACAAAAGTCATTCTATTATTAAAACCAGTTCCCTTAAGGTGGATGAAGAATGGGGAACCCTCAATCCAGTTAAGAAGAAAACTCGCTATCAGAATGCAGGGCCAACTGTTTCCGCATGACTAGAAGCAAATAGCCATTTAAAAGCTTGAAAATACAAAGGATCAAAAGTCAGTGTTTTTCTCTGATAGGCTACCCTGCTTGTCAAGCTCTGTAGCAAATGATAAAGGGAAAAATACTGCATCAAAAGACACCAGGTTTCTTGGACAGAATAAGGAATTCTTAGCTATAAAATCGCATCAAATGAGTGTCATACATGAGTGGTGTGCTAGCCTTTCAGGAACAAAGTCGTGATAAGGCAAGAGACTAAAATCCTATCTGCACTTGGACTTACTCAGAGATGTCACGGTGATAGCAGAAGCCAACATAATGCAAAGCTATGCATTCCACAGTTTTCCCGTTAGCTTCTAGCATGACATCCTTACATGGCTGAAGGTATGGACGAATTGATTCTTTATCAGTGCAGTTTCTAACCATTACCAATAGGCAAAATATTTTACCTTCCTTCCAAAGGAACATTTGTGGCCTGAGAAAAGCCATCTTTAAAGGTAAAGTCAAATGCTTAAATTCAGAAAGTCTACTTTACATGGCTTGGTATTTGCTTCCTATGTCACCCAAAGCAACAGCCTGGGCTCTTTCTTCTTCCTCCTACCTGCAATGTTGACTGACGATATGAATGTAGCAAGAGCAGCAAGACTCTGGGAAGTCGTGGAAGGATAAAAATGTCCTCCCATTAATGCCAACCCACCAACTGCAGTCAAACCTAGAAAGAAAACATCAGGGAATTAATCATAATCTATAGGCGTTAATCAGGTTGCCACCAATTTGAGCTTTCATGTATACAGCAATTTTTAAAACTGGATGTGCTCCCCACAGAAATCCTAGGAGCTATGCCTAGAACATTTCAAGAGATAATCATGTGTTCCACCATGCTAGATACTCAGATGGGTCTCATTCCCTCACATCTAAGCCATTGCTGGAGATCAAAGAGAACAGCTCCTTGCAGCCATGTGCACTGCTATGAAAACTCTCACCAAAGAAAGATGTTTGGTAGCATTCTCTAGCAAGCTGGTTCCTGCTGTGAAATAATGTTCTTGTGCACTGTAAAGATTTGTCACATGTAATGGTTTTAAAAGATGCTGATTGGCCAGTAACCAGGCAAGAAGTATAGGCAGGGCGACCAGACTAAGAATTCTGGGAAGACAAAGGCAGAGATGCAATCACCAGCCAGACACAGAAGAACCAAGATGAGAATGCCTTACTGAGAAAAGATACCAAGCCACATGGCTAAACATAGATAAGAATTATGGGTTAATTTAAGTTGTAAGAGGCAGTTATTAATAAGCCTGAGTAACAAGCCAAATAGTTTATAATTAATATAAGTCTCTGTGTGCTTATTTTTGACTGAATGGCTGTGGGACTGGGCGGGACAGAAACTTCTGTCTACAGGTTACTTATGTGTAACCAACATGATCAACCAAAGTCATACAAAGCCTACACAAACTTGGTAGATTGCTTAGTTGATTCTAAGAAAAGACCTTAAAGGGTGGGGCAACTGATTCTGTGAAACAGCCTCTGGTTTTTAAATTTCATCATGGAATCCTTTCCTTAAAGTACATAATAATTGGAAAAAATATTAATGGACCCACACTGCTGAAAATGGGGACACAGGAAGGGCTGGCACATTCTATGGCATCCAGTTTAACAATCCCACTCACCCTTGGGAACACCCAAGTCACTATAAAGCTGCCCTAGACACCAGGAGTCATGATGGACTTTATAGACTTCACCGAAACCTCCTATGACAGACTAGGAGCAAAGAACAAAAGAACAAACCTGAGATGGCATTAGTCACAGACATCAGTGGTGAGTGGAGAGCAGGGGTTACTCCCCAGACAGTGTGGTAACCAATAATTCCAGCCAGGCCAAAAGTGGTCACCATCTGAGAAAAGGCAAGGTTGGGGGCCACAATGCCCAAACCCAGCATCCCAGTGAGACCTAGAGGAAGAGAGAGAAAGTGATATAGCCTGCAATGACCTCAGCAAACTTAAAAGTAAATGCTCATGCACACATGTGCACGCACACACAGACACAGACACACACACACACACACACACACACACACACTATAGAATAGTCAATGTCTTTCATTCTGTTCCCCTGCCAATAAGCAGCAGAGTATTAAGACATTTGACCATTAAGATGTAAGGGAGATTATATACAAAATCTACCTTAACTGACCACTCCCCCAAAATGAAATGCAAAGATCTAGTGATATTTATGAGCTACCTTCAGAACAATTTACACATTTCCCTGTGCCTAACTTTGTCCCCCTTCTGTTTTAACGTTTACTGACAGTGTCCCATGTGTTTTTACAAGCCTACAGAAGAGCAGCAAAGCACTCTCAGGCAGGATACAACCTTTACAAGACAGGACTTTTATGAGGCCAATTTTATGTCACTCTCAGTTGTGGCTGAACAACAGAGGTTTCCAAGATCAGGAAGGATTTCATTCACTCCAGCACCTCCCTGAAACATATGGCTTCCACCCACCCAGGACAGAAATTTTGCAATTGCTCCTGAGTCTGGACTGGACTGCTGGCCAGGACAGTCAGCTCCAGCCCCAACACCAAGTCAGCAAACAGTTTTTTTAAAGAAAAGAAAAAAATAACTACAAATTAAATTAAGAATGTGCAGAAACAAACAGCCAGCTCTGAACATACATCTTTAATTATCGCCTTCCTTAATAACAACCATGTGGATGCTGTTCTGCAACAGAAGAAAGGGTTACCCAGTGGTCAGTAAAAACAGAGACACTGGGCCATGGGGGAGCTGGAAGCACCCTTTCCTGAATAAGGGCCCTTGAGTTCAGCAGGAGCTATTGCTTTGTCAGTGGCGTAGCTGAAGGAACAGCTGCGGATGTTAATTTTACTTAGAGTTGACTATTCTTTTTTTTTTTTTTTATTGATAAAAGAAAAAATTTACATTTACTCCCCTTGTTCCCGGCCCTCCCGCTCCCCCACCACCCTCCCCCTGCTTCCTCACGATGGTGCAGGACACCCTGTCCTATGGGAAGCCCAAGGCCCTCCCCCCTCCATCTCAGTCAACTAACTTAATTCTTATGCAGTCAATAAATTGGCCAAGTCGTGAGAAGAAAGTAACTAAGTACATTTATCTAATCTTCAACCCAATCAAAGATCTGAGAAGTTGACTATTCTTAATGAAGATTTCCTACTCGTATTCAGTATTTCAAAAGTTCTAACACACGGCTTGCTACATGTCTGGCAGAGAGTCAGATGAATGTTTTGGCTTTCCAGTCACTGATAAGACACTATATAGGGTCATGATTAGTCATGTTGTCTTAAGCCAGATTGTCTCATTCAAGTCTTCACCCTGCTACTTGCTAGTGACTGATCTTAGACATGTTACATACCTCTGTGTGTGTTTCAGTGTCCTCATATTACTAACCCAGAATATGATAATATTCCCGCATCACTGAGTTGTTATAAGGCATAGATGAGCTAATATATATGAAGGACAGAGCACAGTGCCTGGTGTTTATTAAATACTCGCCTCTATTCCGATGATATTAGCCAGAAAGGACTAACTCAGCAAAATCCACAGCACCTCCCAATGGACAAAGACACAAATGATATCACATATAGAAAGGTTTTCTTACCAACACTCCAATTATCTAGCAGAAATGCCTTGCCTCGATAAACATGACAGAAATCTCAAAAACTAAATTATCCCATATGCCCTGCTCCATTTTCTTCTACACCTCAAAGAGAGATGGAAATTTACAGTCCTGCTTAGGAAACACCCCAGGAGCAATGCAATCATCTTAAATCATCTTATTCCTTTTTTTTTTTCTTTAGCAAGAGAGTGCAAGTAGGGACACTGCCCCATCTCCTCACAGCGCGCACCAGCAGAAGCCTTTCGGTCGCCTTGCTGAGCCTTGCTCTTTTTTCAAGGAGAGTTACACACTTAGCTTTAAAACATCTGGCCTCACATGGGAATTCGGGGAATGCTGAGCCTACAAGAATCCTGCCTGCCTGCTGCTGCTCTCTTAATTCGTTATAGTTTGCTTTGGTTTTGTTCTTGCTTTGACACTAAGCAGATCTAAACTTGTTTCATTCCTTCAATGAGGAAAAAAGCAATTTCCAATCAAATGCCCACATTTTAGCTTCTCACGATACGAAGCCAGAAAGAATATGTCTCACTATTTTACAGTAATTCTTTAGCGATTTCAAAAAGATGACTCTAAAACAAAACCAAACAAAAGAACTTGTGACCCGTTATAAAGAGAAAAAAAAACAAAATTAAAATATTAAAGTTTCTTAGTAGGTAACTTAGAATGCTAGTCTAATATTCAAGGCTATCCCTTACCTCAAACTATTTATAATTCAAACAAGTTTTTGGTTGCTCGGTCTTACCCAGTTATACAGAGTGCCACAAACTAGTGTCTTACAAACACTTGATTTGCATACATTCAACATTAGCACACTCAGACACTCTTACTCAACAGCTTTGATACAGGTAATATCGGTGACCATATTGAAGATGTTTTCTGTAAAATGTATTAATACCTTATATGTGATTTCACATGCCTTCACTCCAGTACTTAACAAAGTGACTGTGTTATTTTGGGTAATCAATACAATCTCCAAGCCCACAGAGCAGGAACAGGCAACATATGGTAAAGTCAGACATATCAGGCCAGAATAATAGAATCCAAAGAACAACAACAGTATTTCACTTATTAATCATGACAATGAACTCAATTAGTGCTAAGGCTTAATGAATGTTATTCTCACCGGCTGCATACATGGATGCTGTGGTCAGTGTCTTCGTGTACATTGAAACAGTGCCTGCTTTCTCTGCTTCCAGTTCAGCCACTGTCTTCTGTTTTACTGGGGCTTCTTGGGGGATATTTTTTGGTGTGGGGGCTGGAAAAATCACATTGCCATCCTAACAAACATTAGAAAATAGTATTTTTAAAATCAAATTGGAAGTTCAAAATGAGTTACAGAAGACAGTTCACATTGAAAAATTTTGGTGTAAATACAACTGTAATGTATATTAATGTATGTGTATATATTTAATTTTAATGTAAATTCATATAATCTACAAAGTGAGTATGTAAGTATATAGGGTTAGCGCTATACATATATAATTCTTATATGTCTGGAGTATATATCTAAGAATACTAATTAAACCCTGAAAAGTAAGTACAAGAGAGAATAATTCATTTTTCCTTATTAAATTTCTACTTCTGGTTTTCAAAAGAGTTGTATATTTTTAGTGCTCATACTTGAGTTTATGATATACTTTCTTTAAATCATTGTCTATTTTTAAACAATTTCCATTGGCATGTCAATGCTTTATTACAATATATCTTTACTCCAAAAGGGGGCTCTTCTGTGACTCTGAATCCAAGCTACTCTAGGAGCACAGGAGGAGAGGAGCACCTACCTTCATCACCACAGTTCCCCGGATGACGTGACTCATGGTGCCAAAGTCAAAATCATCCTTCACTTCAAAATAAAAGTTATCCTTGTCAGGGCTGATGGCCTTCAGGAGTTTGGTGATGTTGTTGGAGTACAGCGTGCTGGCCTGAGTGGCCATGCGGCTGGGAAGGTCCGTGTAACCAATATGAGTAATTCCCTAAACAAAAAAAGCATATTGTCACAAAAGTCAGCCCTACTTTTGCATTCTCTTGGACAATTCTCATGCATGGTTGAAGCTCAGTTTAGTGAGTACAGATCTTTGTAGATATACACAGACATACACACTTACAAACATAAATACACATTTCAAAGTGAGCTTTCTGTCCATTTTCTAAATCTTTTTCCAAGCTTTCATGGATTTTTTTTTTAACTTTCCGACTTCAGTTTCTACAAATACTTCAAAGGGATAAACAGCTCTTACAGAGGACTTGGGCTGCAGTTCTGTGGAAGAGTACTTGCCTAGCATGCTTTGCATGTGTTAGGCCATGGCTTTCATCCCCAGCACTATAAAGAAATTCAAAAGGGGGAAAAGTAACCCCTTGGTTGGGGGCTAGGGATAGGACCCAGGAAACCCTAGGGGAAGGGGCCAATTCAATCGATTGTATTTATGTATTAAATTCGCAAAGAATTAGTAAAATTATTTTTTAAACCACACAAGTCACTGGATATCAGAATATAGAGCCAGAAGATGCTTTCTTGGTATACCTTATGAACGTAAAGTTCTCCCGGCTTAGTGGTTTCAAAGTTTCCGCCAGCCTCAGCAGCTAAATCCACAACAACCGAACCTTCCTTCATAGATTCAATCATTTCCTTGCTAAATAAAACGGGAGCTTTTTTACCTGAGAAAATCAAAACACAGAACAAATCAGAATATTCTTCTAGTTGGTACAGTGGGCTGTCTGCATTCAAGGCTTCATGAAGTGAAAAGTCAATTCTTTAGAAGATATTCCGAAGACAACGGCATAAACGAGACCAGCCATTCACTTCGGGCAAAGACGTGTCTGGGCTGCAAAGTGGGCACCATTCAGCTGGCCAGCAAGCCTCACCGTATGGTTGGCCTGAGCGATCTCGGCCACGCTCTTCCCAGCTGGCCTACATCTAGGACCATTTACTGAGAGATTTCATTTGTTTAAAAAGAATACGTAAAATAAGCCATTATGGAAACTATGTTCACCCAAACTGAACAACTCACAAAGGTCACACATGTCAAGAGTACATTCAGCACTAATTTATGAATTACAAAACAGAATAGTTCCATTCCTTTTAGCAAATGTCACCAGATTTTCCGATTCATTACCCACCTTAATCAAACAGAGGACAACTAGAAGAGACCAGAAAGTGCCATGAAAGCAACACCGCGGCACTGCATGGCTCCCAGGGGTCGGGAAGCCTCGCGTGCTTCCATTCCCAACTACTGATCCTCTGCCTATGAAGTCAGTCCTATCTCTACCTGGTCCTGGGAGTGCAGTAGACAATCAGCAGCGTTCCCTGGTCTCATGGGATACACTCTGCTTATGTGCTAATCCACCGTCTACATCACAAGGTGTTTTAGGAGGCTCACTAGTTCCTATACAGGATAAGTTCCCAACAAATACCTGAGCCAAAAGAGAAAGGAAGAGATTTGTATGATTGGTAGAAAGAAAGCTGAGCACCGATAGCCTCATTTCTATCCCTTTTTTTAATTTTTTAATTTTATATTTACAGGCTTTTAGTAAAAACACTTTTATATACTGA
The DNA here is from genome assembly GCA_028555095.1 of Dicrostonyx torquatus. NCBI lineage: Eukaryota > Metazoa > Chordata > Mammalia > Rodentia > Cricetidae > Dicrostonyx > Dicrostonyx torquatus. Next base: position 14,653,328 of record JAQHUG010000005.1, read on the forward strand.
CATCAATTAAACATTACATTTGTATTAAAACCATCTCATTATCAAATCACTTGACAGAGATACATACGACTTCAAAAGGAAAAATAATATAGATGTAAACTAAAATAATTTAGCTGTAATACATACAAAAACAGTTATAAAGATATGTCTGGCTGTTTGGGGTTACCTCAATCAAATTTCAAACAAGGTAAAGTCCGAATCCTTACTCCTGAAGGCTTTTTCCCTCTGGGTGAACAGTTCTTTCTAGCAATCCCTACTTGCTGCTTTCCTTCTGGGCCATCCACTTCAGCAACACTGGACTAGCTACCAAAAGACCCCTTAATGACACAGTTCTTTTCTGAGTTCCCATAAACGAACAAGAATCAAAAGGCATTTTCTCCCAGTCTGGTAGCTACAGAGGTTTTCCAAACTCCTCAGCAGTATTCCTTCCCTCTTTCCTCCCCAAGTGGGAAACAAAGGCACCTTGAATATTTTCCTGAACCTTGAGAATCAGAGAAAGCAACACATATATATCCAGGACTTTTCCCATAAGAAAGCCCATACTTCTCAGCTCCTGGACGCGGTAGCCGCATCCACACAAAGGCAAGTCTAAAGTGCTGGCCTAGACTTTCCAGATGTTTTACTGTCATCACCATCCCACCCTTTCATGCAGGGCTGTGGTTCAAAGTGGCCACCGTCTTGTTATGGCTTTTACTCCCACCTTAATTATGCCCTCCAGACTTGGGCTCACAGGCCTAAAACAATCATTTAAGATACAGAATGATCCTCTCTGGCTTCTGACTAATGCAAGCTGTGGCTACTGAAGCCACAAATCTTATTTAGCATCTAACTAATTTGTTTTGCTATAGTAATGCTCATCTATATCTGACAAAAAAATTTAAGTGTATATGTGTATGGGAGCAGGGAGTATTTGAGTGCCAAGGTACACAAGTGGGGGTCTGAGGACAACTGTGGAAGTCAGGTCTCTCTTTCAATTGTGTTGAGTTCCAGGGATCAAACTCAAGTCACCAGATTTGGTGGCAAGTGCTCTTACCCCGAGACATCTCACCAGTTCTGCTATGTGCTTTTGACTTGCAAGTATTTCTTGTCTTTTAATTTATTTGGTTTTTTGTTGGTTGGTTGGTTGGTTGGTTTTGGGTGCTTGAGTTGAATCCATGGCCTAAGGCATACTAAACAATTGATTGACCTCTAAATCTATATTTCTAATAAAAATTTCACCTTTTAAAAATATACCTCTATGGCTTATCTATAACTTGCTATATTTTGGAGGATGTGATCTGGGAGAAGGTCTCCTATAGTCCAAGCTGATCTAAAAGGCACTATGTGACTAGAGCTGGCCTTAAGCTTCTGGTCCCGCCACCTCTACTGCACAGTATTTGGATTTCAGGCATGTGTCTTCATACCTATCTAGATTTTCAAATGGTTCGAGTGATACCCTGTGGTCTTTACACTAAGTAAGTATTCAGGGGATAATATACTATTGTCTCAAAAGTTATTGAATTTCAGAATAATAATAAAAACCAAACAATGTAAGTTATATCAAGACACCAATGTGCAAAGGTGTTTTTAAGGCTGTGTCAGCTATTGCCAAATTTAATATGTAAAGATTGGCTAAATAAAATTAGAGATGACAGATTGTACCCTTCATGTTTTCTAAGAAGTCCTAAAGTTTAGGCCACATGATGTCTTGCTCAATGGTAGCTTTCAAGTTCAGTCACTAGTTGTATTTTTAAAGCACATAATAGAATATGTAATCTAAACTACATACACCTACTTATATGTGCATATGTAAGTTATCCAGTCTATATAACTTGTAATAAGTTCCATCATATAGCATTCACCAATATCAGAGTATACTTAAGTGGTTAGACTAACTTATTTTCTTCTCTGTACTTTTGCTTATCTTCCAAATGTCCTAATTTTAAAATTAAGAAATCTCCATAAGGTCTACGGGAAGGGGAGGTTACAGTGAAGGACAAAACAATGCAGCTGCCTGCAAGCACTCACATGTGGATTAACATTTTTTTTATTCTGGAAACTGAAAAAATGAAAATTGAAAGCAGAAGGGGAAAAATATAGCCAAAAGAGAAGCAGGATAGTGAACAGCCTTCCAAATGAGCAGATACTCAAAAGAATGAGTAAAGAGGGAGAAAGACTAGCATGGTGATTGCAACAGAGTATCTTAGTATAACAGCCTAATAGGATGAAAAGGTAACTGCATGGCCAACACAGTATCCAAAATAAAGGAAAGAAGAGACAATAAAAGGTCTAGTTAGGTTTGGGGGGAGAGTTTTCTATTCAAGCTGAACATTATATCTTTAACTAAGATCCAGGTAGATTATACATAATTGTAAGAGAACTGGTTCAGACAGAGAAAGAGGGAAGCAAAACACTTTAGAATCTTTCTCTAGTTTGTGGACTTAAAAAAAAAAAGATTTCCTAAATTTAAACAATATGGAAAGTTACAAAATAAACACAAGCCGACTTAAATAATTTCAACTCCAAGATCAAACTCCCTCTCTGGCTTCTGTGAGCATCTGGATACCTGTATACACACACACACACACACACACACACACACACACACACACAATTTTAAAGCCCAGACTGGTCCACACAGAGAATTCCAGGTGAGCAAGGTGTATACGGTGAGATCCTGTCTCAGATAAATAAATCTTTGGAGAAAACCAAAAAAGGATATAAAAAATATTTTAATTCACAGAAATTAAAATTAAAAAGCAAAATATTAAGATTTTACTAGAGGAATGAAGAAATGGCTCAGTGCTTAAGAGCATATACTATTCTTGCAGAGGACCTGAGTTTGATTCCCAGCATCCACATCAGATAGCTCACAACTGCCTGTAACTTTAGTACCAAAAGATCCAATGAGGAGGAGAATATGATCAAAATACATTATATGCATTTATTGAAATGCACAGTTATACAAGCTAATAAATGAAAATTATTATACTTTATGTTTAAATGAAACAATTAACTGGACAATCTCTTGATGAGATTATGAACAACAAAATCTTTCAGGAAAGTCGCTTGTTGGGTGTTTGTAAATTGGCAGGAAGAAGCCTGGAAGTTACCCCGTCTATTAGCTTCCTCTTTTACTTTGGAGAAGTAAATGAAAACGCAGACAAAGGAATTATGCAGAAAATGTTATCAGAATTTTGTTTTTAACTAAAAAAGAGCAAAAATGAAGTTTCAGCTCTGGGTAAACAGCAAAATCATATGAATTTGAGAAAGAAAATTCCATAAAACCATTAAGATATATTGACAGGGTTCTTAATGACCATCACGTTGCATCAAATACCTACAGAATACTGAATGGTGAAAAAGTGTGCAACCTCTTGATCCCAGCATTGTTAAGACATATTGAACAAAGGCAGAAAGAAAGGAACAAAAATGTTAATAGTATTTCTAGCCAAACCAAGAGGCCACCTATTATTTTTATCCTACTATGTGCTCTATTTCATGTCTAGCAAAAGTCATATCAACTTTTTATTGGGCTTGTGTGGTCTATGCATGTGTATGGGCTCATAGATACACATGTGGTGGGGTGTTGCACATGCTTGCATGCAGATGGCAGAGGTCAACATTTGACGTCTTCCCATATTGATCTCCACCTTTTTTTTTTTTTAAGCTAGGATCACTCACTGAACCTGGAGCTTATTCACTGGGTAGGCTAATTAGTCAACAAGCCCTGGAAACCAACACCCATCTCCTCCCCACCAGCACTGGGGTTATACCTGCACATGCTACCAGGCTGTCTCTTTACATGAGTGTTGAGGATCTGAACTCTCTAGTTGTTATGCTTGCTTGTGTTATCTCTCCAATACCACATACTATTCTTGTTTAAAAAAAAAACAAAAGTAAGGTATTCCTGGATAATCGCAGCCAATTCTTCCTTTAAGTTAAAAACACGGTTTGGTATTTATTACCAGAAATATTAGAATAACTTATGGAGTGACCTATTTACTTAGTTACCAACCCAAAAACTGTGACGTGACCTACAGAGCTGTGCTTAGGACAATCTGACACAAGAAAACAGAGACAATGATGGAGAATGGGAAAAGTATATAGACTTTTAACACTGTGTCATGGTATTGTCCAATATCCACTGCAAAATCTTTCAAATGTAAAGATAAAACAAAATGAGGATAAAAGGCAAAAGGAGAATTTCATATTTTCTCTGATGCAAATGCAGAAGAAAGCAGACGAGCTGACATGGGTAAGGGGTCTGGGGAATGGTGTGGGGGCTCTTGCTTTTCAAGGTACGGTTGGGCTTTCCTATTCTGAAGACCACTGTTAATAATTTAGTCCTGTGGTACATTTTCACAATGGAGTACTACACACAGAAAAAATAATGACATCTTGAAATTTGTAGGCAAATGGATGGATCTAGAACACATCATAGTGAGTGAGGTAACCCAGACCTAGAAAGACAATTATCATATGCACTCACTCATAAGAGGCTTTTAGACATAAAACAAAGAAAACCAGCCCACAAATCTCAATCCCAGAAAACCTAGACAACAATGAGGACCCTCAGAGAGACATACATGGATCTAATCTACATGGGAAATAGAAAAAGACACAATCTCCTGAGTAAATTGAGAGCATGGGGACCATGGGAGATGGTAGAAGGGAAGGGGAAAGGAAGGGAGGGGAGTGGAAAAAAAACAATAAAATTTAAAAATTTTAGTCCTTTATCTTAAAAAAAAAGTAGTATTTACAGAAAGGCTAGGACTGTTACATTTCCATACACCACCCATCTGAAAATAAATAAACAAATATAAAAAATTAACAAAAAAAGAAAATCATTTACATATTTCCTGGTAAGATATGAACTGAGTGAAAGATTTGACACAATCTGCATGAATTTTTTTTCCCCTTCCTGATTCATGGACATTGAGTTCCTCTATGTTACTCTAAGTTACTGAGTTCCTCCCCATTTGGGAGTTATTTCTATTCTGCTGAGGCAAAGACAGCAGCACCCAGGGCCACCACTCATCCTTCATTCCTCCACAGCTCTTTCTCTGTTGGAAAAGCACCAGGATTCTCAAGACTCTCACCTGGAACAGGGATGGGGAATGGGGTGAGGGGGAGACGGGGATGGGGGGAATGGACAGACGGAAGCTCAGAGGTGGAGCACTTGCCTAGCATGCATGAGGCCCTGGGTTCAATCCTCAGTCCCTAGTGTCCACATAAATAAATAAATAAATCCTCAGAAAATTTTAACTATGCCATTTTCTGTTGGATCAGCTGTTGTGTGAGATAGACAAGAGCATGTCGGGTTAGTGCATGGCTTCCTGGAATCCCTGTGCTGCACCATAAATGTAACTGTGCATTCTACCAACAACCTGTGTTCTGCTGTAAGCACGTGTGGTTGTAATGCATTTAAATTATGTTCAAGTCACCATCTCATGGCGCACAGCCTGGACTCAAATTTGATATGCAGTCAACGATGACACTGAACTAGCAATCCTCCTGCCTCTGTTCTCTGAGTGCTGGGGACTATGAGACTATGCTCATCTTAGACTTACTCTGGAATATTAATGAACTTACAGAATATTTTCATAATCATGATTTCCTCAATATATTTATACTGGCATGTAGTTTGAAAGCATTGGAATTAGAAGCTACTGGAAAAGTTGCTCATTTCTGAAAACAGCTTCAACAGCTTACTGACATACAGCAAAGGAATACATCCCGGGCTCCTCTACAGTACTAAACTCAAAAAGAGTGGCTTCAGTTAAACTAAATAACAAAGACTAACTATTTCCAGGAAAATCTTGTAATGTATCTCTCTCAGTAAATCAAGACTAACATGGTCATCTGAAATCAATAAATTCTCAGAGTGTCATTGGGAAAAGAATCAAATCCTCACAGGCAACTTTGATCAAGGAAGAAGCAGGGAGGAAGAAAGGTGGAAAGGGGGAGGAAATAATATAGAGGAAGGGAGGAGAAAGGAGGGAAGGGGAGAAGAGAGAAGAGGAGAGGAGAGGACGGGAGGGGAGCGAAGAGGAGGGGAGAAGAAGAAAGGAGAGGAGATAGGAGAGAAGAGAAGAGAGAAGGGACGGGGGGAAGAGAAGATGGAAGGGGAGAAGCGAGGAGGGAAGGGGAGAGGAGAGGAATTAAAAAGAAGCCACTAAAACTATTAAGAACAAAAAGACACCAAGATGAAATGGATTAACCACAAGTTTTTATAATGATTCCAAAAAGCAGAGAGAATTATTTACTGGAATTACTCAATGATATGTAATCATGGGGAAATTCCTAACTTCCTGGCCTGTAAAGCATCAAATTAGAGGCTCAAGAAAAACTTTCTGCCTTCACACAGCATGATAAATTTAATTCTGTACTCACAGATGCATAATTTAAATCATAGAACCTGTTTACCTAAAACCGAAACATATCTTTCACCAACAAATACTACAAAGGACAGTCTTAAATATAATGTGATACTGAATGCACAACTGAAAAGCAGTAAAGAAAATAGTTCGAACATCAATCAGTATGTTTTACATATTAAGAATTTCACTATTAACTGGGTGTGGTGGCGTATGTCTGTAATCTTAGCACTTGGGAGAGCAAGGCAGGAGGATCAGGAATTCAACCTAGTCACCTGCTAGAGAGTAAGGTCAAGGGCAGCCTGCAGTATATGAGACCCCATCAGCAGAAGAGGAGGAAGAAAGACCCAATAGAACAAGAATTTTGCACCATTATGGCTTGAATATGAACTATCCCCATAGCCTTGCATAGTTGGGGTTTGATTGCTAATGGGATTTGGGGAAATGACTGGATCCTGAGGGCACTGATCCAATAAATAGATTGGATCTTGGGAGATTCATGCTATGATGACATTTTTGGAACTTTGGAAAGAGAAAGAGATGGGTGGACTTCATGGAGAAAAGAGATCACTGAGGACAAGCCTGCAGAGATAACATCCTCTGTCTGCAGGGAGAGCATCCTACGTCTGCAGAGAGAGCATCCTCCGTCTGCAGAGATAACATCCTCCATCTGCAGAGAGAGCATCCTCCATCTCACTTCTGTCCTCCCACTGCCTTCCTGCCCATCATGACCTAAGTAAGATGCCACAGCTGTTGAGGGATGCATTAGTATCTTCTTTTAGAATTTGTATGTTGACTCCTAAGCCCAAGCAGTACCTATGCAACTGACTGAATTTGGAGATGGTGCTGTTAAAAATGTAATTGAGTTAACTGTGGGCCTGAGCCTAACTTTATTGGTATCCTTAAAGGTGAAGAAATTAAATGTCAAAAGTGATAGGGAAGCATACACACAAAGAACAGAGGCCTGAGAAAGGTGGCCATTTTCAACCAAGGAAAGAAGACTCAGAGAGACTAATCCTGCCAACAACTTGATCATAAATTTATAGCCCCCTGAAGGGCGAGAAGATAAGCTTCTCTTATTTACGCTCCCCTGTCAGTTGTACTTTTCTATAGAAGTCTTAACAAACTAATATAATGTTACCTTATTCCTGGGCACATGGCTAGGCATGAACTCCTGGCTTCCTTCACAGATGGCTCTGACAATGTGACTGGTCTTAGTTAAAAAAAAAAAGTGGAAATAAGAGTGATATGTGGCCCTTATACACAGCATACATCTGATGTGTAACATCTCCCATGCACACTCCTCAAAATGGAAACAGTGCCCAGAGTGATCATCAGATCCTCATTGTGGTGTAAGTGACACTTAGTCTGAATCCCCACGAGGTGGAGACCAGAGCTACCACCTGTCAATGTTAAGTGGGCAGAAAGTAGATTTCTATAATAACCAGTTTTACAGCCTTGGACTAATGTGTTACAGCAATGATTGTGGATTGAGAGCCAGACCCCTAACAAGAAAGAATAGGGCAGATAGAAGGGACTGGGGATTCAGAACGGCTGGTCATATGATAAGATGTTAATGGTTGCTCTACCCTAGAAGCAGCCTCACCTCCCGAGCCTCAACTCAGGGGCAGACAGGGAGAGGAAAGGAAGACTTCTCCATCTTGCAATACACTTTTAGAGAAATAACAGGCCAAACCAGAATATAACTCTGTGTCATAAATTTTCCTAACAGAACATTTGCCGAACATGGTTCAGCAATTCACGAAGTGTGTCAGACACACCCTAAGAAATCAAGACTGACAAACAGCAACAGAAAACTTCAGAATTCTGGCAGCTTCCATCTGATGACAAGTGACCCTATCTGTGTTGAAAGCTACCCAGAGGTATGTAGACAGCCTGTGGTTACTAATCCTTGATGTTGTAACATAGAAGTATTCCTCTCTGTCTTTCAAAATTCCCAAAAACTAGTGGTAGCGTGGAAGCAAAGTTTCAAAATTCCATAGAGTCCTAAAATACATGGAAGGGAGGGAAGCATGAAATATGAATCAGACAGTCAGGAAGAAGTAATATGCTCTCCAAAACACTGGGAGTCACTGACCTACATGGTGTGATTTTGACTCCTAAAATCATAGCATGCACTGAGAAGAAGACACACTGAATGATAAACTCTTCTAACTTTTAGAAAAGGTACAGTTGTCAAAATAAAAATTATCTCAGTGGAATTCCATGGGCAAGTGTCAGTTATTGTTGTAATATTCCCCTGCCTAAAATCCCAGGTCCGAAAGCCATCTCTTTGAACTATTTCAGTCTATGAATGATGCTTTAAAAAAATATATATATGGACAGTATCAGATGCAGAATGGATGTGGACTTTCCAAAAGGCTGCAACATGTCAGGTTGAGTCCCATCAGAGGAGAACAACCCCTTTCCAACTCTTCCCCAGTTGTGGAGGATGTATGTGTCCTATGACAAGGACATCTTATAGACCCTACCCAGTGTAAACACAAAAACACCACTAACTAATTAGGATTAAGTCTAAGAACAAATCCAAGCATACATGGCCTAAGACATTACAATCTGTAATCAGTGAATATCTTCCTTCCTGACGAGACACTTCACAAGCCTGAATGTACCCTCCACTACTTCCTGGTTCCAGTGTCTGACAGGTCTAGCTAGCCACTTCAAATTGCAGACTGGGCATGTGTCTTAGTTTTAATAATTTTAAAAAGCTAAGTTTCCAGTCTTAACTTCCACAATGTTCCTAGCCACCCACACCATAGGAGAAGGGCCTGACGGAGTGCAGCAGGCCCTTGGAGAGGGCTTCTGATCTACCCACCCCCACTGGAAGAGAAGGGCCCAGCGGAGTGTGGCAGGCCCTTGGAGAGGGCTTCTGATCTAGCCACCCCCACCGGAGGAGAAGTCGGCCCTTTTGACTGAGGTAAGCCCTTGGAGAGGGGTTCCGATCTTAGCCACC
>JAQHUG010000005.1:14665597-14696454 GCA_028555095.1 Dicrostonyx torquatus
TATCCTGCACCATCTTAAGGAAGCAGGGGGAGGGCGGTGGGGTAGTGGGGGAGCGGGAGGGCCGGGAACAAGGGGAGTAAATGTAAATTTTTCTTTTAACAATAAAAAAAGAAAAATAAAAAAAAGTGAGCCAACAGTGTTCTGTCCAGTTTTCTTCAGATAGCCTTGAAAAGTGACCATGCCAATCAAGACCTAACAAAGATATCCAGAATTATGAGTTGAGCAATATTTGATGAGCCACTATTGTGTATGAAGCACTGGGCCAAGCTCTGGCCATGACATAGATGATGGGGACACTTGTCCTGTGCTCACAGGAAGACAGGACAATGAAGGGCAGATAAGACTAAACACTGCCGTGACGTGAAGTTCTGGCAAGGTGCTGCGAGTGCAGAGAAATTAGTATCTACTCCTCGGTGAGTTGTGGTAGCCACTGTGGGGGAGGTGGCAGCTGAATGAGGTTGGGCTTCAGAAGGCAAGAAAGAACAGGGATGGTACGTCCAAGTGACAAAGCAAAGAGTGAGAAGTCATCAAAGTATCTTAGATTATTAGAGGCGATAACCGGCCAATGTGACTGAGAGCAGACACGAGTTAGATATAAGATTAGCATGAAACCCAAAAGCTAAATTTGGACCAAAATAAAAACCACACACACACACACACACACAAGGCAATATGAAATGCCACCAAGGATATAAACTTTAGAACATGGGTAACTGGGAGCAGGGAGCTATGCTCTAACCTTGACCCGTCTAGATGCCTAACGGTGCGGGAAACTTGAGTAGACCAAGACACAGTCACCATTATTAAATAAAATCTTAAACTTTTCAGGAGCTATGGGCCATTAAATTGAAAAGAGCAAGGGAATGGAGAGCAGGAAAGCTATATAATCACAGTCTTCATGAATGTTTGTGTGTGTGTGTGTGTGTGTGTGGTATTTGCATGTTCATGTACATATGTATTGCGTACAAGCATGTGTGAATATGCACCTGTGGGTGCATGCACCCAAGCATGGGAGGAGGCTATACATGGAGACCAGGGGTCAACATCAGGTATCTTTCTCTACTGCTCTCCACCTTACTTTAATTTTTTGAGACAGGGTCTCTCACTGAACCTGGAGCTGCCATTTAGCTGGACTGATTTGCCAGCAACCCTCCAGGATACACCTCTGTCTGACCTTCTGCTACAGTGCTGAAGATACATGAATATATGACCACACCTGGCTTATACACCAATGTCCAGAATCTAGACTCAGGTCCTCATGCCTACATGGCAGACATTTCTCCTGCGAAGCAATCTCCACAGCCCTGGTCACAAACTTTTAATTGGGTTATCATCAGGAATGATTTTCAATGTAAAAGAAGTAGTTTCTGCCACAGTAAACCTGGCAAGGGCTAAACGAGGAGCTTGGCTACTTTCTCCTCTGCACTCAGCACCACTGACACTCTAAATAGCCTATCCCAAAGCTATTAGCATTAAGTAAAATTCTCACCTTCATCCCATCACCTGCCCCAGTAGAGGCACCACAACAATTACCTCATTCCACAACTATTTCAGTCTATAGACAATATATACTAATTAAGTGCGCTCTCTCTCTCTCTCTCTCTCTCTCTCTCTCTCTCTCTCTCTCTCTCTCTCTCTCTCTCTTTCTAATTTGCAGGATTTAAGGCAACCAGCACTTTGAGGGTAGGTTCTGGAACAATGTACTGACCACAAACTTCCTACAAGTTTCATGTGGAGATCATGGCTTCAGAAATGCAATAGGAAATGCAATGAGCCGGGCCGTGGTGGCGCACGCCTTTAATCCCAGCATGTGGGTAGCAGAGGCAGACGGATCTCTGTGGGTTTGAGGCCAGCCTGGTCTACAAGAGCTAGTTCCTGGACAGGCTCCCAAAGCTACAGAGAAACCCTATCTAAAAAAAAAAAAGAAAAAAAGAAAAAAGAAAAAAAAAGGAAATGCAATGAAACAGAGTAGCAACACCTCCTTAGCTAGTATTCAAGGTTATCACACAATTGACCTCCTACTCAAATACACCGCAGAAGCCACTGGTAAATAAACAATGGCCATCGATAATCTTGTCATCCCAGCACTTAGGAGGCTGAAGCAGGAGGATCACAAATTCAAGGCCCATCTGGCCTATACAGCAAGACCCTGTCTCAAAACAAGCTGAGCAGGTAGGCCTGAAGATCAGTATGCTTACCTAAGGGATCCTGAGTTGTATCACTCATAGTTTTATAATCAATAACAAAGCTACACGCTATGTCAAAATTATAGTCGTTTCTTTATTTGAGTTGATTAATGCTAGCTAGCTTCCTGTCTAAATCATTCACTCAATGAGCAAATGTTTCAGCACCCTCTACTGGCCACTTGTTACATGCTCGTCAGTTCCTAACACAGCTTTCTTTCACCAGGGTGCAGGGGCTCCTAAGACAGAAGATGGCCACAGCATGGGTCCCCTGATTTCTTCTGAGGAGTCACTGTCACTAAGAGGGGGATCCTGAGGTGCTCTCCTGACACTGCTTATGTGTGACTCCCATCCTAGATGACAGATTCCACACACACTATCCTGATGGCTTCTGATCTGCATCTGTGACACATACTCAAACATCAGCCTCATTTCTACACTCAGAGATGTGCCCATGGGCTGAGTCCATATCATCCTCTTGCCTATCTGTTTCACATAATAGTACTCTGGTAGGATGGTAGCATCTGGAGAAACCACCTCACCTATCATTTGTATAAACAGAAGTCATTAAAAAATAATAATATAAATGAATTTTGGCTTGGGACAAGAACAGAACTTCCATCATGGCCCTAAACAAACTTTTGCCATTTTTCACTATGTACTATGTATGCAAAGCCATGTTCTCAAAACTGATGATCACGAAATGAATATCAATCAACTATGAAAAACTACTGAAAATGCTCTAGGTTCTGTAGTGTGGAATAGTCAGCCCAAATAGCATTATTTATGTAAAATAAGCAAGCATTAGAATGTAAACTCATTAGTTTCTAAACTTGCTTTCGTCTTAATAAACGCCAAAATTACATAGACACAAAAATTGCTTAAAATAAACCTTTCTGCTCTATTACCAGTAAATATTTAATTCATATACTTATATACCTAGGTTCATTAGGAGAAAAATTTGTGTTGATATAAATAAGAGAGGTCCCTGAGTAGAATCAAACACTGGCAACTTTGTGCTCTTTAAGTTCTCTTTGTCTGGTACATTTTGTTTTAGGAAGCAGAAAAAAAATTAAAGGCAATATGGTATTTATTGTTCAAGAACAGAAACAAAGGATGGGAAAGAGGTAAGAAAACACAAGATGAAAAAGAGCTTCACTCTATAATCTACCCATACCAAACTACTACTTACTGATCAATAAGTGCTCATTGGTTTGACATTATGAATTCAGCACAGACAGTCCAGTGCAGCTTATATAGGGTCTCCTTGACTAATGGCCACACCCTAACTCTCAGCTGCGAGCCCACCAGAAACCACTCCCCTGCCATCAGGCACACCTGAGGGTCTCATGCTCAGAGCAGCTGCAAGCATATAGGTAAACAAGTTGTTTACTCTGGCAGGCAGGGGGTCACAGGAAATTCAGAGTCTGGGGGTCCACAGTCCCCAACATGTATATACATAAACACCTCATATGGAAACATTACCATCAAAACATTAGTCATGATGATCTCTGATGAAATTTCTAACTTGTTTTTAATTCTTTTGATTTTTTAGTGCTTTTCGACAACAAAAACATAATGTCTTAAAGAGAACAGAAACAAATTTACACTTTATCAAAAGCTTAGTAAAGACACAACTTAAAAATAGAATGCTGTACATAGAAAATAACCTATGATATGAACACAATTATATGAAAATACACTAGAAGAAATCATGTGATGTTATTAATGACTTCTGTACCCAGGGGCTACCGTGAGTTTTGTATGTGCTTTTTCATTTTTCTAGTACTTTTATTACACAAAAGAAAAGAAAAGAAAAGAAAATCTTCACTTAAAGTCAAATGCATGCAATGATGTGTGACTTTCTCCACCTGAAATCACTGTGAACAGGGAAATTGAGCTCTTTACCCCTGAGTTACAGCTTCTGTAACTGCTTCTTAGTGGCTGTTGTATGTTCTAGGGGCCAATACAGCTACCACCTTGGTGGAGAATAAGAAGTTGGTGGCGATTGACCACAACATAGACCCTATTGAGTTGGTACCCTGTGTTGCAAGATGTTGGTCTCCTACTGCATCATCAAAGGCAAGGCGGGGCAAGAAGACACAAGAAGACATGGACGTGCACCACTGTTTCCTTCACTCAGGTTGACTTGGAAGACAAGGGTGCTCTGGCTAAGCTGGTAGAAGCTATTAGGAATTACAACAACAGATGGTATGAGATCCACTGCCTCTGGGGAGGCAACATCCTGGGTCCTTGTTGTGGGAAAATCTTTCTGTACACTTTGAAGATGTGTCATTATGATTGGGTTGGTAAAAAGCCGAATGGTCGAAACCTAGGCGAGAGAGACTAGGCGGGACTTCCGGGCAGAGAGGACTCTGGGAAGAAGAAAGACGAGCCACCAGCAAGATTCCTTGAAGAAGTTGGGCAAATGGTACAGAGCAGAAGTAACCGAGCCATATGGCAAAATGTATATTAATAGAGACAGGTTAATATAAGTTATAAGAGCTAGCTGGGGGAAAGCCTAAGCTAAGATCAAGCTTTCATAATTAATAATAAGTCTGTGTCAATATTTGCAGGCTGGCGGTCTCAACAAGAAAGTATTACTGCAGGTACTAAATCTGTGACTCACATTGCCAAGCTGGAAGAGGCAAAGGCCAAAGACCTCACCACTAAACTAGATTAAATGTTCACTGCTGAGTTTTCTGTCCATGAACATAATTACAAAGTTATCTTCCATCTAAAAAGAATTATTTTTAAAAAAGAAAAGAAAAAATTCACACGCTAAACATTTATTCATCCTTGAACTGGTTGATTTTGTTTGTGTACATGTGTATGTGGGAGTGGTGTGTTTTATCAACTTGATACCAGCTGAAGTTATCTGAGAAGAGGGAACCACAACTGAGAAAATATCTCCATGAGATGGTGGTGCATGCTTTTAATCCCACCACTTGGGAGGCAGAGGCAGGCAGATCTCTGAGTTCAAGGTCAACCTGGTCTACATTGTGAGTTCCAGGGCAGCTACAGCTGTTACACAGAGAATCCCTGTCTCGAAAGAAAAAAAAAAGTGATTTGTATGGAAGGGCCCAGCTGATTGTGGGTGGTGCCACCCCAGATAATGTGTTTCATACAAAAGCAGGCTAGCAATCTTGAGGAAGATGCCAGTAAGCAGAACTCCTCAACGGCCTCTGCTGTGAGTTCCTATCCTGAATTCAATCAGTGAGTATCACTCTTTCCTCCCCAAGTTGCTTTTGGTCATGGCATTTCATCACAGCAATAGAAACCTAACAGCCCTCATTTTAATTTTCAAAATAGCATTTGTAAAAGCACCTCAAAGGCAACCATTTACGCAGTAGTGTACCTGGGATCAGCGCTGTACTGATAAGGATGTCCACTTCCTTGCATTGCTGAGCAAAGAGCTTCATTTCTGCTTCAATGAACTCTTTGGACATCTCTTTTGCATAGCCTCCTTGGCCCTCACCAGATTCCTTCAAGTCCACCTCCAAGGGTTCAGCACCAAGAGACTTGAACTGTTCCAAAGCTGCAGCTCTGAAATGTTGAAGGGGAAACAGTAATTAATTAGACCCTGATCCATGCATCAAAATCCTCATTTACAGAGACACATTAAATCAGTGGTTCTCAACCTTCCTAATGTTGCAGTCCTCATGTGGTGCCCCACAACCAAAAAATTATTTCATTGCCACATCATAATTTTAATTTTGCTACTGTATGTACAGAAATTCAATGAGATGAATGAAGTTTGGGAATGGGTAAGTGTTTACTTAGGTGCCAACATTAATCTAGGTGCATGATGTTTTTATTATATTACAGTGTAATTCATCACATTATAGTGATTTTTAATTAGGTAAATAAATTACAAGTTGAAGTAGAATCTTAGTTACTTTTCAATTGCTACGTTAAGACACTATGACCAAGGCAACTCATAAAAGAAAGCATTTCATCTGGAGCTCACAGTTGCAGAGGGGTAGAGTCCATGACCACCATGGTGGGGAGCATGGCAGCAGGTGGGCAGGCATGCCACTGGAGCAGTAGCTGAGAGCTGACCTCTCAGTGCACACACATGGGGCAGAGAGAATGCTAACTGGGAACAGTGTGGGCTTTTCAAACCTCAGAACATGCCCTAAGGAACACACCTCCTCCAAAAGGCCACGCCTCCTAATCCTTCCCAAACATTTCCACCAACTGGGGACCAAGTATTCAAATATCTGAGCCTAGGAGGATCATTCTCATTCAAACTGCTACAAGTATAATTAGACAACAGCAGTACTCCGACTGCCTATTCAGTGCACAATTTGAACAATGACATCAGCACATTAAATGCTCAGTAGCTCACCCAGCAAGTTTCAAATAATTTCTAGGTCAAAATTTACCTATTGCTACTTGAATATCATTATCCATTATAACAAAAACATAAACAATCCACTCTCTAAAGGCTTCAAGATTTGGGGAAATTCACTCATCAGCAAACCTTAAAAATGAAAGAACAAAAGCAGTGTCACTTTTGGTCCCATCTCTCTTTAGTTGATGGTCACACTGGAAATGCTTTGTTTTCTCATTGAGATGAACTGGATTTTATAAGTCCCTCACTTCCCTAAGGTCAGGAGAAAAGTATTCTATGAACATACTACAAAAGTCGCAGTCTTTGCAACTTTGATTTTTTTTTTTTAATTCAAGACTGGCAGTGGAAGGATATTGCTCAGTTGGCAAAACATGCACTGAGCATACACGAGGCCTGATCTCTGGCACTGAAAAACAAACAAATAAGATTGGCAATAGTGTGCTACGCCAGTGCCCTCATTGATGATACATACCTATGTGTTTTGAACTGCACCCCCTCAAATGAAATAACAAAATGATCATTGGACCTAACAAGCATTTAATAAATGTTGGGTATCTGGCATCTTTCGCAATTAAGAAGAATTATAATTAAACTTCCCTTTGCAAACAACCTAGGAAAAGGTTGTATGAACTGTTTTCAAGAAATACAGTATATACAGAAAAGTAGTTTCTCCTACATGTTCTATAATCTTCAGAGAAAAATAGTCAGCTCTCTCTTCACATCCAAAGCAGATGCCTTAGCCTAAATACTACAACTACAGTTCATGTGTTGCTATTCCTAGGTAAGAAGTGATTTGAAGGCCCAGTCTATAGCTCAGTGCCAGGGCATTTACCCAGAATGTATGAGGACTGGGTACAATACCCAGTCTCACCAAATAAAAAAGCATTTGGAGGTTGTCACCAATCAGTTCTACCTACTTCCATGCAGTCAATGCTAGGCATAGTCTCCTCCCAATGTACCAATTAGCTTTGTTCACGCCACATGCTACAAGCTCACCAGAGACAACTCTGGCCCCATTGCCAATGTACACAAAGAACTGTGACCCATTAATTTTCAATTACTTTATTATTTCTGTTCTACTGAGGTAAAGCATGTCCAATTTTTTCCAGTAAATAATAAAGTTTTCATCGAGCCAACTTTAAAAAAAAAATTCAGTTGGAAAGAGGAAATAGAAAAGCTTCAGTGAGCTAGTATTATCTCTAATGTAATAGGCCCCATTTGAAGCAAGTGTTTTTAGTTAAACATTAATTACTAGTTAAGTGTTCACCTTGTATCAAATCCTCGGACAACTGCACCCATCGCCTTTGCTGCACCTGCAGAAGCGAGCCCAGCAACGCCACCGCCAACTATCAGGATCTGAGAAAAAAAAACACGGAATGCTTTTCATTTTGATTTGGTTTGGGTTTTGTTGCTGTTGTCACTGTTGCTGCTGCTGCTGCTGCTACTGTTGTTTGGTTGTTTTGTTTTGTTTTAAGACAGGGCTTCTCTGTGTAGTCCTTGCTGTCCTGGACCTTGCTGTGTAGACCAGACTGTCCTCAGCCTCCTGAGTGCTGGGACTAAAGGTGTATGTCACCTAGGCTTGTCATGGAATACTTTAAAACTTGTTAGGAGACAACGGCAGAAGATCACCAGCTTGCAACTCCTGGTGCCTGGTACAGTTAGCACTCAATCAATGGTGCAAACGGTGGTGCCAGTCACCACATGGATGGAGTAAAGGGTCTCACCTTCAAAGAAACAGCCTCTGCCAGCGACCAACAACTTTCCCTAAAAATTTCCTGGCAGTAAGGATCTCAGAGCAAGCACAATGAATGCCAGACATGTTGAAGACTACCAAGTTCATTCTCACTGTACAGAAGCTACCACCAGAATGCCAGGATGGTATTCCAACTCCCTCTCCCTCTCCAAAGTCAAGACTTTCCTGGGTTCATAAAACCTGAAAAATATGTCAATGATGGGCACAATTTTGACAAAATGTCTGTGCCAATGATATTTTGAATTTAAATGCTTCTGAAGGCTTGGTAAGCAAATACAGAACTGATGACCACCTTGAATGACCCATATCTGAAATCTAATGCCATTTGAATCTCCCTAACCACAGGAGGATTAGAGATGAGAGAACTCAAGAATACCACAGAAACTTCAGCCTCCCTCATCTGTGCAGAAACACAGTGAAAACTGTGTTGCGTCTAGCCTTGACTAGGCTTTTCTGAGAAAAAAAGGCTTGTGTATCCCATAAATGGCTAGAAGAAGGCACCTCCCTGTTCCTGTAGTAACAAAAAAATGTCACCCAGAGAAATAGGGAAGTCTGTAAATTCTCACCCACCCATCAGGCTCATAGCTCCTTCTGCTTTTTAAGAAGTCAATGCAGGCAAAACTGTGTGCTCCAGTGACCTCCTAGGCAGTGCCTCAGAAGCCACGCCAATGGATGTTGACGATGGTAGTTTGTTGAGAAGAAGAGAAAGTCCACCTCAGCAAACAAACATCAGCCCCATCCCTGTGCTACACAAAAGTTTCAATAACACTTGAAAGAAAATATTAGTAACAAACGAGTCAAAAAAAATACAGGACTAGGCTGGTTCTCCTGTCAAGAAATAGTTCAGATGCATGAAATCACTCTAACCATATTCTAAAGAAAGGAGGAGGGGTTGAAGGCCAGCATGAGCTACAGAGTAAAACAGTCTCTGAAAACACAAAGAATGAAAAAGACACATGATTACAGTTACAGGGAAAAAAAATCAAGAAATCTATTGTACAGCAAGATAACTAATAGTTAGGCTAGAAGATGGCTCAGTGCTTGCTGTACAAACACAAGGACCTGAGTTCAGATCTCCAGCTCCCATGTAAAGAGCCAGGCACAGGGAAGCACATCTGTCTGACTTGCAATAAGACAGCCTGTATGGGGGACCAGGCATCACCCAGTGAGACCTGTGTTTTCCACATCTTCTTGGATCACCCTCCAAAGCCTTCTTTCCGTAGAACATGCAAAATTCTTTTCCATTTTAGTATCTTTTATATGACGTTTCCTTTGGCCAGCATCTTAAGTCCCTAATTTCAGAAGACAGGGGAGGCCTTCCTATCCCTTAGCTTAGGAAGTCAGCATTTTCTCATTACACATCATCCTATCATCTGGTTCATTTTTTATATTTCGATCAAGTGCTTATGTGGGTTTTCCCATCCTCATCGTGCCCTGCACTGGAATGCAATTTTCTCGCAGTAGGGACGACATTTATCTTGTTCAGGCTTGTCCCTCACACCTAAACTGAGTACTCAACACATCATATGCATCAAAATGATTTTAGTTCCTCCTAGACAAGTTAAAAAAAACTCTGTTTAAAAATAAATTTAAAATATTCTACACGATAAGCCTCACAGGATCTAATTCTTCAATTTTAGAAAATTACTTCTTACAACAAACCAAAGTCACTTAAGCTGAATTTATCTCTTAGTGACAGTTTATTTATTTGTGTGCAAGGGGTAGGAAAGGGGAAAGCACACCACAGTACACGTGTGGAGGTCAGAGGACAACTCAGTTGTTGATTTTTTTTTTCCTTCTACCAGTGGGTCCCAGGAATTGAACTCAGGTCAACAGACTTGCAGGCAGAAGCCTTTACCGCTGGGCCACTGAATTTAAACACTAGTAGACACGGTTGCCTTTCTACCTTGTACTAACTCACTGGCTCTTCTGTTAAGCCTCTTGGTTTTTGTTTCACAGTTTTAATCCCTTATTACAAGTTTCCTCTAAACTTCCACACCTTTCTACAAAGATTCTAATCAAAACTAAGTTGCTGGCTTGCACATGGATGCATTCAGGCAGCTTAAGAACAGCATCGAGTTTCTGGCCAGCTTCAATGCCAGACATTTCCTTGTGATCTTACGCAATAAGATAAAGTTTCATAGTACAGATATAGAAAGCCTAGTGTCTCTAAGGCGTCCACATACACATTCTTGCCAAACACCCTGGCCTTCACCTCAAGGACTTGCTTTTCTTTCCATGGTCTATTTTCTCAAGGGTGCTTGGTGTTTTGTTTTTCGTTTTTTCTTCATAGATTTATTAGTAGAACAATTCTGAGTTTGTAAAACAAGTTTTATGAACAGAAAGCAGCCAGATGGATTACAACATTTCCAAGTGCTGTTTCTTATTCCTCAACTCGGGGTTTTAATTTAGTGGACTCTATTAAAGGATCACAAAATACTCTCCTATGCTTGTACCCTCCATCCTGCTTGCCATTAGCCACTCGCTTTCTCTCTGTGTTGCCAGTCTGGATTCAGGAGAAGCACCCTCTGCGGTGCTTTGATTGTTACATCATCTCTCATTATTTCCTCTTGACGCCCTCTCCACAAACGGCAAGAGCGAAGACATCAAAGTGTTTTCTACAAACTGTGTTGCAGTAATCAAGAATCACAGATTTACTGAATAAAACCTTGAAGCATTTTAAAAAGTTGTAGGAAATTGGCTCACAGGCAACCTAGCCAAAATCCATTTAAGAACTGAAATAAGCAAAAAAAAAAAAAAAAAAAAAAAAAAAAAGCAAAAAAAAAAAAAGAGCTTCTAAAGGAAACAAGCAAAAGACCCAAAGTTCCTCCTTCAGGCAGTGTTAAATGTTCAGCACTATGGCTTTACTTTAGATTTCTAAGCACAAAAGCACCAGCAACGCAAACACACAGCAACACCTTTGAAAATAACTCTTTTATGCCACCTTTGATTCACCTCATGAAGAGACACTGGAAGCTGTACGCACCTTAGCTGGGGGGACTTTTCCAGCAGCTGTGATCTGACCGGTGAAAAACCTTCCAAAATGATTCGCTGCTAAAACAACAGCCTTATAGCTGAAAAAGTAAACAGAGCGCTCCATAAGCTAAGAGGCAAGAGGCAATACATTATTATACCCTGACAGTTACATGTGTGCAGAAACATCGGGTTTGTATGTTACGCTATGCCAAGATGATTTCTAAGCAATATTTATACCCTACCTGCCTCCAGCCTTCACAATCAGCCTCTGAACACGTACCATTACCACATCTACTTCATAAACACAGATACAAAGGTGGGCCCCCATCTAGTCGGCAGAACGAGAAGTCTGAGCTGAGCAACATGGCTGTGGAGGCAGACCCTCATCCAAGGAGCCAGCCAGGCCCTTCTTAACAAATACTGCAGACTTGACAAGATAGAAACAAGTAAAGACGCAAGAAGTTTGAGAGTGCTTTTCTTCCCGTGTAGAGGCTAGGGAGATCCATCTGGCCAACACTGGCAGTACAAACTTGTGCCACCTCACCTAGACTTTTACATGGGTACTAGGGATTGAACTCCGGTTCTTCAAGCTTATGCACCAAGCACTATATTGATTGAGCTACCGCCATAGCCCCCAAAATAATGCTAACTTGTTTTAACTTTAATATATGACAAACCATACAAATGGGGTGAACAGCTGAAACACAAAATAGATTCTGCGGCACATTTGATCCATGGCACAGTTTAAACGTCACATCTAAAACATAGAACTTGGGCCAGTGAGATGACTCAGAAGATAAAGCACTTGCCACGCGAGCCTGAGAGACTGAGCTGGATCCCAGGAGTCCACGTTTTCAAAGCTGAATGGTGGCACAGATCTGTACTCCTAGCATGACTCTAGCATGATGGGAGGTGAAGACAGGAGAATCACCTGGAAGATGATGTGAGCCTGCGAGCCTGGAGTGCATGGCTCAGTACAAACAAGGGATCCTTCCTAATAAGGCAGAAAAGCATATTCCTAGAAGCTGTCCTCTGACCACCATATATGCAAGCCCATACTTACCAAACACACACACAGAGAATAAGAGACTTAAAAAAATAAACACTTAAGAACCTTCCACTTCATGCAAGATTCTGTGAAAGTCTTTATTCATATTGGGTTTTTACATGCACCATTTTCCTTTCTAATACTTTTATTGGTGCCTCGTTCACATTAGCTTAAAATTTAATTTAATTAGTTTCTTTTGAGAAGTTGTTTTCCTAAGCATTACCCTGGCTCCAGATTGTTCCTACCCTTACAGGAAGTGGGTGCTCATTCCTGTCCCTCGTGACACTGCAGGCTTAATTATGGGCGTACTCCTGCAAGCAAAGTGGACCTTAGAAAGCTTTTCTGTGTAACATGCCACAGAAGACACTTGGAATCATTTTCATTCTGTAGACTGCCTCTTCCTTTGATTAACAGCTTCCTTTCCAGTACAGACGCTTTTTCATTTCATGGAGTTCCATTTGTTGATTGTGGGTCCTATTTCCTGAGTGACTGTGGGTTCTATTTCCTGAGTGACTGAGATCCTATTCATAAAGTCCTTCCTAAGCTTAACCCTGATTGTACTCCCTCTTAATCTTAGAGATTCAGATCTAACAGTGAGGTCTTCGGTTTCCTTGGATCTGATTTGAGATCAAGGTAAAGGTAAGCATCAAACATCAGTAGATACCCAGTTTTGTTGCTGCTGTTGTTGGTTTGTTCTGTTTTGTAAAAGATGCTCTCATTTCTCATCTTTGTGAAAAACCAGTTGACTGTAGGTATATGGAATCTGGGCTCTTGACTCTGTTCTAGTGATCGATGTCTATTTTGTCCCAGTACCATGTAGTTTTATCATGGATCTGTAGTATAATTTGAAATCAAGAATGGTGATGCCTCCAACGATGTTTTAATTGCTAAGGATGTTTGGGAAAGCCATATGGAAATCTACTACTTTTGGAGGGGGGCAGGGTTTAGTTCGAGACAGTATTTATCTGTGAAACAGTCCTGGCTGTCCTGGAACTCACTCTGTAGACCAGGCTGGTCTCAAACTCACAGAGATCCACCTGCCTCTGCATCACCACTGCCCAAAACCAATCTTAAACATACTTAAAGACTGAGTCTATCCCAAAAACTGACTGGGTGGTGGTGGCGCACACCTTTAATCCCAGCACTCGGGAGGCAGAGGCAGGCGGATCTCTGTGAATTCAAGGCCAGCCTGGTCTATAAGAACTAGTTCCAGGACAGGCTCCAAAGCTACAGAGAAATCCTGTCTCAAAAATCAAAAACAATCTGAAAAACCCTTCTGAAATGCACCATTTCATGTACAAAAATTCCAAAACATATTTACAAACTACCTGTGTGTATAAACTGCATGTGAAATATAAATAAATTCCATGTGCACACTTGGATCACATACACAAGACAATTCATTATATAAATATTCCAAATCTACAAAAAGCCTGAAATCTGATAAGCTTCTGGTCCTAAATTCTCAGGGCTTTTAAACCTGTATTACCTTAAAACATGTAAAAGTGCTAGTATCCAACTATGTGTGACCTATAAAAATAACTATTTCAATCTAATGCGTGTATATACAACATATAAATATAGCTTCCTCATGCAAACACTGGCAGCTATTTCCTTTGGTAATAGCTTCTAGCTACAAAGATAAGATGTGTAACATATATTACTGTGGTTATTGTGAAAAATAAAATGAATCATAAAAGCTAACATACGTATAAAAAGCTCAGCCCTCAGCAGCTCTGACAAGGTAAAACTCTAGGAGACCTGCAAAATGAAGGCCCATGTCCACTCCCTGTGCTTTTGTTCAACTGAAAGGAGAAAGAATATACCTACCCGGAAATGTTGGCCATGGAGCTGAGAGCGTCATACCCCTGAGCAATTGTGACTCTTGGAACCTGGTCCATTGCCAGAACTGTGGTCTTTCTTTCAGAAAGTTTATTTAGCAAGTCTGGATTCTGGGCGGGGTAAATGAAGCTAATGAGAGTTCCTGATGGCTTTAAGAAGTCAGCTTCATGAGCGCCTAATGCTGGATTAACCATGGGAGCTCTCACCTGAAACAAAAAAGTCAAAGAAACCACAGAATAAAACCGTCAGCACCTTCATTGTGTCTTTTAAATAAACAGGACAATTTTTGTGAGGCACTCTTGTTTAAATAATTATTCTGAGGTATATCTTCCATCAATAAATGTCTGCCTGTACTTAACCACATGAAGGTGTAGCCTGCCTACCCTGTGACTAGCGACCTGTGTGAACTGTTCTGAGTAAAAAGCACAGACTCTGGGCAGAGCACCAGATCAGGCGTGACAACTGCAGAGCACTGGAATATTAGCCTGGTGGCAGTGGCAGCACACACTGTTAATTCCAGCACTCGGGAGGCAGAGGCGGGCAAATCTCTGTGAGCCAATCTGGTCTACAGAGCTAGTTCCAGGACAGTCAGAGCTGTTATGTAGAGAAACACTATCTCAAAAGATTTTTACAACGAACTTACTACTCTGTTAAAAATTAGGAGATATTAGGGGAAAGGGACCGAGAAAACATTTTTTTTGTGTGTTCAAAGACTCAGTCCTAGAACTGAGTGGTAGCGGGCATATTTAATCCCAGCACTGAAGAGGTAGAGACCAGCAGATCTCTGTAACTGGAAGAGCAGCCTAGTCTACAAATCCAGAAGCCAGCAAGGGCTACATAGTGAAACACTGTCTGAAAAAAAGAAAAAAAAGAAAACAACAAAAGAAAGACTCAATCTTCAATCCTTACTAATTTTGGCAAACATAAATATATGAGAAAGTGGGACACTAAGAATGCTGTTAACTAAATATAGATTTATGTCACTTTAAATTCCATTCCTATAAATAAAACAATTCCTACAATTCAAACCAGTGTCTCTACTGAACTAAGTTACTCTAGCTTCGATATATTATTATTTTGACAATATATGTCAATATACTATATATCAATATAAATTGATAGAGTATATTATATATATCATGCACATAATATCATATGTATGTACAATATTATATATACATATGTCTCACTCTGTTTTGTATGAAATAAACATATGAAACATAGCCTGTATGATTTTATTTTAAATACAAACAAAAACACTGGTTGCATCGCTTCCTATCATGGAGTTTCATCTTAATTTACCTAAGACACCTTTGTCTATTATTCCTATGCCAGGTGGTGATTCATGTAAATCTCTAGGCTGAGAATTTTTAAGACTCTTTGTGCATGTGTGTTTGTGCATGTGTGAACAGCAACACACACTCACACGCATATGTGCACATGTGTTTGTATACACAAAACCACCTCTTTTACAAGGTCTGCTTTCTCTTTTTTCTCTCTATAAAAATCTATTTCAGATATTAAGAAAAATTAAAGTATCACTCGGAATGGATTCTATTGACCCTTATCAACTGTTCAGCTGAGACTACTGTCACCTGAGCATGTTAACCCAAGCGACTGTTCCCTTAATGTGTTCCTCAGCACAGGAACAGGCTTGATTCAATAGAGGCCCTGGGTCAAATCTAAGTTTTCACAGCACACGTTTCTCAACACACCTTTAACTTGTTCATACACTTGTTTAAAAACTTGTTCAATTTTAATTGAATTGCTAAGAGGAATGCAGAATCTTTTCAAATTCATGTTAATCACTTAATATCTCTCTCTCCCTTTTGAGGTATCTCAAAAAGGTTTGAGCCCTAAAACATATTCTGAAATGGACTGTACTTATTTTTTTCTATTAAGTTATTGTCCTACATGTCAAGTTCTATTATCGAATATATATAAACCTAAAACTTTTTTTAAAGTATTAGCTGAATTGCAACTTATCTTTGAATGATAAATTTTGTGAATAAATTTCTATAGCAAAAACTGATTTTGGATCCTCTCAAAAATCACCTCTATCATGCTGTCAGGACTTGGGATGTCACTAAGTGGTAGAGTTCATATTTAACATGCCTGAGGACCTGGGTTCAATCCCAACCTTGGGAAAAATAATACCATAATGCTATTCATTAGAGTTGTGCGGAGAAAAGGAATATAACTATTTGAATGATTCTTCTTATGAATTAATTAAGAAAAAAGTTTATTTTTCTATAAAGAAATTGAGTTTGCTTTAATCTAGCAATCACACTTTTCTCATCCATATTTCTCTCCTTGCCGGAGTTGCAGGATATTTAATGGTTTACGTTTAAGACACTACTCTAGTTATCTGCTATGTTAAACTCTTAGTACAGCCTTTTATATGATTTTTAACTTCATATTTTAGCTATGAAGTTCCTCAGCATATAAATTTCAGCTGACTGGTATCTCAAGACCTTTCTTTTTTAATTTGTTCTTATGTGTGTTGGTATTTGCCTGTGTGTGTGCCCATGTAAGGGTGTCAGAAACTGTATGTTAAAGACAGTTGCCATGTGGGTGCTGGGAATTGAAGCTGGGTCCTCTGGAAGAGCAATAGAGCGCTTAACCTCTGAGCCATCTCTCCAGGCCAGCTCAAGACCTTTAAAAGTCAGGTAGCCTAATGCATCCTGGTCCAGAATGGCCATGCTGTTTCTAGAGCAGCACTATGTCGGTGTAAATTACTGCCATCAGCCATCAGATGCTGCACATGGTATCCTGGGCTGGATTCAGTATCTTCTTTTCATCCTAGCAGTATATAGCAACCAGCAGAAGTCTACATACACATGGATCATAGAGCAAAAACTTTCCCTAGTCAATTAGAAGAAATTTCCACCCAGAGAAGTTAAAATGAAGAACTCCATTTCCCTTCCAGGGTTAAAAACAGATCACATTTCCTGGGACATAAAGAATATTCACAATACACAATCATTTCATCAAGAAAAAGAGCATGACTTTAAAATAGGTAAAGCTAAAATAGTGGCTATGCAAACTGCTCTGATTTGATCATTGCATATACATGTCACTATCACAGTGCATGAATATGGACAATTATTATATGTCCATATTTATAATATTTATAAATTATAAAAACAAAAACGAGCACTAAGAAAACTGGAAAAGCCAGGTGTGGTAGCTTTAATCCCAGCACTGGGGGGCGGGGGGGCAGCTCTCTGTGGGTCCCAGGCCAGCCAGGGCTACACAATGAGACCCTGTCTTAAAAAGGAAAAGAAAACTAGAAATGAAAGAAAGGAGTAATTACTTTGACCACCAGATCAGAAGCCAGAACTTCCTTCGTCCCTTGGATTTGGGCCCCTGCTGCTCTGTAGACATCGTCTGGGAACCTGGAAGCTTCGCCTGCTCCTGACTCCACCACAACGTTAAAGCCCTGCTTGACCAAGGCCTGAACACCAGCAGGAGACAGTGCTACTCGCTTCTCATTCTGGAAAATCTCCTTGGGGACCCCAACTGTCAACTGCTTATATGGAATTCCTAGAAACAAACAAAACCAAAGTTTAGAAAAAGCTGAAGAGCATGTTTCAGAAGAGACATCAGGAAAAGGAAATGGGAAGTCTGTTCTTCAAAACACACCTTGCACAAGTTGTTACTGAAAATAACGATTCACAATCGTGATCCAGTTACCTTTTTTGAAAGTGAAAAATTTTTGTACATGCCATCCTGAATGCATAAGATATTTCATTTAATTGAATGCCTCTCTCTAACGTACATGATAAGCTTGCTCTGTTCCTAAGAGAAAAATACCTGAGTTGAGAAATCACACAGCGTGCCAGCCTTCCTCCGCCCTCTGGGTTACTGTCTTCCTATCCTGACCCTTAGTAAAGACAGAAATAAATTGCTGAAGAATAGCTCTTCAATCTATCCCTCAAAGGCTACCATATCTCAAGTCCCTTTCCTGGCAATTTGGCCAGAGGAAACTTCCCATAGATTTCCAAGTGCTGGATCTTGAGACTCTAGCATCAACTGATTAGGCAAGAGGCCAGCAACCAGGTCAAAGATAAACATCTACAAGCCAGACATGAGAGAAGCCAGCAGCCCCTGCCTATGACAAGACTTACAGAGGAATTGTGGGTTCAGGACAGTCCATGCTGGCCAGCGACTAACCTACTATGTTGCCTAGTTTTAGATCAACTTGACACAAGATAGAACATTTGGGAAGAAAACTTGAGAAAATGCCTCCATAAGATTTGCCTGTGCACAAGGCTGCAGAGCATTTTCTTGGTTAACGATTGATGTGGATGGGCCCAGCTCACTGGGGGCAGTACCACCCCTGAGCAGATCATCCTGCATAGGATGAAAAGGCAGGCGGAGCAGCCACAAGGAGCAGCCAATAAGCAGCGTTCATCCATGACCTCTCCATGCTTCAGCTCCTGCCTCCAGGTCCTTACCTTGAATTCCTTCCCTACTTCTCTCAGTAATGGAATGTGGCCTGAACGTTGTAAGCCGAAATAAACCCTTTGCTCCCCAAATTGCTTTTGGATGTGGTGTTTTATCACAGAAACCGAAAAGGAACTAAAGTTTCTACCCAATCATGCTCTCTCCTAGGAGGTTTAAACAGAGAAGCCACAGAGAAAGACTAGGAGGGTGGATGTATGCTGGTTATTTGTCAACACAGCCATGAAACAATCATCAAAGAGAAGTCACACTGGCAGACATAGTAATCGTGGCTATTTAAAGATTGACAAGCCATAACTGGGAAACCCAGAATGCATTCTACTTCTCCAAGATGGTGAGGGGTATCTTGGGCCCCTCTTTATCCAAGAATCCATACAGTAAACCCTCAACACAAAATAGAAGCTGATTGTGATTCTGTTCTGTACATCCTAAAAAAAGCATCTAATACAAACATCTTTGTGTAGAGTTCAGGGTAGCTTTACCTATAGGACATTAGTATCTTCTCACATTCCAATCAATATGAAACCATTAACACTTTGGTGGGAAGTGGGTAAGACAGAATGTCTTTGTGTAACCCTGGCTGTCCTGGAACTCACCCTGTAAGCCAGGCTGGCTTCAAACTCACAGAAACGCTCCTGTCCCTGCCTCCTGAGTGCTAAGATTAAAGGCATGTGCCACCATACCTGGTTAGTAACACGTTTTTTAACAGTATGTTTCTATATAGGCTTTACTATAGTTCAAAAATTCCATTCTTGCCCTGAATATATAATTAAAAACTGAATCCAATTATAAATATAGAGTAACTTATTGGGACTTTAGACAGATTAAGGCAACCTGAAAATACTCGCATTTGAGCATAGTCTTATATTCCCATACTATTTGTACTCTAATAATTTACAGTATAGTAGAGGCAAATAAATATTTATTTCCTACATGAAAAGGGATAAAAATAGGAGGATGGCAAATATTTAATTCATGTGTAAAATTAAGTCAAGTATGTACTTCTCTGGAGTTTACTTCTCATCTGGTAGCCTCAAATCTAAGCCCCACATTTGGAAAGCCAAGGCATCTACTAAAGATAGCAGAGTTGAGCCAGAAGTATTTAGGAGAGCCAGATGTGATGGTGTGCACCTTTAATCTCAGCACTCCGGAGGCAGAAGTAGGTAGACCTCTATGAGTTCAAGACCAGCTTGATCTACATAGCAAGTTCAAAGCCAGTCAGGGCTACATAGTGAGAACCTGTCTCAAAAAAGAAAAAAATCATAGAAGAGCCAACCTGAAATGACTTCCATTAGCCAAATGTGTTAATTTGAGTATCAAAAGGAATGGGGAATGGAAAAATACACAGGCTGCTCTCCTAGATGACCAGGGTTCAATTCCCAACATCTACATGGTGGATCACAACTGTCTATAACTCCAGTTCCAGGAGGTTCTTGTATAGCCTCCCTGGGCACCAGAAATATATGTGTGCATAGCCATACACATCAGCAAAAACAACCATAAAATAAAATGAAAATTTTTTAAAGAATAATGGTGTGGTACACTTCCAAAGATAATATAATCCATGAGTTCATGTTAATTATCAAAAAATACTTAGAATTTTAAATGGTATTGCTCAACTTAAAATATGCAATGGATGGGCAGAATAACAGTTTCCCGAGGATATCCATGTCCTGATCCCTACCACCTCTGAATACATAATACATGACACAGGAGAATTATGATGGCAGATGAACTTAAGATTGCTAATCATTTGGCCTACAGCAGAAAGAATACTCTGGAGCGCTGTGTGTAATCACAGAGTCCTTAAATGTGGAGGAGGGAAGCCAAAGAATCCTAGTCAAGGAATGATGAGAAGATGCCGCACTAAGGCTATCAAGATGAGACAGGGCCACAGCCTGATCAACACAGGAGCTCCTCAGAAGCTGGAACAGTATAGGAGACAGTTCTCCCCAACGGTTCCCAGGACGCTGGCAGAATCGCCAACATTTGGACAGAGGTCCAGTGACAACTCCTTTGGACTTTGTCTCCCAGAGGTTAAAAAGCCAGTAGGCTCATGATTATTTGTTACAGCGGGAATAGGAAATCAATACACAACTGCTAACTGATTGTTAGCAGAACTAATAAGGCGTGGAAAAGAGTTTATTCATCGGGATGGCAAGAAACTGTGCTTCCTTTATAGAAAAACTGTAGCTGATAAACGAAGAATGATGGAGTCTCACCATTTCTAAAGTCCTAATAAAAATCATGAATTTAGCTAAAGACCATCAATCAAAGCATCTGAAAGCATCTGAATGAGAAAAAGCTGATGGGACTTCATATCAGACAGATCACAAAGACAGCACCTACACTAACCAAGGGGGCTTCCCGATGTAAAACAATAATATACAACACTACCAGTGAGGTATTCCTGTCAGAAATGTATCCTTAAGTTGACAGAGCCTCTGGGTCTAGTTAAGTGTTACCAAAAAATATGAGGAAAAGAAACCCACTCAGTAGAGCCAATCAAGGGAAGGCCGTCTGTCAAATTTAGAACACTGGGAATTCTACCCAGAAGAACTGCATTCTTCAACAAGGGAAGAAAAGTAGGGAAGAGGGGCTGAAGATGTAGCCAAGTGGTCACGTACCTGGTCAGCCTGTTTGAAGGCCTAGGTCTGATCTCCAGTAATGAAAAAGTGTCTTATACATCATAAAAGACCTAAGACGCATACCAAGCAAATGTAGCACATGAACTCTGGACCATTCTTTGAACAAGCCTCCTGCTAAAAAATAAAAGCAGGGACTTTGTTGACTCCCAAGGGAGGCCTTACCTCCACTGAGGAGTTGGTGGGAGGTGGGATGGGTGGAGGTGGGAGAGCCATGAAAAGGGGAAGGGAGGAACTGGAGCTAGTATTAAAATTTAAAATATTCTACATAGAAAAAAATAGAACCTAGGTACAGTGGCACACACCATTAATCCAAGTACTAAAGAGGCAGAGCCAGAACAGCCTGGTCTACACAGAGTCCCAGAATAGTCAGGATTACATTGAGAGATACCCTACCTCAAAAAGGGAGGGGTAAGAAAGAAAAGGAATACTGACTCAGATTACTTTTCATGCGTTTCAGTGTGGTAATTAAATTAATTTTTTTGTTTTTGTTTTTCGAGACAAGATTTCCCCATGGCTTTGGAGCCTGGAAATTAATATTTTATTATAGAAAAAAAGAATACTTTTTAAAAATAGCTGGGAAAAATTAAAATTCAAAAGTTAAACACTGTAATGCAGAGATCTTAATGTCTATAGATTTACTTACAAGGACAGCCCTCATGTCCTGAACACGGTCATTTGCTTCTATCTTTTCAACTTTACCAGAGCA
Organism: Dicrostonyx torquatus; assembly: GCA_028555095.1. NCBI lineage: Eukaryota > Metazoa > Chordata > Mammalia > Rodentia > Cricetidae > Dicrostonyx > Dicrostonyx torquatus. The sequence goes on from JAQHUG010000005.1 coordinate 14,687,578, forward strand.
GGCTGAAGATAAACTTGGGGAAAGGTATGATGCCAACAGTGATTTGTCACCCAAGACATGGAAAGTGGCCATGAAATCCATTCAAGGAAACAGAGCTCCTCGGTGACTAGAAATCAGCCCCGCAAGTCTTAGGAGGGAAAAGAAATATTCCTGCTGTTCTTCATCTTCGGAACTAAATGCCACTTTTAGCTGGGCATAATGCCATCTGGAATAAAAACTAAATGTCTCAGTCTTCCTGACAAATGTCCACATGCTTAGTTCTGGTCAGTGAGTGGCAGTGTGCCTGGATGGTCCTTGGGAAGGCTGCTGGAAGACAGGTGACTCAGCTGAGAAGGTGACCCCTTGAGTCTCTTCTCCTCCTGGCCTGTACCTAGAATAGAAGCAAGTGAGACTTCTCCTATCAGAGAAGACCTGACAGGCCACGGGAAGCCTTCACTTTTGTTCTGCAAGTGCTGAGAAGACAGTAGTGATTTTGAAGAAAGAACATTGTTTTTTTACTAAATCAAGGAACATTATTGGAGAATCAGTTAATGCACTTCATCCCAGTACCTTGTAGGAACAAAGGAAGGCTGCCGGAGAAAATGTTACTACGAGAAAAAGGCTCCCAAATACAACCAGCTAATCTTTTCTCTTTTCCCATTATTTATATCTCCTCTGTTAACAATGGCAGTCTGAAAGTTCTGTAAGTGGGAAATATGAAGAAAAAATGCTCATTTTGTTTTGTTTATGACCATCACTCACAAATACCAGGTCATGAAATTTCATGATTTTTCTTGCGTGTATCACCAAGGACTTGAAGCACACTGAGAACTAAATTTTTACCTGGCTTTCCAGGTGACTGACACCACAGTGCCCGATGAGTATGAAGTGCTCGCAAAAGGTCTTTCTTCCCAGGTAGACCCTTTCGGGGCCCCAAGTTACTAAGGAAGGGACATGAGCCGCCAGTCACCACCGTTTTCAGCAGATGTGCCATGCTGCTTGTGCTCCCAGCTTTCCGAGTCCCTGATTCCTTGAAGGTGAATTACTAAAAAGGAAGAAAAGAAAATGTTTATATGCCAAGAAGAAAGCTGCCTTGTCATGTAAGCAGGAAAAACAGTCTAAGTTGTCCTTCTAAAAGGTCTGCATCCAGAATACACTTGTGTGCCACCATCTACAAAGAATTTTCTTGTCAAGTATTTTACTTGTAGACAACATTTCAAAAGTTGTTTGAAATTCAGCACTTAAAATTTGAAATCTATTTTCTACTTAAAATTGGGATTATAATCTCAGCATCAAATTCCAGGCCTGAGTCACACAAGTGTGTGTGTGTGTGTGTGTGTGTGTGTGTGTGTGTGTGTGTATGATGGAGAGTTTGTATATATGCACACCTATAGAGCACATCTCACACTAAAGTTATCTTGTAAGTCAACATATTTTCCCAAAAGTTACATATAATCAAATTTATATTTGAATTTCCCTCAAGTTATCTAAAAAACCTGTCAGGCACTAATCATATAAAACACATCACCATCCTGTCTACTGCAATACAGTACTTAACTCTGCCAGTGGACTCTCCTGACCCATGCCTAAATGAACATGAGATTCATGTTTCCCACCCAAGAAAAATAAATATGCATGGATAAGACTCAAAAGAAAAGAAAAGAAAAGACTCCATATCTTTACTACCTCAGGCTGTACCTACAGATGTACATATAGCTGTGAATTCTTTTGAAAGTGGTTCTCAACAGTGGCCACTTTTTTGTTTTATAAGTTTCTTATAATAAAGTTCATTGAACCAAAATGTGGCCACTTATTTATTACTAACCCTAACAGCACCAGCTGAAGTTTATCTTGGTTGTTGTACCTTCAGCCACCTTTGCCCTGTTTGGCAGATCCCAGGGCTCGCACAGAAGGCATTCATCACGTGCCTCTCCATTTCCCTTTGCTTCGAGAATGAAAAGAAGCAGAGGGTCTAAAGTCTATCAGTCAAACCTTGCTAACATTACCCACTATGCTGATCCGTGCAATGGACTCTCGTGGGGTGGAGCATCCAACCCAAGCCGACTCTATGCACACTCTCGCACACATCAGAGAAGTATTTATCTTGTTTTACATTTCAGAGCTGTTACCACAACCGAGAGGAAACACTGGTGACAGAAATTATCAGTCCAAAGGTTGCTTATTAATTCAATGCCCTTTAATTCAACAAATGTAGCCCAAGGACAGACTCTCTGAGGCCCTTTTTCCCTTTCTCTTCTTGGGTCATCCCATCTCCCTACAACCACTATTCTAGGTGTGTTGGCAAAACTTCCCCAGACTTCATCAGCAAATCAATGAAACCAGCCTTAATGGAGCCCTGCACTGCCCAAGTGTGCCATTTCCTGATTCTTTAACCTGAACTACTTTGAGACTCAGTCCACTAACCAATAAAAGTGGTAGAAAATAGCAGTTTCCTAAGGTGCTTTTAAACTCTAGAAAATCCATGATTATCTTGCCTACTTGGAAAATAATAACTTGGTGTTGAACAAATCCCTAATGGGGTACTTTTTTTTTTTTGGTTTTTCAAGACAGGGTTTCTCTGTACAACAGCCCTAACTGTTCTAACTAGCTCTAGAGGCCAGGATAGTCTTGAACTCACAGAGATCCACCTGTCTCTGCCTCCCGAGTGCTGGGATTAAAGGTGTACACCACCACCACCTGACACCAGGAGCCCAATCTCTGAGAGAGAAAAAAAAAACACTTTATTCAGGCCTTAAACATTTGAAGCAATGATCAGGAGGTTATCTATTGGCAAGGAAAGTCCACTACACTTGCCCTAATTTAAATATAAATAGTTCTGAAAGAGATTCAGAAAATATCTGAACCGTCTTATCATTGGCTAGGCCACATTTACTCCAAAAGAGTCACATTTTTTCCCTTTTCTTCACTTCAGAATTCTCGATTACCTGATCTTCCATGTATGTCTCACACCTTGACTCAATATTGGCATAATTTTGCAACTCAAGTTTAAGATAATAAAATACCTGCTTTACTAAGACATTCATGAAGCTTCCTAATGGAGGAAATCCTCCTCCCCAGTAGATGTGGGGGGAGGGAGTGTGTGTGTGTGTGTGTGTGTGTGTGTGTGTGTGTGTGTGTGTGTGTGCGCGCGCGCGCGCGCGTGCCTGTGTGGTTAGTGCCCAGGACAGAACCCAGGACCTCACACTCACTAGGAAGGCACTCCTCCACTGAGCTACATCCTCAGCCTTCACCAAACGTTATAAGCCTCTAGAGTCTAGGGCAAGCACCTGACCTAGCAAAAGAAGACCGCATCAAGAGTACAAATATGAACTCTGGGTTGGAAGCCCCTTCTGCAACTTATTATAGGTGTGACCTTCTCAAATCACCCAGTTTCTCTCTACCTGATTTCATTATTTTAAGTTCAGAATAATAGTAAAACCTACCTCATAGAGTTCTGAGGATTAAAGCAAAATGCCCTGATCACAGGGCCGTGGAGAGGACTTAAAAAACACAAGATCCTGATTGGCTGTTCCTCTCACTGTTATTATCCTTGGCCCAGTGTCTTGCACTAAACAGAGTAAGTCAACTAATATTTTTTGACTGAGCACTTAAGTAACTAGGGCTGAGTATCCTGGAGCCATTTTGCAATAGACTTCTGAAACAAAAGTTTCAGAACTTTTTCCTTTGAAAACAAATGTTTGTGTAGACTTGTAAAAAACTGATCCTATAAGCAAAGACAAACTACTTACTGATACCAGAATAATTCTAAACTGTCCTTTCAATAAATAAAAAAGAAAGAAAATGGATGGAACGGGAGTGGTGGCTCATAGTTGTAAATGCCATCACTGGGGAGGTTAAGGCAGAAGGATCAACTCAAGTTCAAAGCCAGCCTTGGGCTATACATAGAGTTTTAAGCCAATCAAACCTATAGACTGAGATCGTCCTCGTCTCAAAATTAAAAAATATATTAAGAATACTAAGCTAAGAATGGAAAAATAACTGATATTGGCCCAAACAATGGGGTGCAGTGGGCATGTAAGCCCCATCCCTGTAGACAGTTTCCTAATGACTGCACACCACCTCAGGACGAATAAAGGACACCTGCAAACATAAACAAAGTCATGCTTTTAAAAGCTAAGCATACCAGCAAGGACACAATACCCTACTCTGGCAGGCAGCATGACCTCACCCAAAGTCAATGGTGCCATAGCCCCTGTCACAGGTGCTGCCCCTCCCTCAGCAACTAAACTGCCACCCGCTGGCACGTGCAACTGGCCAGCTATTTATAACCTCCTGTGGAAGCTCATTGGCTCTGGCTACACAGTAGTCATTGTGCCTCTCAAGTTTGAACCAGCTCTGCCCAGGCCTGCACCCCCCCCACCCCACTCTCCTGCCTCACCAGTCCAAGCCCCTCTCTCAGTCTTGGAGAAACCGGCACCCAGTATCACCTTTAAGCCCTGACCTACACTCACACCTTTTCCTATGTACACCCTGAGTGAACATTCTCGAGGTTCAAATACAACTTAGGGGAGTCCAGCTGCCATTCTTCTAAGTCCGCCACCCACCGAAAGTCCTCTATGACCTCTCTTCCGAACCCTCTTAGGACCAAAACAAACATACACAACTTTTGCAGATCTTGCCTCCACCCCTACCACAGGCTTCAAGATCTGCACCTGCACAGCTGTCACTTCGTTCCTTGCCCTCCACCGGGACCCTGTTCCTACATCCACCCGTGTCCCATTGCCTTTCACGCCACTCGAATCAAACACACACACATAAAAGGGGTCCCCAGGCACAGTATTCTCTGCTTGTCTCCTAAGGGAGCCTTTGCACCCCATTTGCTAGACACTGCCGACCCCGCCCCTCTTCTGCTCTCTGACAGGTCCCCCTCGCCGCAGACCTTGGGGTTAGCGTTGGCTGCCCGCCTTCACCTGCAGCCTCCAGGAGCCGCAGGGCCGGTTGGCTCACCCGGGCTGGCTGGCGGGACAGCTGGCGACCCTGGGCTGCTAGCAAACGCCACGCCGCACTGGCAGACCCGGGCTCGGCCCGCGGCGCTGCGCCTCCAACCCGGAAGAACAGCCCCAACCCTGAGGTTGAAGCGACAACCACGTGACATAGCACTGCCCCCACCCGGACCCGTACCCCCTTTGGGCACCCTCTCTCCACCTTCCACTGCATCCTGCCAAGCCCGCTTCGCCCGATCGCCCTCCCCCTCCGCAAAGGAGAAAGAGACTCCACCAAATGCACCCTTAGAGCACAGCAGCCGGTAAGGGTCCTTCCTCTCCGGGTGACCGCTGACGCCCCTTTGTCTCAACCAGGGTCCCCGGCCCGCAGCTCCGCCTCCTTGCTCTTGCTCAGTCGGTCTCTGTCAATCAAACCTGGTGCCAAGCACTGCAACTCAAATTTTTAGGAATTCATTCCTCTTCTTCCCCTGGAGACTAAGTTACAAAGTGTGGTTTCCTCACCCGGGTCCCAGCAGAACAAATAAACGGATCCTATAACTTCTCTCTTGGTGCCGGACTTTCGTATAGCTCTCTAGGAAAAAAAAAAAAAAAAAAATCCGAACTTCTGTAACTGGAGAGGATTTAGGAGGGAGGTAGCCGAGGGCGGGAATGGGGGCGTTGTTTTTCCATTCTGGACAGGAGGTGGGGTTAAATTCCTGACAAACGAAGTCAAGGCCCGAAAATGAACACACATGTGCTTTTTTGGCTTGCAGCAGTGAAGCCAGCCAAAAGGAAACCCTGTATTACTTGTTAACATAGGCAGCGTCTGGAATGTACCCGTAGTTGACTCTCTCCACGTTTCTGATTAAGGGAATTCAAAATATAATGACCCAGTCAGTAGTTAGTGATTAGGTTCTGTTCTTTGTTCTTCAGGTGCATTGTTATTAAACTTATTCAAAGCTGAATCGACAGGAAATGTCAGTCTGTGTGGTGTTTTGTTTTGTTTTTTAATTTAATGGAAATATTTAACAGGCAGAAGAAACAGGTATTTGGTATCTTTTTTAAAAAAATAACTGAACCCCAGAGACTATCTTGTATGTATGTATACATCACAAAAAGGTCATTGGGCTAATGGAGTCCCCACTGCAATCCAAAGTCAACTTGTCATGATGGAAGAACTAGAAGGCAGGAGAGAACTCAGCCCCATGTTTTAAAATAATAATCGTAAGTCATCATGTAGAGATACTTCGGGTACAATGAGGCAAGAGCATAAAACTCTTTTGTGCAGGGAGACTGTAGCCAAGTGGTAGGGTGTTCACATGCAAGGCTGTGCTACAACCAGCAAGTCTAGCCTTGAAGGGCTTCTGCCTTCACGCCCCCTTTTATGTTTTTTGTAAATGCTTGCTTTCTTAGCGTTCCTTTTTCCCCCACACTCCTTTCCTTCATTTTGAGTAACACTCCCCTGCCCTGTTCCTTCCTCCATCCCCCTATCTCGCTCTTAGAACTGTGCCACAAGCAATATTTCCCCACTTTCATTTGACAAAACCTTTTATCATCCCTCCTCCCTTATGGGAACTCCCCACCCCACTGGCCCTTTTCTACTTTCCTGGCTTCCCGAGGTTCTCCAAGTTAAATACATGAAACTAAAGACTTGAGGCTAGGATCTGCATCTGAGAGAAAAGACATCATTTGCCTTTCTGGGCCTGGGTTCCCTTGCTCAGTGCAGTATTTTCAGTTTCACCTATTTAACTGAAAATTCCATAATCACATTTTCCTTAACAGCTGAATATAATGATATTCTGTGCATGTACCACATTTTGATTATCTATTCATCAACTGATGAACATGTAGACTGATTCCACTTCCCGGCTATTGTGTATAGTGCAGCAATGAACATGGGCCTGCAAGTGTCCCTGGTGTCCCTGTAGTAGGATATAGATTCCTTAGACAGATTCTATTGCTGTGAATAGTCAACATGGCCTTATAAGAGAAAGCATGTAATTGGGGCTTGCTTACAGTTTCAGAGAGTTAGTCCATGATCATCATGGTAGGGAGCATGGCAGCAGAAGTACCTGAGAGTTCTACATCCAGATCAGCAGGCAGCAGGAAGAGTCAGACACTGGGCCTGGTTTGAGCCTTTGAAACCCCCAAAGTTGAGAAGATGTGCTATTAAGCATTGAACTCTAAGGCCAGTCTGGGATGCATGAGATCCTGTCTGGAAACAAAATAAAAAAAATAATTTCTTTAAATAAATAAACACTGACTAAACTCCAATGATGACTTGATATCAAGACCTGAATTCTAGTTAAAGCCAGACCAGAAAATAGCTAGTATAATATATTTTCATCACAGTTATTATGTTTTGTCAGCAGTTTACTATTTCAAGTTTCCCTTTTATGAATATAATGGTTAAACTAGGTAGCCAGGGTTCACACCTGCAATCCCAGGCACTTGGGAGGTTGAGGCAAGAGGATTGCCCAAAGTTAGCTTGGGCTACATAGTAAGTACCGAGTCTGCCAGAAAGACTTGTCCAAAAAAAAAAAAAAAGGCAGTGATTATTATTCTTGGTTAATTGAAAGGCTCCATGAGATAAGAGTCTTAGTTGGTGATTTCTAACAATCATGTACTAGACAGTTTTAAAAAGAACCATCATTGGGGCTGAGAATGTGATTCAAAGATAAAGCACTTGCCAAAAGAGGCAAGCTGTTGAGATTAACTCAATCTGAGGTAACCAATCAAGAGTGACTGCTCTCCAGAAATAAATATCTTAATGAGCTAAGTGAACCAATGCTAAAATCAATCCCAATTGGAAGGAAATTGACACCAAACAGCCAACACAATGCCAACTGACAATTTGATCTATGGTGTAGGAGGGTTCTTTTGTATTTCTGTGCTTTCATTGGTTAAATAAACAGACTGTCTGGCCTGAAGGATAGGTCAGCCCTTAGGTGGGTGGAGTAGACAGAACGGAAGGCTGGGGAGAAGGGAAGACGGCAGATGCCATGATTCTTTGGCCCGAGATGGATGAAGGTTAGAATCTTCCGGTAAGTCACCACCTCATGGTGATACACAGATTTCTAGAAATGGGTTAGTTTAAGATGTGAGAGTTAGCCAAGAAAAGGCTACAGATAATGGGCCAGGCAGTAATTTAAATGAATATAGTTTGTGTGTAATCATTTCGGGCATAAGCTAGCTGGTGGCTGGGAGCTGGGCGACAGCGGGACACAGCCCGCTCCTCTCAGGTGCTGAGAACACAGTTCGCACCTATTACTACAGAATGGCGCCCACGTGGATAACTGCATCCACAGAAAGCCTGAGAAAGCTTGAGAAAGAATAGAGTAAAGCATTTTTTTTTGGTAGCCGCAATTTCTCAGGTCTGCTCTGCTTGCTAGAGGCAAGCAAGCACTCTCATCCAAGAGAGGCTTTCTGACTCAGCTTTAGCTGCAAAACCCTGCAGCTCTTTAAGAGGTCCTGCCAGGAAACACTTAAATGGTGTTGGTAAAAGCTGACTGCATGCTTAAAATGCCAGCTTTCTGGGCCGTCCTGCCAGGGCAAACTCTGACTCTTTCAGACAGGCGATCTGGCCAGGGAACATTTGAATGTGGTCTGTGAGCAGAATACTGCAGTTTGCTTGCTGGTAGGGACCTTGAAACACCATAGAATTGTGGCAATAAACATGCCTACAGCCGGTACCTCCGCCATGAGGCTGAAATTGCAGAAAGCTAAGGAATGGACTGGATCTGCTGTCAAAGCCATGGCTTCAATCTTCTCCATATTCCTTAGCAAATTAAAGATCCACGTGGTCAGAAAAAGAAAGATATACAGTAAAGAAAGATTCAAAGATGAAAAAAAGCCTCTAACTGGTTTACAGTATGTTAAAATATATGTAGGCTAAAGGTTAAAGTCCTTTGAGAGAGAGAGAGAGAGAGAGAGAGAGAGAGAGAGAGAGAGAGAG
>JAQHUG010000005.1:14710058-14759363 GCA_028555095.1 Dicrostonyx torquatus
TTTTATACAACAGTTGGCCACCTAACGTGGTCAGCTACATCTACTTAAAAACCTGAGAGGGCTTAAAAAGAGAGGATAGCAGTGTTCAGGGCAGTAGGAGCATGCAATCAGGTAAGAACACCTGAGCCAGAAGTAGGGCTGGATATAACACTCAAAGTCCAAACTAGTCTCCAAAGTGTGCCGCTAGGCACCAGCTGATGACCAAATATTCGAACACACAAGCCTATGGGGGGACATTGCACACTCAAAGCTTTACATTCTATATTTTTATATATAGAATGGAATACAGTACCTATTTTATAGGGTTGTTTTGAAGACAAAGCAAGATCTAATCCATGCAAAGTATTTACTTGAAACATGAGCACTCTAGAAGCATATAAATATTAGCCATAATTATTGCTTTCAAATTAATCATAGTAAAATTACATGCACATCAGATTCTCAAAGGCAGTTGCTTATTCCATTGCTTAATGATGTCAGGTAAGAGACCTCCAGTGTAAGTAATGGAGTACTCGATCACAGGCAAGGCGCATAGTCATGGACTCGACCATCCTATGATTCACCATCTCTGCAACAACTGGCATTCTTTCACCTTCTGATTTATGTTAGTGTCTCTCAATTCCAGTTTCATGTAAATAAAGAAAACAAAATTGTCTCCTTCTAGAAGCTGTTAAATTTGACATCTCTTTTATTTTCCTCCTTTACACACTTACCATGCAATCTCATTTGTTCTTACGACTCTAACCATCAATTCCTTCACCCACATAGCAGTCCTTGGGGCTCTAACACTTAAACTTAACTGTCCATTGAACAATTCTTTTAGGCACTTCAGGTATCTAAGAGAAATATCCAAATGGAATAAAAGTTCCCATGTCTCTGAACCTGCACCCTGCTGGTATTCCAGCTTTGGCTGGGGCACCAATCCAGAATTCTGGAAGTTATGCTCATCTGTGACCTCTCACTACTGCAAACACACTATGTTGAATCTGGCAATTTCCCATTGAGAATTCATCACATTTGGCCTTTTTTCCCCCAGTAAACACTGCTACCTTGGTAGCCACCATATTGTTCTATATGAATTTCCATAGTCCCCCCAAATAGGTCTCCTAGCTTCAGTCTCATATTCTTACATATAATTAGCATATGATTAGCTCCTGGAACTGTGTCTAGTGCAAAGCAGCCATGTAATAATATTTGTTGAGTGAATGAACAAGTGAATAAATAAAATTTTAATCTCATGGAATTTACCATACCACAGATAAGAAATCAACATTAAACAAGTATCAGCAGATTCTGGAGAGATCTTGGGCAGTGTTCTTGACCTGCAAAGTCTCTTCCCAGATCCAGAAGTCTCTAGAGCTAACTAACTGAAGTTAACATTTCACAGAGGGCCCAAGAGACCCGGAGAGGCAGATAATTTACACAGATGAGACCCATGAGAACAGACATCAGCTAATTCTTCTTCTCTTCCTTAATGATGCCTCCATTCATTGATACTGGCATTTGAGTCATTGTGGTGGTTTGTGTAGAGAAGAGTGAACTGAATTAGCTAGAAATGATGGAGTAAGATAAAGCAAGGTTTATTGTGTTAGTAAAACTTTCTACCACAGTAACAAATTACCCTAGAAACAATTTAAATGAGGAAAAATTTTAGCTCAGTTCTGAATTATCAGAGTTCATAACTGGCTGGTTTCATTGCTTTAAGACCAACAGCAAGTAGGAAATATGGGAGAAAGATGGCAGAGAAAAGCTGGTTCGTTTATGGCAACCTGCTATAGAATAATGTTCTTGTCACTCATATTGGTTTAATAAAATGCTGATTGGCCAGTAGCCAGGTAGGAGGTATGCACATGGCAACCAGACTAGGAGAATTCTGGGAGGAGAAAAGGTGGAGAGGCAGTCATCATCCAGAAGCAAAGGAAGCAAGATGAGAATGCCTTACTGAGAAAAGGTACCAAGTCATGTGGCTAAACATAGACAAGAATTATGGATAAATTTAAGTTGTAAGAGCTAGTTAATAATAAGCCTGAGCTAATAAACCAAACAGTTTATAATTAATATAAGCCTCTGTGTGTTTCTTTGAGATCAAACAGTTGCAGGATTGGGTAGAACAGAAATGTTTGTCTACAGCAACCAGGAAGCAAAAAGGGGGTACAAGAAGGGAGAGGGCAAGATGAGAGCCCCCAGAGACCTATCCCTAAATGACCCAATTCCTCTGACTAAGCCTAGTCTTCTGAATTCCATTATCTCCCAAAATAGTTCCCTCCAGCTGGGGACCAACGCTTCATAATGGTGTGTTTGTGTATGGGGGGAGAGTAATATTACATGTTAAAATCATCAGATTGCATTCCTGCTCCCACCCAAGAAGCTTATTTCCATATCAATGCAAAATGCTTTCAATTCATTTCCAAGAATCCCCAAAGTCTCATCAATTCCAACATTGTTCAAAAACCCAAATGTAAAGTCTCCTCTGAGACTCAAAACAAATTCTTAGCTGAATCTCCTTGTGAAATAAAGATCACATTAATCCAGTATAACATGGCACAGAGTAAATACTCCCATTCAAAAAAAATAGAGCTGGAGAATAAAAAATGAGACCCACGATAAAAGCTCCGAAGGGTATATAGTAAGTCTCATAGTTCCATATCTGGGACCTGGGGCACATGGTGCATGATCGGAGGTCTAAAGTGCTTGGGCAGTCTTGCCCTTATAGACTTTATGGTTGTAGCCCATGTTGTCTTTTGTATGTGGGAGAAAATATGTGTACAAAATGATGTGTGTACATCCAGAGGCCAGTTAAGGCAGAATCTCTCCCTGAACTTAGAGCTCACAATTTTTAAGCCAACAGCTAGCAAACCCCAGCAACCCTTCTGTCTCCACACCCATCAGTGTTGAGGTTAAAAGCATGCTTGGGACCGGACTTGCCACATAAATGCTAGGATCCGAATTCCAATCCTCCCATTCTCATGCATGCGTGCATACCAAGCATCCTTAACCACTTTGCCATCTCTCCAGCCCTACATTATTATTTCTTGGGGGGTGGGGTGGGGAGTAACTGCCTGTTCTTCTTCGATGCTGCTTTTCTTAGACATTCTACATTTCTGGCATCTCCAACTTCCTGGGCATCTCCATGACACTGGCTTCACACTCACAGCTTTTGACAACCCCTTCTCAAGTTCTACTTGCAGGAATACTGACCCTGCCACACACTGCCTGATTTCCCCAACCTTCCTCTGAAATATGGGTAGAAGCTCTGGGGTGGGATGCTTCTGGGTTTTGCTTTTGCCTTTGTGGTAAGTGGGTAATGAAATGTCACTAGCTTTAATTTCCGGTAACTAGCAGCTAATTATGTTGAACATTTTTCATGAACTTAAATGTTCTCTGTATATTCTCATTAGTGAACTATCTACTCATTTAGGGTTTCTTTTTTTTTTTTAATCTTGTTCTATAAATGTGACATGTTCATTCTCTAACTAGATTGTCTTGTTTTATTGTTGGGTTTTGACAGTTCTTCATATTTTCTAGATACATGTACTTTGTTGGACATCTGCCCTGCAAATATTTCCTTCTTCACATTTATGAAATGTTTCTCATCAGCTGGACTTGAAAGGTGCTCTATTTCCATGAAGTCCAATGATGAACCTGAAGTCGGTTTTGAAAATCAGAATTCATCCTAAGCAATAGAGGAGAGGGTGTCTGAACTGGCCTTGCCCTGTAGTCAGATTGATGTCTATCTTAAATGTCACCATAGAACCTTCATCCAGCAACTAATGTTAACATTCACAGAGGCAGAGACCTGCATTGGAGCACTGGGCTGAGCTCCCAAAGTCCAGTTGAAGAGTGGGAGGAATAAGAATATGAGCAAAGAGGTCAAGACCATGATGGGGACACCCACTGAAACAGTTTACCTGAACTAATGGGAGCTCACCAACTCCAACCGGACAGGGAATGAACAAGCATAAGACAAAACTAGACCCTCTGAACGTGGGTGATAGTTGTATGGCTGGGGAAGACTGTGGGGCCACTGGCACCAGGATTTATTCCTACTGCTTTTACTGGTGTTTTGGGAACCCATTAACTATGGATGGATACCTTGCTCAGCCTAGATATAGTAGGGAGGGCCTTGAATCTTCCCTAAAGCAATGTGCCTTAAAATCTCTGAGGAAGGGATAGGTGGGGGGGGGGCTTAAGGGGTAGGTGGAGGGAATGGGAGGAGGGGAGGGAATGGGAGGAGGGGAGGGAATGGGAACTGTATGTAAAATGAAAAAGGATTGGGTGTTTTTTTTTTATAAGAAAACTATTAAAAAAAGAAAATCTATTTCCCTTCTCAGATCTTTGATTGGGTTGAAGATTAGATAAATGTAGTTAGTTACTTTCTTCTCACGACTTGGCCAATTTATTGATTGCATAAGAATTAAGTTAGTTGACTGAGATGGAGGGGGGAGGGCCTTGGGCTTCCCATAGGACAGGGTATCCTGCACCATCATAAGGAAGCAGGGGGAGGGCAGTGGGGTAGTGGGGGAGCGGGAGGGCCGGGAACAAGGGGAGTAAATGTAAATTTTTCTTTTAACAATAAAAATAAAAAAAAAAGATCACAGCCCCAAAAACTTATGTTAGCCCCTTATGGACACTGTTTCTGCTGGCCACAAGGTTAAAATTAAGAACAGGTCCAGGTGAAGCTGGCAGGTTGCTGAAAAGAGAATCTTTTATTGAAAGATTCTTTTACTGAGTGCCATAACTCTCAGGGACAAGTAATGACCTAGGTTTCTGCAAAAGGGATAACTGTTTAATAAATGATCTGGACATTCTGGGATATGGGAGCATATTAGTGATAGAGTTAATATGAGACCCCAACCAAGAGACTAACCTATGGAAAGATACTGAGAAGAGAAAAACACTTACCCTATGAAAAGATACTGAGAAGAGAAAAACACTGGATGTGAAAAACAAGTTTGTCAGTTTCTTAAACCCTGGTTCCTGTTGTTCAGGCTGAGGACGAAAACATGTTTTGCTCTCACCTGTTGTTTTTCCTAGAGTAGGTTGGACTATGTTAATTTGGCCCTGTCTGTAACCCTGGCCTAATGATTTGGACCAATCAACATTGTATGTTAATTTTATGGTTTTTGCCTATAAAAGCTGTTTGTAACAACGCCCGGTGTGGTCAGATAGCCAGAGCTTCTGCTGAGGCTGCTGCTGTCTGTCCATCCGCAGGCCTGTGTACTAATCCAATAAAGTGCCTCTTGCTTGTTACAAAAAAAAAAAAAAAGAAAAGAAAAGAAAATCAGTCTTCATTACTGTCACTATAATGGTGACTAAAGGAAAGGCAAATCTATTTTAATCTATTACACCTTGAAGATTATGTAAACCACATAATGGGCTAGAACCTAGAACAGTGGTTCTCAACCTTTGTAATTCAGTTCTTCATGCTGGGAGGTAGTGGCATACATCTTTACTACCAGCACTCTGGAGGCCCAGGCAGAAAGATATTTTGAGTTCGAGTCCACCCTGGTTGTATAGAGTGAGTTCTAGGGCAGCTAGGGTTACACAGAGAAACCATGTCTTGAAAAACTAACAATGACAAAAATAAAGTTCCTCATGCTGTGGTGACCCCAACCATAAAATTATTTCTTCACTACTTCATAACTGCAATTTTGCTACTGTTATGAACCATAAGGTAAATATCTGATGTGCAGGACATCTGATATGTGAGCCCTGTTGGAAGGGTTATACAAGCCCGGGGGTCGCAACCCACAGATTGAGAACCACTGACCTGGACGTACACTAAGGCACCACCTGCCTTCAAAGGGATAGTTCAGTAAAGAAATAATTTTTTAAACAAACAAAAATTCTAGCAACCTGACATGCAAGGCTCCATGATAGCACCCTCTCAGAGCACAACCATCTCAAGGGAGGGTCTAGCAGCTTCATAAAGTCTTCCTGGAACACAGCATCTAAGCGTAGGCAAAGGGAAGGTATTGCCCTCTGACAGTGTACACCACACTTGCCATCCCCTTGGAATGGAGTCTTTCTCTATTCCCACAAATCAATAAGCCTCGTATAAATGAAGGGGGGCTTTTCTAGTGATCTTCAGTGAGCCCCACATGGTAATCTCATTGTTTCATGTGACCTCTTACTCTCGTGCAGAATCCAGTTTCTGGAAGTTAGCTACACAACAGTCCCCAGATGGATCTGGGTGTCAGCCATATCCTGGCGTATTTTCTGTAAAATGAACACATTAGAGTGTCGACCACAAAGGATATGAGGACGATACAAAATGATAGAATCTTAAATTAGTAGCAGACACGTGACAAAAAAAATCCTCGATAAATGCTAGTTTGCACATTACAAATTAAATTCACTCGTGTTACCCCTAAGTCTATCTCTAATATTTCCTAAGCATAGGACTAAAATTACATAACAAGAAGTAGGGAGATGGCCAAGGGTGTCTCTAAGTTAACTTCCCTGGTACAAGGAGCTTATAAATATTCCCTGCTAGCAGCCCACTAGCAGCCATGGATGCTAACTAACTGTATACTCACCTAGTAAAAGCTGTTAGAAAAGGTGATTACCCACCATGAACCTTTAATGCGAGGAGCTGGCAGTGGAGCTCAATAGTATAGCACAAGCTTAGTGTCCACAAGGCCTTGTGTTCCATTTTAGTACCCACCAAAATAAACTGTTAAAGGGAAACAAAGGGGCAGTACTCAAAAGCCGGGCACAGGGGCGGGGCAACTGCCTTAGTAAAAGAACATCCCACTTTTAGATTTTGAGCAGTCTTCTCTATGTACTAAAGAAGGTCAAGCAAGAAGACACTTATCATGGTGCACATGCTTGTAATCATAACACTTGGGAGGTGGAGGCAGGTGGATCCAGCATTCAAAGTCGGCCTCAGCTACAACGAAGCGAGCCTGAACTGCAGGAGACTTTAGTCTCAAAAAAAAAAAAAAAGCCCAAGGAACAAACATAAGTGATTGAGAAGCGACCACTACCCACAGTCACGCACATTTTAAAATGCCAAGCACATCGTCTCCACCCAATTTTTAAACTGAAATCTTGAACATTAATCAAAAGCACAAACCATTTATTCATGGCTGCACTCAATAAAACCAAATTTTCTAGTGTGAAGGCATGTTCTTGTGGCTAATAAAGAAAGGTTAACAAGGAAGTTTCGGCCCTATCTGAAATGATCCTATAGGTGAAAATTGGGAAAACGTTAAGCCCTCCTTAAATCACAGAGCTAAACTCAGAATTCTGGAGATGGTTCAATCCAATAATAAGGACATCTATTCTTCCCTCTTTTTCATTATTTACATTTGCCTTTCACTTGGCATTAGCACCATCAGCCATGACAGAAACAACAATTTACACATAATTACTAGAATTGTGCGGTGCAGTGTCAGTAACTCCATGTAGCTCTTGAGCATTCTAAATGTGACTGATCCCAAATGAGACGTGCTTTAAGGGTAAAATACACATTAGGTGTCAACTAATTTTCAGAGAGAGAAAGAGAGAGAAAAGAGGGAGAGGGAGGGGATGCCATTCACATTTAACATTAATCACATGGTGTAATGATATCATGTGAGTATATTAAAATAAGTCTATTAAAATTAATTTCACCTGTCTTTCATTTAAGTCCATAACATTTACAAATCACACAAATGGCTTGCAATTTTTTGCTCACTTTTTTTTTTTTTTTTAAGTTGGACGGCGCTGGTAGAAGATGCAAGAGGGGCGAAGGTGATGTGCAAAGGAAGGCAGTGCATTTTCTAAAAAGTTTCTGGAGGGGGAAGCGAGAACGGAATCGGTGGAGGCTTGGGAGGTGTGACCTAGCGTGACGATACTCGGTGGGAAGTGGAAGGCGGGCTGGGTTTGGCTTGTTTGCACTCCCCACCCCCGCAGCTAACGGTGCAGACTGCAGGGCTGCAGCCCGGGCCCCCTTCGCCGCCAGGCCTCGGGGTTCGGCCGGAGCACTATCTCGGAGCACACCTGCGCGCCCACGGAGGTGCGCGTCGGCGAACCCTGGCGCTGTGCCCACGCCCCCTCCCCCCGGATTATTTTCCTGCCACCAACCGTCAGTCTCGCACTTTTCCTCCAGACAATTAGCGAGGAGGTCGGAGGCGCCGGGTAAGCGTCCCTCCCGCTTTTCCCTCAGCCCGATCCCGAGAGCCGAGACGCCGAACGCGGCCGTCCGCGGAGCCGCCGCCTGCTGGCCCGGAGCCCCGGCTGGTCCAAGCGGCCCGGGTGGAGCCGAGGCCGCTCGCCCATCCCGCCATCCCGCCATCCCGCCATCCCGCCATCGGCGAACGCGAGCGGCCGTCGCCAGCCGGCGGGAGGGCAGCCGCGCCGGGGGCCTCCGGGCCGCGGGGGGCCGCTGTGACCCGCCTCGGCCCCGCTGCGCCGCGGGAGGGAGGGCGGGGGAAGCGGGGGCTTAAGCGAGAGCGTCCGCCAGCAGAAGGGAGCCGGGGAGGCGGGCGCTGTGCTGCGGCGCGTCGGCGGGGGCCCCGAGCGCGGAGGAGCGAGCAGGGCCCGCCGGTCCTCCTCCATGAGGCTTGAGTGAGACGCGGTGGTGACAGGGCGGCCCGCGGCGCCTCCCGCGCGTCCTGTTCGGAGCGGCGGCGGCGGCCCCCGTGGGAGAGCAGGAGCATGTCGGACAGTTTCGATCGGGCTCCAGGTGCTGGTCGGGAGCGGAGCCGGGGCCTGGGCCGCGGAGGGGGCGGGCCTGAGGGCGGCGGGTTCCCGAACGGAGCGGGGCCTGCGGAGCGCTCGCGGCTTCAGCCGCCGCCGCAGCCCAAAGCCCCGGGCTTCCTGCAGCCGCCGCCGCTGCGCCAGCCCAGGACCGCCCCACCGCCAGGGGCCCAGAGCGAGGCCCCCGCCAGCTCCGCGCGGCCTCCCCGGCCTGGGGCGCTCCCAGGTACGGAGCAGCTCGAGGGGGCCCGGGTGCTCCTGGGCCAGCCTCCCCCGCTATTCCCCCCGCGGCCCTTGGCGCGCGCCGAATCCAGCCCCCGGTTCCCCGAAAGCATTCCCTGGGGGAGGGAGCCCGCTCGGCACGGGGTAGAAACTGGGTTTGGAAGGAGGTGCTGGCTGCAATCCTTTGTGCGCTCCAGCTGGGGGAGGGGCCCGGTGAGAGGTCTGGCGTCCCGGGAGGAAGTGAAAATCATCTACCTGTCCCTGGTGAACCCGGGCCCCGGGCGAGCAGCCACTTCTTAGCCCAACTCCTTAAGAGAGAGGGAAGGGGTGGGAAACGCTCTCGAACGGTCGTTTCGGAGGCAGGTAGGTGCACTGGCGAGCCAAAGCGGGGCTATTGTTCCTTTTTGCAAGCTCTTTGTAGGACTCTTAACCATCTTACATTTTGTATTTAACTCCCAAAATCCGGAAGTTCTCAGACGGTTTCTCAGTTTGTACTAAGTTGTTATATACAAAGGAATGAATACATCTAGCACTGCTTTTTTTTTTTCTCAGAACAACCGAGGCCCCAGAGAGCTCCACCTAGTTCACAGGATAAAATCCCACAGCAGAACTCGGAGTCAGCAATGGCTAAGCCCCAGGTGGTTGTGGCTCCTGTGCTTATGTCTAAGCTGTCTGCGAACGCCCCCGAATTTTACCCATCAGGTTATTCTAATTATACAGTGAGTACATTCTTTTCTCCTACAACTCCGTGTTAATACTATTAGAATAATGTGGTTAGTCTTTTGCTAGAGTATGCTGGCTGCTTTTTGTACTACACACAGAAATATCTTATTCAGCGAAGCCTTGGTTCCGGAATATAATTTGTAGTTATATTCATGGTATTGACTGTAAGCTTGTGAGACTAGGAATTCTCGTTTGCTTGTTTCCCTGTTGTGTACCTAGTACTTAGAAAGTAAATGTAAAATAACAAGCCTGGTATAAAAAGCCTAATTTCAAGGATATCTTCAATTTGTAAAAACTAAAATCTACTTCTGAACCTTATGGACAACCTGTACAGTGAGTGGCCAGGAGAGCTTCCTTTAGTTTGATTTTAGCCAGATTGCAGAATATTCCTCGGTGCCTTTGGAGTAAATAACCATTTTGCTGCAAATAGGTAGTTTCATGAATGTTGAGAAACGTATATCTGGGCTCTTTATTTCTAGAGGATGTTCATCGATTATATTAAGATAATATTTCTGGTGCTGATTGTATGCAGAAATATTGTGGAAATTTTTATTGTCTTTATTTTTTTGTTTTGATTTTGAGGCAAGCAAGGCAGCCCTCCTGCCTCAGCCTCCCAAATCGAATTACAGGTATACTTCACCATGCTTCGTATGTAAACAATTTTGGTAAAGTGTTTACATAAGTATATGTAAGCATAAACGAACTTTTCACACTTTTATTTTTGTCAATAATGTAACAAATTTTAGCTGGTCTTAGTTTTCTTAGTAATAGGAAGCCCAAAGCATGGTTGGACTATATAGGAAGAAATTCTCTTGTGCTTGTTAAACCCAGATGAGTCAATGAATAGAGATTAACTTCAGAAAAGGAATAATAATGATGAATTGAAAAGATGACTGGTATACCTTAGCATGAGGCCTCACTCTCAGTCTATTAAATGACAACACAGTACCATCCCTAAGCTCAAAGTTAACATGCAGACAACTGGAGCTGGCATCACAGCCAAAGAGAAAGTGTCAGCATCCTCCAAGCCTCAGTTAACCCCTTAGAATTATCCTCATGCCCAGGTGTAGCTGTTAGGGGTTTGGTTTTAGATAGCTTTGATACATATTCCTAATCATCCTTGAACCTGATACCCTCCTGCCTCACAGCCTCTCCTGTGGTGGCATGTTTCAACAAACCATTTTTCAAAGCTTACATAAATGAAGATCTATAGACTAGGTTGCTGCTCCAACTCTACATCTAAATTCTTATTGGAACATAGTTTGGGATAACTTATTCACATCACTTGACTGTCTCAAGGTTCCATTTGTCCACTGATCAATGGATAGCTTCTACTTTGGGGCTATTGTGAAAATCCTCATTGATAAATGCCTTTATTTCTGCTTGGTATGTAAAAGTAGAATTTCGGGAGCTAACTGTAGTAGAAACAGCTGTCTTCTCTAACGAGATCATTCCACTCTGCATTCTTCAGTGTTTGATTGCTACGTGCTGTCCTTTCCCGTCAGCACTCAGTGTTTTCTGTTTAGCCATCCTGATAGGTATGCTGTAGCTAGTTAGTTATAGTTTTACTTTCTTAGAATTAATGACATCATAGATTTTGTAATCTATATTTGGTTCTCTTTCCTGTTTGACACATAGAGAATCTGCACTTCGTAGAATTAGAAACTATGCACCCTTTAGAAAAAAATGTTTTGGGACTAGACAAGAGGAAGTGTAAGTATGACAGGAAAAACAGTTGATTTGGTGAAAAGAGACATTTGTCATGAAAAGTAAAAATTAAAAGTCACTCCCCAAAAAATTATATTTGGCTCAGAGAGGGAAGGAACCATGGAAGCTCTGTGAGTAGTTGAATAATTCAACTCTTAAGAATGTTTTACTTTGGGCGCTAGGGAGATAGCTTAGAGCTTAGCACTGGCTGCTTTTCTAGAGGACCCAAGTTCAATTCCCAGCACCCACATGGTAGCTCACAATTATCTGTAACTCCAATTCCAGGGGATACGGTGCCCTTACATAGACATGTATATCTATGCTGAAGGGAAAAATTAAGATAAGAAATAAAGGTTTACTCTTTAGCAGCCAAAAACAGTTACCCATTTGTCTATTTGTTTTCCTTCCTGTTGACATGGACTATTTTATGATAGGAGAAATAGTTGGGTTTTTTCCTTTCTAAGACCTGAATACAAGTCAAATGACCCTTTATGAGCAAATGTGTCTGTGGGTGTGTGCAGATGAGTGTGTTTGTCTGAACAGGCCAGAGAGGCCAGATCTCTTTAGAGCTGGATTCATAAGATGGTTGTGAGTGGCCCATGTGGATGCTAGGAAAGGAACAAGGTCTTCTATAGGGATGGTACATGCTCTTTTTTTCCTTTTTTGAATGATTTGTTTTTATTATGTGCATTGGTGTTTGGCCTGCATGTGTGTCTATGTGAAGTTGTTGGCTCCTGAAACTGTCATGTGGATGTTGGGATTCAAACCTGGGTCCTCTAGAAGAATAGGCAATACTCTCAAACACTGATCCATTCCTCTAACCCCATGGTACACGCTTTTAACCACCAAGCCATCTTCTCTACCTCACCACCAGCACTTACTTTGCATCTTTTTTTTTTTTTTTGGTAGGAATTCTTTGGTATCTATTCATACATCAACTTCTCTTCTACCAAAACAAATGAACTAGAAGCTTCTTTGGCCCTTGATATTTGACCTTTTATTTCAAAGATTGTTTAGTTAGTTGCCAACATTTAATTAAATAGGATATTGGGAAGTTTATATTGACTGGTTTCTGTTCAAATCTTAAGAAATAGTCATAATGGACTGAAATTGGTTGAAGCAAATTGGCAGTATAGTTAAGTTTCTTCCCTGGCTGACTTCCTTAGTGGTAATTCTCCTAGATTTTGTGGATACTTGGGCTTGCTACCTTGCATTAGTGTTTTGTCACCCTTACTTACACTAAAGTTTATTCATAGTCCAAGTTAAATGCCTTTCAGTCCATTTAGTATAGAACAGGATCCCAACTCTTTGGATAAGCTCCTGAGAGGAAAACTTTTCATGATGCAGAGTTAGTTAGATGCAGTCCCTCCACAAATAGGTTCAGTACGCAGTGGTGGGTGGGGTACTGGTCATGTAGGACACACTGGAGAAAGCTGTCTTTACAGGGGCCTTTTCTAGTAGTCAGCCTTCTGTTTCTGGAAATCTTTGAGTCTGCTCTTGTATACATTATCAATTGGGTCAATAAGATGGCCCAGCAAGGTAAAGGCACTTACTTGTAGTAAGAGGTGCGGGCTGTGTTCCCAGCACCTGAGAGGAGCGTGGGCCCTTTGTTCAGTTCCGCCAGGCTCCCGGCCACTGGGCTGGCTTACATTTGAAATAACTACACAGAAATTGTATTAATTAAATTACTGCCTGGCCCATTAGTTTTAACCTCTTATACATATTAGTTTAACCCATTATCTAGTAATCTGTGTATCACCACGTGGTCGTGGCTTACCGGGAAGATTCTAACCAAAATCCATCTTGGGCTGGAGAAACATGGTGTTTGCCCCAATGCCTTCTTTCTCCCAGCCTTCCTTTCTGTCTACTCCCCCCACCTAAGGGCTGCCCTATCAAAAGGCTGAGGCAGTTTCTTTATTCAATCAATGAAAGCAACAGAAATACAGAAGGACCCTCCTACACCACTTACTGCTAGGCAGATGGCCTTAAGTTCAGTCCCTGGGGGACCCACATGATAGAACCAATTTCCAGAAGTTGTCCTCTGGCTTCCACACACAGGTTCACTAGTCCAATTGTTAGATTTCTGCTTTTCATGCTGTGTCTTAGCAGGTTTCTGTATCCATCTGTTGTTCCTGGTTGCTTCTCAGACTAACATGGCTATTATATTTAATCATAGTTTACTTACTAATCAAGTTCCATATAGGAGCTCCTAAAGCATTCATTAAGAGGCAAAAATGTTTCTGTGTCAGCCACCCAAAAAGCTTTTTTCCTAAAAGCATCTTCAAGTTACTACTGCCTTTTTTATCTGTTTTCAGTAGTAAAAAAATTATCATTGGTACTACTTAATGTTCATGGAATGCAAATCTACAGTGTGATATGTTGATACTATTTTTATGATTGTAAAAGATCTGATTTTTAAATATGTAGTCTTCTTAAAATTTCTTCCTCTTAGGCCCTGAACACAACATGAAAATCTGTTTAGTTTAAAAGTTTCAGTGTGGTAGATGTCAAAGTTACCTTTTGTAGTCTTTAAAGATCTCTTCTGTAATTTTATTAGAACTACATATTTAATATCACTAATCTTGTTAAATTTTCTTTGTGTATAATCTCCTCTACTTCCAAGACTGTGCAGTCATCGTTCTCTTCTAGATTTTAACTGTGCACTTGACACTGAGCATCAGTTTTCCTCACTTAGCTCTCCTTCAATTTCTGAGTGATGCTTCTCTAGCATCCTTCTTCCCTTCGGGTCATAGTACCTAGGGTTCTGTTTTTCCATTTTACTACCTTTTTTGTGAATCCTACCTGCTCCCAGAATCTAATATCTGAATCACTTTCCTGTTACTTGTTCATGAGGATTCTCACATTTATCCTCATATATAAAACAATTATCTTTTCTAGATAATTTTTTCTAACAAGGCTATGGCAGAAACTTAGTGTGTTGACCTCTCCATCCTCTTCATGTTTCAGTCCAGCCAGCCTAAGTAGTCTTCATCCTTCCACAGTTCAGGGTCTGGTCGGATTCCTCTTCCCATTGACTGGGATTAGGTTCTCCTAAGAGTACATACTAAATACCTCCATGAAAGGTGTATATGTAAATTTTTGGTCCCTTGTAATTTCTTGCAATAAAATTCTAAGAAAACAAAGCTTAAAAAAAAATATTCTTCAGCCTGGAAGTCAGTTGTCTTCAAATTTTGAAGACAGATAAATTATTTGAAAAAAAAAAAAAACTGATATGAGACAAGTGATAGATACAGACTTTGTTCAAGCATGGTGTGCTGCCTGTCTCTGAGGACACTCCCCTGTTCTCTACAGAGCACATCTGAATTCTTTTTAATGACTTTTGTTTCTGTTTTTGTTTTGATGGGCTTTGGTGTTTTGCTTGTGTGAGGGTGTCAGAGCCCTGGAACTAGAATTACAAGCAGTTGCAAGCTGCCGTATGGGTGCTGGGAATTGAACCTGGGTCCTGCAGAAGAGCAGCCAGTTCTCTTAACTGCTGAGTGTCTCTCCAGCTCCCCAGAGCAGCTCTGCTTTTACTCACCAGACTTGAATCCTATTTTGAGGGATCTATTGACTGTATATAAAGCTGATATTGGACATTTTGAACTGTGTTTTTGTCACAGTGAATGACAGTTGATAGAAAATTAATCGCTTCAACTGATGCCTTCAGACTTCTCCTTGTCATTATATTAATGTTATGATTCTTTTTTTAAGATTTATTTATTATGTATACAGTATTCTCAGTATTCTGTCTGCATGTATGTCTGCAGGCCAGAAGAGGATACCAGATCTCATTACAGTTGGTTGTGAACCACCATGTGGTTGCTGGGAATTGAACTCAGGACCTTTGGAAGAGCAGGCAGTACTCTTAACCGCTGAGCCATCTCTCCAGCCCCCAATGTTATGATTCTTTAAGCCTAGAAAACTAACCATGTATACCAAAACCTTTTTTATTCTGAAATTCACACAGGTAGTTAAATATATTAATAATGTATATGTTTTTAATGCTTAATTGCTTTCACAACTTTCTAATAAAGTAGCAGTGCTTGTAATGACATTTTTTCACTCCAGATGTGTTGTCAATGGTTTAGCTTTGCAGAAATTTAGGTCTATACAAATAAGTTTCTTTTTTTAAAGTGGGGGCCATTATGTATGCTCTTTTATTTAACAAATTATCTTGGGACTATTTCTGAAGGATGGAATATATATACATATTATATTAGAGATGCATATATTCTGTCAAGTTTTCTTAAGTGACTATATAAGTCTGATTATATGAATGTACAATAGTAAATTTAACCAATTTCTTATAGATTGTTAGGTTTCTTG
Source organism: Dicrostonyx torquatus (assembly GCA_028555095.1). Classification (NCBI taxonomy): domain Eukaryota; kingdom Metazoa; phylum Chordata; class Mammalia; order Rodentia; family Cricetidae; genus Dicrostonyx; species Dicrostonyx torquatus. The sequence continues at coordinate 14,725,722 of JAQHUG010000005.1, forward strand.
GCAATGGACATACTTATGCCATATTCATGTTCTGAGACTTAGTTATTTTGAGGGTAGTATAATATAAAAGTACAAACTTTCATCGGCTTTGTGACTATACACAAATAATTCAAGTTGTATGCAGTCCTTCTTTATATAAACTCCTTTTCCCCCACCACTGCATTTAGAATTGGCCTCCTTAGTGTGCCCCCATCATACATGATCTACCTCTCTCATTGACTCTTAACAGCCTCCATCCTTCCTCAGTTTTGTTTCAGTTATTGACTTTTTTCCTTAAAGGTATTAAGTCCCTCCCTCTTTGGAACCAATATGCTGCATCTGCCTACTGCATAGGATCTATCCCACATTTTGGAAGGAATTTTGTTTGTTTTACATTTTCTGTCAGGTCAGATGTTAACTCCTACTTTAATTTTTTTTTTATTTTAGATTCATTTGTTCTGTTTTATGTGTATGGATGTTTTGCCTATCAGTAATGTGTGTGGATTGTGTGCATGCCTGCTCCTGCACAGGTCAGAAGAAGGAATTGGATCCCCTAGAACAGGAGTTAACAGGTGGTTGTGAGCCACCATGTGAATGCTGGGAACTAAACCCACATCCTCTGCAAGAGCAGCAGTGCTCTTAACCACCAAGCATTTGTCCACCCACCCCCAGATATATGAACTCTCAAGACTATCTGGCCTTGTTTTCCATGGTTATCTCAGCATGTGAATGTACCTTGCATCATGAGATATGAGGAGAGAACTTTGTCTGCTTTATTTGTGGCAGTTCCTGTGTCATGTCCTTTCAGCACCCATACAGTTTGGCACATAGGCTCTCGGCATGGACTGCTGATCCATCTAACCTCAGTGTCCAGGGCTGGAGCTACTGGCGTGTGCCTTGAAAGGATGTCAGACACAGTCTTATCAGAAAGATTATCTCCATCACAGGGAAAAGTGCCCTTGTGTGGTATATTTTTTGTCTTCCCTGACTCTAGAACTTAAAGCCCTTCATAAGCTGCTTCTGTTTTGCTCATTATTTTTTTTATATGATTTCTAATTTGACTTTATTTGGAAAACGGTAAAGTAGTGTATGTATTTGAACATAACAGATAAACTTTAGCATGCTTTGGGCAGTATTCCATGTGATGAGAGCAGAAGGATCTTAAGATTATTATTACTATCCAGATTGGTTAGAAACCTAATAAAGCAGCCAGAAAGTGTCCCACCATCCTTATTATGATGTAATTTTGTATTTAAGCAGTTAAGTATGCTTCTCTGTCCTTGGATATTAGCAAATAGATGACAAAGCATACTAGTTCCTTCCTTCCTTCCTTCCTTCCTTCCTTCCTTCCTTCCTTCCTTCCTTCCTTCCTTCCCTCCCTCCCTCCCTCCTTCCTTCCTTCCTTCCTTTTTCAGTATAGACGTTGTCAAACATCTACAAAGATATACAGACTAGTATAATGTAGTTCCCAGGCTGGCAATTCTGGTTTCTTATGTTTGGTTCATCCTTTCCCTATAGTGTTTTGTTTTTGTTTTTTAATTTATTTTTATTTTATGTTTACTGGTGTTTTGCCAGCATGTATATCTGTATGAGGTGTTAAGCCCTGGAACTGGAATTACAGACAGTGAGCTGCCATGTGGGTGCTGGGAATTGAACCTGGTTCCTCTGGAACAGCAACTAGTGCTCTTAAATGCTGAGCCATCTTTCCAGCCCCCTTTCCCTACAGTTTTAATGCAAAATTAGTAACTAGGTCTTATTTCATCTGCAACTAGATTCTTTTTATATTGTTTATTATAGTGAAACTTTATTTCTTTGCCATAATATAAGTCTGCTAGGATTGAAAAGACAATTCTTTACCGTAATGGAGCTCCTTCTGTTAAAACATGTTAGGCAAGGAAGAGGAATAGCTAGCTGAATGCGCTTCAATTTTGGTCTTTAAAGTTATGTGAGATCCCTAAAAAAAAAATCATTGCTAGAAACACCTGAACTTAAAGCACTGCATGCTTGTTTTGCTAGTTACATGAATTAAATTGTTTTATTCCGTTTTCGTTTGTTTTAATTTTGAACTGTAGGAATCCTATGAGGATGGTTGTGAGGATTACCCCACTCTACCAGAATATGTTCAGGATTTTCTGAATCATCTTACAGAGCAGCCGGGCAGTTTTGAAACAGAAATTGAACAGTTTGCAGAAACCCTGAATGGATGGGTCACAACAGACGATGCTTTGCAAGAACTTGTGGAACTCATCTACCAGCAGGTAGGTAGGCTTGTAGCAGGAGATGACCTGGTAGTTTCCTGGAGCCCATAGATGGTGACTGTTATTTGAAGGACAGGACCCTGTCCGTTTCATCCATACTTGTAATGCTTTGTGGATAAGAAGAGCTTTTAAAGTATCTGTGGTAAAATTCCTGTAGTTAGAGATCCAAGGCTAGAGCGATGCTACACTGTCAGTTGACCTGCACAGCCCCAGCTCTGTAGAAGCAGCATTTATGGCTTAGCCAGGGCTCTGCCCACAAGCAGCAGTACAGAAGAGGTTTAGGCTCAGACAAGGAAAGCTACAAAAGAATCATACATACCCCTATTTTTTTGCACCTGAAGCTAACATACACAAACAGTTGTGGGTTTTTTTTTTTCCTCTCTGTGTTTAATTCTGTAGGATTCTTGGAGAAGGTGAGAAAAAAATGTGAGAGAAATTTCTTGCCTCACAAATGAGGTGGTGTTGAGGACCGAGTTCAGTGGCAGAGTGTTGGCCAGGCAAGTGCAGGGCCCTGAGTTTTAGTCCCTAGCACTGAGATAGATAGACACAAATAAGCCAGGCTGCAAAATAGTCCAATATTAAATTTCAACATTCTTGTCTTAATTTGTTTTGTTCACGTGCTTTTGAGATGGTCTCACTCTGTATTTCAGGCTGGCCTGGATCTCACTATCCTAGACTGGCCTTGAACTAAAGGTAATTCTGTCTCAGCCCTCCAAGGCTGTAGGATTTGACCGTGCCCACTCTTAGGTTTTAAAGATGTGTATCTTAAATCCTTAAAATTCTTAACCAGTTTAAAAAAAAAAGACAACCAGTTGATATTTCTGTGTCATGTTACATTCAGCTCTTGTTGTCACATATGGGGCAGTGGCATGTTAATACCATTATAAAGGTATTAGAATGCTGTCTTTCCCCCCCAAAGCTTTAGTTTTAAAAATGGTTTTCAGTACAGTTTTAAGTTTGAGAAGGTTCCTTTTTTAACCATACCAAAGAGTTATTAACACATAGAGAAGAGCATACATTACAAAGATAAAACCCACAGGCATTACTCCAGCTTCCAAGAGGTATGTCATCCTTAGGTATCAAGATTAGTAAGGCTGCTTTAATTATCAAGTGTATAAGTTAGTTCTGCCACATAAGACCAAAGAAAAAAAGCAGATAGTCTAGAAAGGAATGAGTCTTCTTGACCAGCACTGCTGATGGATCTCCAAGATTACACTTGAGTAGTAAGTTTTGCATTCCCAGTGGACTTTGAGCTGTTGCCCCACATAAATGCTATCATTCTCTACCTTGGGTGTGGGGCGTTCTCATGGAAAGTTCAGTGAAAGAATATACCGTCTCAAAAAAGAAAAAAATCATATTGTAAAAAAATATATTGTAGGTGGAGAGAATGAGAGATAAGAGTAGGGTTCCCTAAAGCAAGTGGTAGCTAAAATCTCAATTTCCAGTGAGGGGAAACAAGTAGGCAATTGTGTTTAAACTTACTGACAAATCAGTTACAGAGACTAAAAACCCTTTAGCCAATAGCGGGAAAAGCAGATTCTGGCTTTCTTTTGTTAAGTGTTTATAGTATAAGGAGAAATCACGTTTTGTTTTGTTTTTGTTTTTATTTTTTTGAAATGAATCAAATGTAAGCAAAAAAAAAAAAAAGAAAACCTAGAAATAGAAAGGTCTAATTATAAAGCATTTGCTATGTTTCTGATAATGCTAAGATTCTACAATGGTTGCTCTAGCTCGGTGGTTGAAAGTATTACTCCTCTGTCCACACTATACACATCTGAGCAGAGAGCTTAGCTCATTCTCCTGTAGTGAACTGATCCAGAAGGGGCTAGAATCTGTGATTTATTGGTTATCTCTGTGACCTTGGTCAGGCTTCTGAAGCCCTCTTACGTGTTTTCCTCTCTATCACGAGGTGGTAAACTGTGTCCTCCTGTTCTCTAAAATCTGCAGTTGAAGTCTAAATTTTTTAAGTGCTGCTTCTGCTACGAATTCAAGATGTAGCATTTTCTCACTTAGTTTCACTTTGTGTGTCAAACTGAAGCTAGGGAGGTTTTAATAGTGGCCAAGGTCACAAAGCAGAATATTTGGGTGTCTTGTTGTGGACTGCTAGATCTCAAAGTGTGTGCTGTCTTTTCCTGAAAAATAACATTGATCAATAGTTTTGTAGCTATCCTCATCATTCATAATTGTTACCAAGCAGTCGTGTACATGTCTGTATTTTCTGCAAAACTGGGTTAACATCAAGAGACATTTTCTAATTGTTTCTGGTAAGCTCAGGTGAATGAGGGATAGAAGTCCCCTTACAGTTTTCTTTGTACTGTGGATCTTAGTATAAGGATAGGTGGGAGGATTCACTTCCTTAGTCCTAACAAAAACCTTTTAACATATACTATATAGTTCATTTTAATAGCCAAATGGTTTTCCTTCATAAGATATTGCTAAGTATTTGCATTGATAATAATGTATTTGTGTCATACAAAACTTTTCTTTTTAAAAGGCCACGTCTATCCCAAATTTCTCTTACATGGGAGCTCGCCTGTGTAATTACCTGTCCCATCATCTGACAATTAGCCCACAGAGTGGCAACTTCCGCCAATTGCTACTTCAAAGGTCAGTGTGAATATAAAATTACAGATAATAGAATTTGACCATTGATGTTTTCTAAACACCTTACAATACAGGTTGCAGGGAATATAGGCAGACCAGTCTGATTTCCAAAATATTTAAACCTTATAGTCAAATACCAGTTTTTCCTTTGTCTTTGGTTTGGGATTTAGAAATGCCTTTCCCAGAATCATCAAAATGATTAGTGAAGTGTTTTTAAGTACTTTGGTAGTTTTAGTTTGAGGATTTAAATTTGATAAGAATGAGTAATTCATTTTTCTTGACTGTTTCGAACTACCACCTGCATCACACCGCATTCTTAAACTTGAGCTTTAAATCTGATTCTTCATCATGTTCCATCTGTCACTTGTTCTTGTTATTATATAGTCTAATTACTATATAATAGCTATGTTAAGAGCTCTAAAATTTTAATTAGATCTCTGTTCTTGTAGAATCTTCTTGCTGTACACTTTTTTACAGTTAAAATTAGTGTTTAGATTATACAAGCATAGTTATATTACATATTTAATAGTTGACATTGATTCATGAACTATTAGGGAAAACTTTAATTTTCTTAAAGTAAGTGTGGTAGCTCACCTAAGACAAGATTGCTTCAAGTTCAAGGCTAGCCTGGGATACATAGTAAATTCCACTCCAGCCCAGGCTACAGAGTGAGACTCTCCCTCAAAAAAACCAAAACTTTTTTTTTTTAAATCATTTGAGTGGTCTTTAGCAAAAAGATTATTTTCATGTTTAATAAGTTTATTATCATTTGTCCACTAATTCCTTAAATATACTTGTAGTAGAGGGCCTGAGATGTAGTTTGGGACTAGAGTGCAAACCTCTGAGTTTAGTTTCCACTGTACATGCCTGCATATGTGCGCACAGACGCACACACCAAAAAATTAGTGGTTACAAGGTATTTCTGAGTAAGAATTCTAAAGACAGAACCCAGCTAACATGGAAAAGGAAACCTCACAGGTTCCCAACCATAGACAAAGAACTGCTGGCAACTAAGGAATGCTGAGAGTAGATAGGGGAAAGTAATCTAATGTCCTAGGATTACTGTTGCTGTGATGAAAAACACCATGACCAAAGCTGCTTGGGGAGGAGAGGGTTTATTTGGTTTATGCTTCCATATCACTGTTCAGCATCGAAGGAAGTCATAACAGAAACTCAAACGGGGCAGGAACCTCTCCAGCTTCATTAGCAGGAGCTGATGCAGAGGCCATGGAGGCATGCTGCTTACTGGCTTGCTCAGCCTTCTTATAGAACCCAGGACCACTGACCTAGGGATGGTACCACCCACAATAGGCTGGGCCTTCCCATATCATTCACTAGTTAAGAAAATGCCCTACAGCTTATGGAGCCATTTTCTCAATTGAGGTTCCCTCCCTTCAGATAATTCTAGCTTGTGTCAAGTTGACATAAAACTGTCCAGCACACCTAGGGAAAAGGCCATTGGTTATTCAATACCAAGTGGTCAGCCCTGAAATCATATGCATACAAGTAACATTATATGGACTGAGCAGGGTGTACACATGCATATATACACACAACAACAATTAAAAATTAAGAGACTAGAGACCATGTATTTGGGTGGAGAGAAGGGATAAAATGAATTATGTAATTATGTTTAAATTTGAAAATTAAAAAGTTAAGCCATAAAGGTGGTTCTCCAAATACACATGTGAAAGATGAATTGTGCTAGCAGCTCGAATAGATAGCCTTTCGGAGGAAAAAAAGGAGAGATGGGTTCCTGTCCTATACTAGATTAAATGCCAAGCACATCAGACTAAAGGGAGACAAACAGGGAAGTATTTAACAAGTAAACATATCTTGGGTTGTCAAAGCTGTTTTGAGCAAGATATTGTACCCATAAGCCATAAGCTTAGATGAGAAAATTTAGTTAAATATAAATTACATTTGGGAGTAGTTAACTTTATATGAAGTAAAAATTGGAAATTGTATACATAGCAGTGAGGTCTTTTATGCATTAGTGAAAGAGATCTCTAGGAATGAGTAAGAAAATGTCTAGTGGGGCTGGAGAGATGGCTCAGAAGTTGAGTACCTGGCTGCTCTTCCAGAGGGCCTAGGTTCGGTTTCTAGCACCACAGGGCCACTCACAGCCATCTCTAACTCAAGTTCAGTTCAGGCTCCCTCTTCTGTAATCTTTGGGCAGTGCATGCAATGGTGAAAGAACTTGTAGGCAAAACACCATACACATACAATAGCAAAGTCTTAGAAAATATTTCAAATGCTTCTGGATAAATACAGTTTGGAAAAATAAAAATGGCAAGTTTGCATATATTTTAAGAACTATCCTTACTATAATTACATACAAACTGTAGTGTCTGGACAGAGAATGTGGATTACAAGCAGAGTATAATGCCAGAAAGGCCACATTATTAAATTTGTGTATGAACTTCTACAGTACTGTAAGACTATCAGTAATAGGACTGGGAAACAGAGCACAGTTCTACCCTTAGAGATATATATGCATGCATGTATGTATGTATGTATGTACTTTGAAAAAGACAGAATGAAGTTGTAGTGGTATGGGGTGGTTATCTGGTCTTTATTTTTGTGTTTGTGAAATAAACACAGGTTCTTTCTATAATTGAAAATAGTTAGCTTTGGAAAAGTCTTTCACCCAGATAATTATCCATATAGGATAAGAATTTACTTGGGCACATACTTTGTGTCTTTTATCTTATGTCTTTAGAAATTTATAAAAGAAAAAGTCTGTTTTATCAAAACTTAACTAAAATTACAACAGAAGGTAGGAAAGGGTTTGGATAGCTGAGTTGCTATTGATTAGTTAGCCCTTTTACTATTTTAACTGATGCCCTTTCCATATATATCTTTGGTGAGAATTCCTTTAATATTAAGAAGGTAAGGCATCTTACTATGTTTAACTCAAAAAAATGGTGCTCATTGGTAACGTGTGATAATTAGAATTGGGCTACATGGGAACAATAAACATAAGTCTGTGGTCCTTTCACACCACCCAGTAAATGTTTGGGCAAGAGAGGATTTCTTTGTTTAAAGAAACTATTATAAGCTGGCTGTATGGATACCTTCAGTCTCCAAAAGCTCTTAACTGCTGAGAGAGCTTTCCAGTCCCTTCCTTTCTTTCTCTCTCTCTTTTTTTTTTTTTATTTTTAAGAGAACAGTCAACATTGTTTTTTATAAAACAAATTACTCTCCCAGACATTTCAAAAAAAAATTAGAAGAAAATGAAAACCATTAAAAACATCCATTTTAGTAATAGCAGCTAACACCATAATTCCCCTCCAGATTCCATGATAGACAATTAGGATTAGTTTAGATGGCTTGGAACTGTGAGTATAAAACTCCAAGATTTCTGTTTATTACCTCTGTGAGTTAGAGAAAAATAAGAAAGAAAATCGGTTATTTGACACCTTCGGTCTCCATTGGAAACAGAGACAGCTTAAATGCTTTGAACCTTGTGGTTTCAACTGGTGAGGCTTTATTTTTACCCTAGGTATGATCTCTTGATAATATATGCTAGGAAGTATAAGAATAAAGATTTTAATTGGGTGTGTGTGTGTTGGTGCAAAATCTGATCCCAGATCCTAGGAGGGCCATGAGTTGAAGGTTTGACTAAGTGACATAGTAAGTTCAAGCCAGACTGGACAACTCAGCAAAAACCCACCTAAAAAATGCAAAAACGGGTTGGGTATATATAGCTCACTGTTGCCTTGCCTTATGTACACAAGGCCCCAGAGTCAACCACAAAAAAAAAAAAAAAATTTCTTCCCCACCTCTTAGGCTTAACTGGATACACAAGTATAAAGAACACTTTAGAGATGGATAAAAGTAGCAAAAATACTGATGAGGTTGATGTAATTTTTCCTGTTTTAGTTCTAGAATGTTCTGAACCTTGTGGAATGTAGACTGTTAATATTACAATTTGATCTGCTAGTTTTATTCTTATTCTTGGCAGTATCTTAAAACTGCATCTGAGGTCAGAATAGTGATTGTGCTTGCCTTGGTTGCTATTGGTAACTAGACTGACAAATGACAAAAAAACAAATCTTGGTTTATTGTTGAAAAGTCAAAGCAGTATGAGATGGTAAAAGTTACATCTTTATTAGATGCCGGACGGAGTATGAAGTTAAAGACCAAGCTGCAAAAGGAGATGAAGTGACTCGAAAACGATTTCATGCGTTTGTTCTGTTTCTGGGAGAATTATATCTTAACCTGGAGGTGAGGACATTTCTTAGTAGTACTTCAAGGTTTGAACACGTAAAAATACTCCCAGGGAGGAATTTTTGTTCACATTATATTTTTACAACATCAAAAATAAAATAGAAGAAAATTAGTGCAATGACCACTACCAAGTGATAACTGCCTGCAATCACAGCATTTGGAAGGAATCTTGAGTTATAGGGTAGCCCGGGCTACATAGTGAGACCCTGTCAAAGTTAAAACGAAGGGGACCAGGAGAGAAAGCAAATCTTTTTTTTTTTTTCATCACACCATATATTTACTTGTGAATTTTATGCTTTCTTAAACAATATATGTATAAAGACATTGTGTATGAATAGAGTATAGTAAGACATTTTGATAGGGATATATATTGTTGTGTACTTCTTAAACCAAGTTAAACATATGTCCCAGGCAAGTCTGATAAAGAAAAGCATTCATCTGGGGGCATGTTTAAAGTTTCAGAGGTTTAGTCCATTATCATCATGGTGGGGAGCGTGGCAGCATGCACTGTGCTGGAGCAGCAGCTGAGAGCTACATCCTAATCCATCAGCAGAGAGAGGGAAAAGACAGGAGAGGGAGGGAGACTGGGCTTGGCATGGGCTTTTGAAACCTCAAAGCCCAACTTTAGTGACACACTTCCTCCAACCAGGCCACACCTCCTAATCCTTCTAATCCTTTCGAAGAGTTCCACTCTCTTGTGACTAAGCATTCAAACATAAGTGTCTATGGGAGCCATTCTTATTCAAACCACCACATCCCACTGGTCTCCATAGACTTGTAGTCATACCATAATGCAAAAATGTATTCAGCCCAACTTGAGAAGTCCCCAAAGTCTATTATAGTCTCATCACTGTTTAAAAGTTCAAAGGTTCTTCTAAGACTTAGGGCAATCTCTTACATTGTTACCCTATGTAAAATCAAAATAAAAAAATCAGATCACATACTTCCAACATACAATGACACCGAATATACATTACTACTCCAAAATGGAGGAAAAAGAACATAGGAAATATTGAACAAAAGCAAGATTAAAAATGAGCAGGGCAAACTCCAAACTCTCCATCTCCATGTCTGACGCCAAAGGACTCTTCAGATCTTCGACATCTTTCAGCTTGGCCACCTACAACATATTTCTCTTTCATGGGTTGGTTCCACACCCTGTCTGCAGCTGTCCTTGGCATGTATCCCATGGCTGGTATCTCAGCATCCTGGGGTCGCCAATGAAACCCAAGCCTCATCTTCACAGCTTCATGTAATAGCCTCTCTGGGCCTCCATGCAGGGACAACCCTGGCACACTCCTGCCCTCTGGTTTTCCTTAGCCATGGAGGGAGACTCCATATCCCTTTTTGTATTCTTTTTTGTTTGTTTGTTTTTTGGTTTTTTTTCTTTATTGATATTTATTGAGCTCTACATTTTTTTCTGCTCCCCTCCCTACCTCTCCCCTCCCCTCTTCAACCCTCCCCCAATGTCCCTATGCTCCCAATTTACTCAGGAGATCTTGTCTTTTTATACTTTCCCATGTATATTAGGTCTATGTAAGTCTCTCTTAGTGTCCTCATTGTTGTCTAAGTTTTCTCGGATTATGGTTTGTAGGCTGGCTTTCTTTGTTTTATGTTTACCTATGAGTGAGTACATGTGACAATTGTCTTTCTGTGTCTGGGTTACCTCATTCAAAATAATGTTTTCTAGTTCCATCCATTTTCCTGCAAAATTCAAGCTGTCATTTTTTTCTGCTGTGTAGTACCCCATTGTGTAAATGTACCACAATTTCTTTATCCATTCTTCAGTCGAGGGGAAAGCAAATCTTTTCATACCTAATTATATTTGAATGGAACATTGATAACTTTTGTTCTGCTCATAAGCAGAACACTCAGGAGTCGTTATACGCTCAGGAAGCTAACCCTGTCAACCAGGCTAGTGTCGCGCTTGTAGTCTTCCTCCTGCCTTAGCTTCCCATGTGCTAGGGTCCTAAGCCTGAGCCCCACAGCCAGGTACAGTGCTGGGCTATTAGCCATAGAGGATGGCCTTTTTGTAAGTCTTAGTGCATTCCTTTTTCACTCTTTTGCTTTGTTTTACTTTGATTTTGACACAGGGTTTCTCTGTGTAGCCTTGGCTATCCTGGAACTTTCTCTGTAGACCAGACTGGCCCCACTTCACATAGAGCCACCTGCCTCTGCTTCCCGAGTGCTGGGATTAAAGGTGTACACCACCACCACCCAGCCACTCCATACACATAATAAAATAAAATACAACTTGAAATGGTTTTTTTAATGGTAGCTTAAATTACAGTGTGTGGAGCAGCAGTATTGAAGTAGACTTATATTTCTATGATGTTTTATGGCTGATGAATAAGAATTAAATTTAACTATAATCTACAGTTTTATTAGAGGTCTTATATAGAAAACAATTTAATTAATTTGAAGTTATTACAGTGTGTTCCTTCCGTTTTTATATTTAACTGAAATACTTAATTTTACAACTGCTTCATAGGCTATTCATATGTCTGTATCACATTTGAGTATTGCTGCTTTTAGTTGTCCTACTGTTTTTTTCTTCTAAAGATCAAAGGAACAAATGGGCAGGTCACAAGAGCAGATATTCTTCAGGTTGGTCTCCGGGAACTCCTGAATGCTCTGTTCGCTAATCCTATGGATGACAACTTAATTTGTGCAGTAAAATTGCTAAAGGTTGGTTTTTCTTTAAAATTCCTTTTTAACATTATTTTGTGTGTGTTTGTGCATACATGGAGTTAAAAGATAGTTTGAAGGGTTTTCTTTCTATCATGTGGATTCTGGGAATTGAACTCTGGTTATTGAAAATCTTTCATCCCAACACATTTGTAAATTCCCTTTTATTTTCCATTTGTGTGCCCTTACAAAAAAGTTCTTAGTCTTTTTAGCTTTTTATTTTTGACTCCCAGATGAAAGTTTTTAATCAATCTGGAGAGATTTAGTTCTGTATTGAGTACCTTCTTAGTATTCTATTGTATGCAGACTTTTGCTAATATCTATTATTTTAATGAACACTTGGGCTATTGTCTGTCCATTTGGCTGCTGTAGTACTACTAGTAGTCTTCCATTATCTCTTTATACTTTTGAAGATTAAATTTTAAACAGATTCAGAGGGTCAGTGAACATAGGTATTTTATATTGACAGATAATATTCAAGTTTGCTGAGCTACAGCTGTGTACTCTTCCGTGTATGTGTGTGTGTATGCCTGCCTATGTTTTAAAAAGGTGTCACAGTGTAGATCTGGCCATCCTGAAACTAGCTCTGGATCAGGCTGACCTCAAACTCACAGACCCGCCTGCCTCTGCCTCCCAGGTGCTGGGATTAAAGGCGTGCACCACAACATCTGACGATAATAATTTTGGTTATTTTTGGTGAGACAGGGTTTTCCTGTTGCTTTGGAGCCTGTCCTGGAACTAGCTCTTGTAGAACAGGCTGGTCTTGAACTCACAGAGATCTGCCTGCCTCTGCCTCCCGAGTGCTGGAATTAAAGGCATGCACCACCACCACCTGGCTCATTGATTTATTTTTTTCTTTTTGGTTTTTTGAGACAGGGTTTCTTTGTAGCTTTTTGAAGCCTGTCCTGGAACTAGCTTTTGTAGTCCAGGGTGGCCTCGAACTCACAGAGATCCGCCTGCCTCTGCCTCCCAAGTGCTGTGATTAAATGCATGCACCACCACCCGGCATTCGCTGATTATTTTTTAAAAAGAGACATGCCTTAAAATTCAATAGCTAATCTTAGTCATATAGGAACTACAACATAATTATGGATGTGAAACTGTATAGCTTTATTTTCTAATTAGTCAAAAGCAAATGGTATAGACGTCTCCGAATAGAGACAGTTGGCAGAGAATAATTGGAAATATCTAATCATTAAATTCATCTTGTTTAAAATAAAGTTTCAACTTTTGCTAATACCTTTTTAAAAATTTCTCCTCTGTTGCATTCTTATTTTACTGACGTCTGTGCTTTTAGTTGACAGGATCGGTTTTAGAAGATACTTGGAAGGAAAAGGGGAAAACTGATATGGAAGAAATAATTCAGAGAATTGAAAATGTTGTCCTAGATGCAAACTGCAGCAGGTACGACAAGAAGAAGCTGGTAGAGCTCAGCTTTCTCTTCTTTTTTTTTTCTTTTTTTAGATTTATTTATTTATTATGTATACAGTGTTCAGCCTCCATGTATGCTTGCAGGCCAGAAGAGGGCGCCAGATCTCATTACAGATGGTTGTGAGCCACCATGTGGGTTGCTGGGAATTGAACTCGGGACCTCTGGAAGAGTAGTCAGTCAGTGCTCTTAACCTCTGAGCCATCTCTCCAGCCCCCGGCTTTTTCTTCTTCTGTTTGGTTTTTTTTTTTTTTCTTTTAGGATTTTGAATCTCTATTACTTCATCAAAGTGATTAAGATTATGGATAAATTTAGTATTTTGCCTATGACTTCTCACTACTAAGTTTTGTTCAGCTATACTTAAAAACTTGAAATTTTCTTTGTGGTTAGATATGATGAGTCTATTGAGGAAAAAAAGTGATATAGACTTTAAACATGGACCCAGTGTTTGTGTAGTGAACTTTACCGTAAGTAATATAAAAGACCAGTATAATTCATGACCATAATATAGTCCAAGTTAAGTAGATCATATTTCAAGTTTTTTGTTTTGTTTTGTTTTTTAAGACAGGGTCTCACTATGTACCTCTGGCTGGCTGTCTTTTAACTCACTAATGAGCAGGCTGGCCTCAAACCCATAGATATCTGCCTGCCTCTGCCTCCCAAGTGCTGTTGTAATTAAAGGTGTGTAACATTAAGCCCAGTTTCAAGCTTGTTTTTTAAAAGTAAAAATAATACAGTGAATTATGTATTGAAAATGTCTAGAAGTTTAAAGCATTGGGTGTCTATGTTAAGTTGAATAAATAGAGCCTCACAACACTTGGGTGGTGGATGCATATTAATTTGATTTCTAATTTTTGTCTGTAGAGATGTAAAACAGATGCTCTTGAAGCTTGTAGAACTTCGATCAAGTAACTGGGGCAGGGTCCATGCAACTTCAACATACAGAGAAGCTACCCCTGAAAATGACCCTAACTACTTCATGGTATGCCATGCTTGTGTTTTTAAGTTTCACTTAATACTTTGTCTTAGATACTTTTCTGTAGCTGTGATAAAACACCATGACCAAGGCAACTTACAAAAGAAAGCATTTAATCGAGCCTGTGATTGCAAAGTGTTGAAGTTTACAGTGGTGGAGCAAAGGCACAGGTAGGAACAGCTGGGAACTCACATCTCCATCCACAAACAGAAGTCAGAGCACACTTCACATCCTGCCCCCAGGACACACTTCCTCCAGCAAGGCCACATCTCCTAATCCTTCCCAAACAGTTCACCAACTGCAAACAAAGTATTCTAACATATGAGCCTGTGGGGCTCTTCTTGTTCATCCACCACATGGTAAATTCAGTATGGGAAATTGAGTTATATAAAACTATTCTCATAATCCAATGCCAATTAAACATTTTTATTGCCACAGGAGCCAGTAAGGAGATCATGTAAATAGAGATCCTCTAGTGAAAAAGAGACTAAATCAAGATCATCCATTGTCAAGATGGATGTAGAAGTAATGTGAAAAAGACCAAGAAGTGATGCCCTAGTGTAGCAGCTACAAAGGAATGTTCAACCCTTAAAAACTCCTTAACTTGTAAACTCCTTAAAAGTGGTAGGATAATAAGAAAACAAAGCTAAAAGCTAAGTCAGCATTAAACTACAATTTAGCCAGGGATGGATCAAACACTAGACAGCAGGTCCTAGAACCGCAGAAGGCAGTAAAACCTTAAAGGTGGGAACCCAAAAGCCATGTGCCTTCCCAGTAAACTGGAGGGACTGTTAGAATGTTGGGGGTTGCTTATTTGTGTACAATATTAACTACAGGTGATCTCAGCCATGCTACTTTAATGTATTTCAAACTGAGCACCTACTTGTTATCATTTTGATTTATCCTAGAATGAACCAACATTTTATACATCTGATGGTGTTCCTTTCACTGCTGCTGACCCAGGTATGTTGTCTCAGTTCCCCCCCCCCCCTTTTTTAGTAGTAAACTACATAAAAACTCTTTGAGAGTATAAAGTATGACTTTAATTTTTTTTCTTTGGTGGAGGGTGTTGTTTTGTTTTTCTCTGTGTAACAACTCTAGCTGTCCTAGAACTGCCTTTGTAGACCAGGCTGGCCTCAAACTCATGGAGATCCGCCTACCTCTGCTTCCAGAGTGCTGGAATGAAAGATGTGCGCCACCACTACCTGGAAGGGTTCATATTATTATAAGATTGTAGGGCTACAATTTGTTATATGTTGTATTTATTTTTCTTGATTAAAAAAAGTCTTATCCCTTGGGCTGTAGGAACCTCTACTCAAAATAGATTTAGATTTGCGTTTGCCTGGAGCCACAGATATATCACTAACTTGGGACCGCTTGGATGGTTGGGTTTTGGTTCTTTTGTTTTTCCTCGTGGGCTTTTTTTTTTTTTTTAAATGTGGAGATTAGAAATTCAAGGTCAAATATGCTGTTACAAACTCTGGGTAAACGGTTTCTTCCGAGTGCCTGGCCTCATTCCATTCTCAAACGTATACTCAACCTTTGTTTGCCACTGAGGTGTTTTATTTGCTTTTCCAGGTCCATCCTTTTAAGATGTCAACCCTTAGATGGTTATGAAGGATAAGAGATAGGTATATAGAGCATGAGTTCTATCTTCCTGTTCTACACAGACCTAGGGCCTTGCTTTCGAATGTTTTGTGTGTTTTAAGTGCCAAGCCCCTTGATGACTGAAACCCCCCTGTGAGCCTCCAAGCTGAACTGTATATGCATGATGTGGAGTTCCTGTTGGCCTGCGTTGGTACATCTAAAAGAATATCTTATGTAAAGTACTTATAGCAGGAAATTTTTATGCTTAAATTTTCTCTAACCTGTCAAAATTGGAATGGCACCAACCCCTGATGTTTAGAGTTATAAAGACAGTCTTGGAAAAGCTTGACCCTATCCCAGAAATACTCCCTCAAACGAGAATGAAGATTAGCCTGGTGTGGTGCAGACCTATAATCCTACATACTCTGGAGGTAGAGTCAGGAGGCTTACAACAGAAGCCTGGGCAACTTAATAAGATCCTGGTTCAAAATAAAAATTAAGCCAGGCATAGTGGTATACACCTTTGATCCCAGCATTTGGAGGTAGAGGCAGGAGAATCAATGGTGGCCTGATTGGCATAGGCAGTTTCCACATAAACAGACCTCCCCCCCTTACACACACACACACACACACACACACACACACAGACACACACATTCAACAAACCAAAACCTATAAAAAGTATAAAGAGCCTGGTGTGGTGGCACACGCCTTTAGCCCTAGTAATTGGCAGGTGAAGAAGCCTGGAGTTTCTCTGAGCTCAAGGCCCACCTGGCTACCTAAACCCTCTCAAAAACGAGATTTTGGGGTTATAGTTCAGTTGTAGAGTATTTGCCATAGTATATGGGAGACCTGAGGATCAGTCTTGAGTAACCAACTGTGGAATGTATTTACATTTAAAATGATAATGTGTATAAATATTTTAAGGTTTGTGAGCATGCAAGAAAATGAGCAAACTGAATAGATTATAAATTTTATGAGAATATATTATGTAATTTCTACTATTTAAACATTGGTCCTCTTAAAGTCATTAAGAGACTATAGGAACAAAACTGTTCATTTCATAAGATTATTCACTCATTTTTTCCCCTGTATTGTCTTGTAGATTACCAAGAGAAGTATCAGGAGTTACTTGAAAGAGAGGACTTTTTTCCAGATTATGAAGAAAATGGAACAGATTTATCAGGGGCTGGTGACCCGTAAGTTCTCATTTTCATTACTGATACTCTTTGTGTACCCGTGTTCTTGTACATGTTGTGTGCATGTGGAGGCCAAAGATTGGTTTCAGTTGTCTCCGTTAGTCACTGTCCACATGATTTTGAGTCGGGTCTCTTGCTAAACCTGGAGGTAACGGATTTCACTGAGGTTGACTGACCTATAGGAATATGCCTTTCCTGCCTCCCCAGATCTGAGATTACAGTCACTAGTCACCACATCCAGCTTTTTGCATGCATACTGGGGAGCTAAACTCAGGTCTATGTGCTCCATAGCAACTGCTTTACTCTGAACCATTCCCCTCAACCCCTTATTACTCATTCTTTATGAAGCTTCTGTGACCAAGTTTTGAGATAACTAAACTAGAAGAACGATTATAAAAGAATGGCATTCAAAGGCCAGCGAGATAGGGCTCGGCTGGTAGAAATACTTCACAAGCCCCATGACTTGAATTCAATTCCTGGACCCCTCCTTGGAATGATGGATGCAGAAAGCCGACTTTAGAGTTCCCTATCCCTGCCTTCCAATAGGCAGCTGAGTGCTGTACTACAGGAGTGCACCGCCATGCTGAAGTGCTTGTGTATTTACAGATGCTGGGACCGGAGGGACAGGGCTCTCTGGATTATGTAATCTCAAAAGTAGCTTCCTGTTACGCAGTCTCATTTTAGATACATGGCAAAGTGACCTGTCATTGTGAGAAAGAACCTTGCAGAAATAAGGGTTTTTGTTATTGTTTTTTTCTAATTTTTTTTATTTTTTTAAAAAAGAAAACAAACTATCTTCTTTCATTTTATATAGTAATCCCAGGTCCCACTCCCTCCTCTCCCCCTCCCCCAAAATCCCAGTCCCCATCCATTCCTCGGAGAGGATAAGGCACATTGCTTTGGGGAGGGTCCAAGGCCCTCCCTACTATATCTAGGCTAAGCAAGGTATCCATCCAAAAAGAATGGGTTCCCAAAAAGCCAGTACAAGCAGTAGGGATAAATCCTGGTGCCACTGCCAGTGGCCCTGCAGTCTGCCCCAGCCATACAACTGTTACCCACATTCATAGGGTCTAGTTTGGTCCTATGATGGTTCCCTCTGTCCTGCCAGAGTTGGTGAGCTACCATTAGTTGAGGTAAACTGTTTCAGTGGGTGTCCCCATCATGGTCTTGACCTCTTTGCTCATACTCTCACTCCTCCCACTCTTCAACTGGACTTTGGGAGCTCAGCCCAGTGATCCACTGTGGGTCTCTGCCTCTTTTTCCATCCGTTGCTGATGAAGGTTCTCTGGTGACAGTTAAGATATTCATCACAGAAATACCTTTAATGTTAATTAAACAGAACTTCTGGAAGGGCAAAACTTTTGAATGGAATAAAAAATCATAGGCAGATGTCATTTCTGAAATCATGTTCTAGTTAAAGTATTAAGAAGGTGTGAACTTATACATGTCAAGCCTTCTATTAATTTTTAAATGCACATATCTAAAAACATAACAATTCAGGGGGCTGGAGAGATGGCTCGGTGGTTATAAGAGCACTGACTGTTCTTCCAGAGGACCCAGGTTCAATTCTCAGCATCCACATGGCAGTTCACAACTGTCTGAAGATCCAGTTGCAGGGGATCTGACACCTTCACATCAATGCACATAAAATAAAAGTTAAATAAACCATAAAAAAATTTAAAAAAAAATATAACAATTCAGTCTAGGAAAGCACGCTTAACATCTCCAGACATTTCAACATTTGGAAGCATAGTAAAGTTACATGATCATTTTTGGCTTCTTTTGCAGATATTTGGACGATATTGATGATGAGATGGACCCAGAGATTGAAGAAGCTTATGAAAAGTTTTGTTTAGAATCAGAGCGTAAGCGAAAACAGTGAAGTTAAATCTGAGGCTATCAGGGTTTTTTGTTTTGTTTTTTTATTTTTTGGGTTTTTTTTTTTTTTTTTAAGTTTAGGTCTGGTGATTTAGCAGAACACAGGAAAGCAAGAAACTGTGTCAGACTTATACCAAATTAAGGATGTTGAGTTATGTTACTAATGTATGCAACTTTAATTTTGTTTTAACACTACCTGCCAAAATAAACTTTATTCCCTGTAACTTAAAATATGTGTATATATATATAATAGTTTTATTATGTACAGTTAATTCTACTGTTTTGGCTGCAATAAAGTCGATTTTGAAATAAATGAAATGTTGAAAGAAAATTTTGCTAGCTGATTAGATGCTTATCGTTCAACTTTTTCTTGAGGTAAAAAGTCTTAGCCTGGAAATACATATTACTGCAAAAATGTAGCATTCTCTTTTAGGTATGACTATTACAGATTTTATTTTAGTTTAACATTTGTTTCTCTATAAATTTAGTTTCAAATACTAATCATAATCATGAAAATCTTTAGCACCAAAGTCTTGGGGAATATAACAACTTATTTACATATGTAGATGTATTTGATATCAAGGGCTTTTAAACTGTCATTGAGGGGTGGGTGGGGCTTAGAACACCAGCTAAGAGCCAAGACTTCATTGAGGATTTATTCCAATTCAAGAATCATTTTCTGTTTCACCTGACTAACTTCATCGTCCTCCATCCTATAGCATTACTCTGCTTTCGTTATGAGGTATTCTCATTTTTATTTCACAGCATGGATTGCATTGACTTTTTACCAGAGAACTTGAGTAGGTATTTGTCATTCAGGTTTTCATCTGCTTTACAATTGATATGTCGTGAATATCACTTTTCTAATACTTTTACTATATCGTACCACCTCGGCTCTATTTAAGTAATGTTTTTACCTAATGTCAAATCTTTTTCCAACTAACTAAAAATAAGAAAGAGTTGCTTGTAAATATGCATGTAAATAGTTGTGTTAATATTAACACTCATTGTTTTACATTTGGTACATCTGTCTGCTTATACAGTTTTCTCACTTTTCTGCTTGTTTGTTCATCTGTATTAAAATTAGAATTTGAAAATAAAACTTAGTTTTGTTCTAAGTTTTTGAAATGGTATTTTAAAGAATTTGTTGTTAAGCTTGCTTACATGAAATAAATTAAAGGTTTAGAAGTTAGAGAAATTGTTGTAAGATGTAGATATTCAATACTCATTTGAATAACTGAATTCAATAACAATAAATGAACTTGGGAAATTAACAAATACATTAATTTCTAGAGTCCATGTTATAAAGAACATTACATAGTTGGGTGTTTTGGAATTTGTCATACCAGCACAGACTGCAGTCTTGGAACATAATAGTTACAGCACATTAGAACAGATAACTGGGCTGCATATATTTTAGACATCTAGTGGTCATTGTGTAAACATCCAGTATTTGACCACCAGCCTCACTCTCACCACTACTGTACTGAGTGTAACTATTAACAGAATCTACCTGCATTGTAGATTCTACATATTAAAAAAAAGAAAAAAAAACTACCCAGGGTCTGGTGCTAGTTCATCTGCTTAGCATCAGAAGGCCTTAAGTTCAATCCCTAGAACAAGAAGAACCACCTTAGATGTGAAAACGGTGGACTGGTGATTGATAGCTTGAGCAGCTGTGGGCTATAATCAATCATTGGAGCCATCTTGTGGCTATGAGGACATAATAAGCTAGGTCTAGACCTGAGGCATTGACCAGAATGTTGACATTTTGTAGATGGCTGCTTCGTTTCTTTTTGAACCCTCACAGCATTTTGACTGCATTCTGAGACTGAGCATGCCAAAACAGGAAAACGCTACATTAAGAAGCCATGTAGCTTTATTTATTTTCTTGGTTCTAAGTTTGTAACCATATAATGAGTTGGTCCTATGTTCCATTGTCTTGTAGATGCATGACTTCACCAGGAACAAATATGAACACCTCGTAGAAATAAGAATACAGTGCTTTCCAGTGAGCATAGGCACTGGTGTCAGTAATGTCAGTCATGAGTTGTGAAAACAGAACAAATACTCATCTTAACCAGGCAGCCAGGTTATCAACTCTGGCACAGTTCTAGCTCAAAGGCAAGAACATACTATATCTCAGTAGTCTGGATTTGTCACCATGATGGAGAATATATACTCTGGAGAACCATAGGGCTTATCTACAAGAGGGTGCTAGAATTTAAAATCGGACTTAGTCTTTGGGTAATGTTGTAGGCATTCCACTGAATCTTAGCTGCAGCTAGGACACATGAGTGTAGACTTTTTATTAAAAAAAGGGAGGGTTGGTCCTATTTAAATGAGAGGAGGGTGTTTGGTAGGATTATAGAAAACCTGTTGTGGCCAAGAGTCAGCTCAAACAAAAAGGAAAAAAGCCCTTTTCCTATCAGGTTCTGAGGGTGGGCACACACAGGCCAAGTTAACAGAACACGTTTTCATCCAAAGTCTTAGAGCAGCTGTAAAGTACCACTGTGACACTCACCTTGTGGGTGGAACCATTGTTTTGTTTCCAGCACTCTGCCCAAGAACTGCTTCCGCTAGTCTATTACTGGAGAGACCCACTTCCTAAACTGCTCTTGTTTCATGGCAGCACTCAAATTGTTTCTTATATTGCTGCAGAAGGGAGACCTACAAACTGGTCTCCCTTCCCTTAGGACCTCTTCAGAATCTTTCACCAGGAACTCAAAATTTAGTAAATGATGCCCTTACGGAGGATACCCTTCCAATTTTGCCAACAAACAGGCTTGAGCCTGGTAGTCTTTGACTAGCCTTTGGCAGATGCTGCTGCCCTGTGATGTTGGTCTAGCAAAAATGAACCCTGTGAGTACAACACAGCATTTAGAAGTTATGCCGACAGAAGTCGGTTCTGGCAGATATGTACCATTGTAAATCAGAATCACCACTGTCACTTCGACTGGCTGTACTGCTAGTGATTATCGTGTTCCCTCTGTCCGTTTTTAATTGCTTCATTCCTCCTCTAACCTTTCATTACCTAATTAGTTGCTTTACAGGAAAAACATTAAAAGTCAAATGTACACAAGTATGTCCGTGCCCACTTTTCTCTTCCTCTATAGGAAGCATCCTTCCTAAGTGTTCCTGCCTCTTTAATGAATTCTGTTGTTATGGTTCCACCGGTGGGGTTTCTTATTTTGCTTTTTCTTGTTTTCTTTTAATCTGGCTTTTGGTTTCGTACGCTGCTCCCCATGCCATTCTTCCAAATAAAAAATAAATTCTGGCTACCTAATTTTTACTGTACCAGAGTCCTATAGTCTGTCATCTCAACTGGCCCATATTTATCCATTTCCTTGTCACCTATTCTTCAAATCCATTATGCTTCCTTTCCTGCTATATGCAGTGATTCTCAATGAAATCACCAATGACCCTGGTCCCTGCCTCACTAAATCTAATAGATGTTTCAGCTTTCTCTCTGGCAATGCTAACAACAAAATTAAAAACATCTAGGAATCTAAGACACAACTTTGTGCTTTTCTGCAGTGCTTTTGTGGGCTCTTTACCTGTTTCTTTTAATTAAAAAAAAAAATCTTTTGTATGTACGGGTTCCTTTGCCTGCATGGACCAGTGTGTCCCTGGTACCCAGGGAGGCCAGAATAATGTCTGATTCCCTGAAGTGGAGTTATAGAAGGTTGCTGGGAATTGAACTCAGGTCCTCTAGAAGAGCAGCCAGTGCTCTTAACTGCTGAGCCATCACTCCAATCCCCTTAACTTTTTAATATCACATTCTTTGTTTCATTCTTAAAGTCTTTACCTAGCGTGTAAACAGCCATTGCTCTCCAGACAAATCTTAGTTACAATTTTCACCAAGTGAACTCAGAAATTTTAAATTTAGCTCAAACTTTTCCTAAATTCTTTATCATTTCTGCCACCTTCCCATTTGCCCAAACCAGGAATTGGGGCAATCTTAGAGTCTTACTTTTATGTTCCAGGTCTAGTAATTCCCCAGAATATAATTACTAATCTAAATAATTGCTGGGGCTGCTGTGTCCTTAGTGCTGAGAACCTACATTCTATCTCATTATTTGTTCACAAGCCTTCTACTCTTCATATCCTTGCTGCCAACAATTCCGTTCTCCATCAGCAATTCCAGAAATCTTTCAAAATTTCATGAAATCTCTTGCAGAAATTTCCTTCAGGTCTCAAACATTGGAAGGACAATGGGCAGGGGTGGAAAATTGCAATGTACAACATGCTGTGGCAGGTCATTAGAAGTAAATCTATTCAAGGATGCCTTTACATAAGATTGGGATCAGTTTGCATATCAGTATTTTTTTCAAATGATGGTTGAGCTAGATTTTTTCCAGCCCCTTGATGCCATCTTTGCTTAAATCCCTTACACTAAACAAGTATACCCAATAAAACTTTTTTTAAAAAAAAATAGTTCCCTAGATATATTCTTAATAATTTAGAATCAGAAAATCCCCTCAAGTCTGGCTCCATTCATAGTGATCTGGCTCCAATGCTTCCTGTCTCCTTCCTCACTAACCATGCTTCAGCCCCTGTAAAGGAAATCATTTTTCCCTTGGACTGCTCAGAGTCTGCTTATACTTAGCAAGCACCTATTTAAAACTCCAGACTTTGAGGTGTGGCCATATGGATTATGCTCCTGTGGAGATATTTGCCCACGTTTGCTCTGAGCTCATGATCGTATTGGAGGCCGTAATTCAGCCCACGAAGGTCTGCTTTACTAGCAAGAGGTGCTGGATTGTTGTGGACACTGTCTACAATCTGGAGTCCAGACTATTTCTGTTGGCAATAAATAAGAAAAAAGTAATTGTTGCGGGGTGGGGAGTTGGTGGGCGGAGATCGCGGCCAGCCTAGTCTACAGAGCGCGTTCCAGGATAGCCAGGGCTGCACCAAGAAAACCTGTCTCAAAAAACACAAACCCTTCAGGTTTCAGTGAAAATATTTTTCTCAGTCTGATATATGCGCTTATAGAGCGCTGTGAATTTTTTTTAATCTTAGGAACACCCAAAATTAATCATTATTTTGTCTTCCCAGTCACTCTCCAATCCACATCCTGACTTGAGTGAACTGGGCTAATCCGCCACACACACTTGTTTGTGCACGTCTAAAGGAGATAAAATAGGAATTAGAAAACATTTTCTGTCACTTCTTAAAACAAGTAGTCTCGATATTTTCCATTACTTTTTTAAGAATTTAATCACTCCGCTAAAACCCATCCTTGCCTATTATGGGAGAAGAGTGGTTCACAAACCTAATTCCAATCGAACTTCATTTCCTCAGAGGAACTGAACACCCAAGAAGTGGATACCAGAGTCCGACCCGGAAATGCCCGTCCTCTTCCGGTCCCGCCCTTTGCAGCGAGAGGCGGGACTTTCGATCTCACTTTTTCCGGAGGCGGCGCTTTCTTCTCGCTGCGGGAGGTTCAAACTGATACCTCGCTGTTTTGTTGTTTTTCCTTTTCGTCCTCCGGCTCGCTGCTGCTGCCTCAGCCGCCGGGACTTGAACGGAAGTCTCAATCGAAACACTTCTTGTGTCTGTGTTCTTCCGCAGATGAGATTATTTTCCTTCCTCAAGAAGTATCACTCGGTAGTTACTAGATTACAGAAGTAACCCCGGAGAAGCAGTCGCGAACGAGACGGTTTCTGCCATTTGAGCAAAGCAGAGGTCGGTCAGAGGCCTTGGCTGCTCTCCCCTCGATGTGGAAAACAACCCAGCCCAGAACTGCCGCGTGAGTGTCAGAGGTTTGGCGGCGGTCTTGATGAGGGCGTGTACCCGCCCCTTTCTCTTTCCCCGGGTAACTAGACTCTATTTTGAAAAGCGAAGTTTCAACATGCAGAACAGACAAGGTTTTCCAGTTTATCATACCAGACATAATGTGTTGAATGATAAGAATGCAAACAAGAAGAAAACAATGCAGAGGAGGCCAAAAAAATCCGTAATCAATGGTAGCGCCAAGAGCTTTTAAACACTACACTCTCTTGTGTATACTCGATTATTTTAATAATAACTTCAATAAAGTTGTTATATGGGAGCTGCAAAGGTAGTGATTCCACTTCCCGGTCTGGTATCACGAAAGAGACTCTCTCAACTATGTGTCAGCACCTATTTTCTCTTAAAATAACAGACATGCATGTATGCACATATATATCTCCACCTGTTGTCATGGTATTTGTTTATTGACATTGAGTAAATATGTAAACAGGTAATGTCAAAGAGTGCGGTCTAAGATCTGGGACGTTAACTGTGACAGAAACAGAGAAAAACAGGAGAAAGGTCTTAGATGTAGGAACTGAGAGATGAGCTTCCAATAAAAGGAGGTCAAGGGCCAAATTCAAGCAAGATTTTTAAAAAATCAATAGAAAACTAGTTACAGGAAGACAGCATCAAGAAGTCAGAGTGTCATTAACTCATTGCAAACTCAGGGGTAAGAAGAATTTAAACATTCATTCTTTCATTATTTGTTGAAAGTGTTTTGCCTAACATCATTCTTTGCCTAATACTATCCCAGTGATGCATTTATGAATAAGGCAGGTGAGGTCCTTTATGTTTGAGTGTCCATCCTGGTGAGAGAAAACAGATAATTTTGATATTGATAAAGGACAAAAGGTAAACCAGGATAAGGATGTGTAAAGCAGTTTAGCTTAGGTGATAAGGTGGGGCCTCTGTGCATTGCTGTTTGTGTTGAGATGGTAATGCTGACAAGGACTCTGTGGTGTGTTATGTCAAGGAGAAGACGAGCTAGACAGAAAGAACGGTGCAAAGATTTTGAGGTGAACAATGCCTTGTTTCAAGAACATTTTTATAAAGCTGATATTAGTAAAGTGACTTGGACAAGGGAGTTAGGGAGTGGCGTTTGGAGACAGTGGGGGTCTACATTGTGTGGCCTCTGCAAGCTCTAGTGTAAAAATATAGATCTCGGGCTGGAGAGATGGCTCAGAGGTTAAGAGCACTGGCTGCTCTTCCAAAGGTCCTAAGTTCAATTCCCAGCAACCACATGGTGGTCACAACCACCTGTAATGAGATCTAGTGTCCTCTTCATACATGGAGGCAAACCCCTTATTTACATAATAAATCTTTTTAAAAAATATAGATCTTATTCTGTCTACAAATGGATAGGACTGATAGGGTTCAGCTAAAGAATGAGTTTAGGGGATGTTACAGAAGTCTTGTGTTTGCTGGCAGTGCCTTTGTTCTAGTCCAGTCAGATTCCATTTTATCTGTGGTACAAAGACACAGAAGTCTGTGCTGTTAACTAAAATCTCTGAAAAGAGAGGGATAGATTTAGAAGCTCTTTAGAGAAAGAAAATAATTACAACCGTGTGAATCATAGTTAAACCATTTGCTTGCATACAAACATACTCCACATAAGACGTTAGCCTATATTGTGTGTAGTTCATTGCTTATCTTAAAAACGAAACCAAAATATGAGGCTAAAAAGTAGCAGCTGTTATTAAGCTAAGGTGATGAAGCTCTGATTTAGGTAACGAATAAGAATGATTAAAGTAAAAAGAAAGGAGAAGCAGAACAGAAGCCCTTAGTATCCCAAAGTGGGGTTAGAGGTAGGAGAGAGGGAAGAGTTTGGGAGAGGGGACAATGTGTTACAGATTGACTGTGTCTAGGAGAAGGACTGAAGACATTGGGTGTACAAAGACATTGGTGGCTGTTGTGAAACAAGGCCAAGGGAAAGGTAGAGGGGAAAGTTGGGTTGTAATAGAATGAAGATTAGCAAGAGAATATGGCAATGAGGGGTTTATTGATAGGGAATGGCCATAAGCTTGGGAAGTATTATCTCAGCATAGTTGTTTTTGACAGATGAGACTTGAGCAGCTGAGTAGAAGGAGAGGATAATATAGAAGAGGGTGGGGTTCATGTTAGAAGAGAACATTTCATAAGACTGAGCCCTTACAAGGTGGGTTGGATAGTGCTGGGCGCTGTCATCGGTCTTTTGTCTCTTAAACCTACCGCAGTCCTGTAACCCTCTCATTTCACAAATGAGCAAACATCCCTGGCATCTGCCTAGCACATAGTGGAGGATAAATGAAGCCCACCTCCCCTTTGCTCCACACAGGTATGGAGAATAGTGAAAACAGTCATTTGGGAGGTAAGAAATAGAATTTAAGAAGTGAGAAATTCAAGGTACTCAACTAACTGCTTCCTTAACGCCAGACTGGGAAGCAGTAAGTTGTGGTATTTGTATTTCTTCAAGAGTCCTTTTCCTTAGACGTGCTCGTTCCTTCTAGCCTGTCATTGCATGTGCTTGAACTTCCTTTTTATTTGTTGTTGTTGCTCGTTGGTGTTACGACGTGTGAATGCTGGCATGCACATGCTTGCCGCAGCTCTGTTCTCGCTTTCCATAGTGGATTCCAGGGATGAGACTCAGTTCCTCGGGCCTGCATGGCAAGCACCTTCACACGCTGAGCTGCCACGCCCGCCCAGATTGCTGCAAGTGTAACTGGTTTATCTGCAACGAGACCCTGAGCATACAATATACAAAACTCAACTTGAGAAACAGTAAAACCACAGAACTTAACAGGGCATTTGTGACTCTGTGAGCTGTCTTCTCCTTCCAGGTTATGTTTTTAACAGTGGGGTGAAGCCGTGGGGGTTACTCAAAGCTTTGAAGGAAGATCATTTTAGATAACTGAGGTAAGACCACTGCTCTTCCACCAAAAGTGCACATAAGTGCATAAGTGTCCTTATGTGTTGTCCTTACGTTTTTAGGAAATGCATGTGTTTAGCTTGGCGCAACTCTTGAGCCTGCAAACTGCCTGTGCTACTGTGTCCCCATTTCTTTAGGTCTGCGCTGAAGTGTGGCAGAGCCGAGCGTGGGAATGGCAGCGGAAGTACGAATGGTGCTGTATGAGGACGACTCGGTGCAAGTGCAGTATGCTGATGGCTCCACACTGCAGCTCTCTCCTTGTGGCTCAGAGTTCCTGTTTGAAAAGGCACCTGCTCTTTCTACACACCCTTTAGAACAGCCAGAGCGAATTCGTCAGCGGACACACTTTGTCATTAGCACCTACCGAGTAAGCAATAGCACAAAAACACTCTTCTTAATACAAAGGGACTGCCAAAGCTGCTGGAATATGAAAGGTAACGAGGATTCTGGACTTTGATCATTCTAAACTGATTTTTGGATAATTTTATATTTCTTTCCCTAGGAGCAGCTACAGCGAGCCCTGGATTTTCGAAACTCTTCGGCTACATGCCCCTTTTTATCTGAAAGCCTCATACCTCCTGAGAGAAAGAAGGTGATGTTTTAAAACCACATTTTATGGGTAATATTTACTACAGGTTAGTTGTAAAGAGTTGGCTTAGCACTTGGAAATAGGCACACACTATAGAATGCACAGCCCGATGTGCTGCACCAGACCAAGGGCCACAGAAGTTACACATTTCAACTCCTTGACATTTTCTTTATAGCATTTCTTTTCTTTATATATATGTGTATATACATATATACATATATATTTTTTATTTTTATTTTATATGCATTGGTATTTTGCTTTATTTTATTTCTCTGTGAAGATGTCAGATCTTGGTATTACAGACAGTTGTGAACTGCCATGTAGGTGCTAGGAATTGAACCCAGGTCCTCTGGGAAAGCACTCCTTGCTCTTAACCTCTGAGCCTTCCCTCCAGACCAGATTGTCGCATTTCAAATCATGACTTTTTTATTCTCATATGCTTCAATATTAAGAAATTTTATACATGAACTTTAGTAATTGTGTGTGGTTGTCGATGTATAATAGGATTGAGCCTAGTTTACTTTTCCCATGCTTCAATAAAATACTGACCAAAAGCAACTTGGGGAGCAAAGGATTTATTTCAGTTAGTAAGTCCATCATTCGGAGAAGCCCAGGGAGGAGCTAAAGCAGAGACCATGAGGAACACTCTGACTGGCTTGCTGTCTCTGGCTCACTTAGCTCCTTGTTTTATAGTCCAGGCCCCCCTACCCAGGGATGATAGTGCCTCCAGTAGGACGAGCTTTCCTGCATGATTGAGTAACCGAGAAAATGCCCCACAGACCGGTATTATGGAGGTGTTCCCTCAGTTGAGGTTCTGTCTTTCCATGTGACTCAAGTTTGTGATTAAAAATAAAGACCTAGCCAATATAATTTGTAATTATGTATAAGTATAAAAAATTTGCTCTTATATATATTTTTTTTTTATTTTGGAGGATAATGGTATATAGACCAGGAACTAAAAGCAATTTTTTTTATTTATTTATTTATTTTTTTTTGGAGACAGGGTTTCTCTGTGTAGCTTTGGAGCCTTCCATGGAAATCATTCTGTATACCAGGCTGGCCTCAAACTCACAGAGTCCTGCCTCTGCCTCCTAAATGCTAGGAGTAAAGATGTGCACTATCACTGCCCAAAAGCAATCTTAAACATAGTTAAAGGCTGAGGCAAGAGTGTTAGCATTCAAGCATCTGTACTGCCCTTGGAGCGCTGACAGGAAACCTCCTCAGCTGCAGCCACTAAGAATGCCTCCTGTGCACTTTCGCTATGTTTCTTTTAAAAGAAACATAGGTTCCGTGTCTGCCTGTCTTTCTCCCTCCCATCCTGCTCTTCCAATAAACCTCCCTGTCATATGGCATGACTCCCTTTTTGCCATTTTTTAAAATTATAACAGAGGATCACTTAATCTCCTAAATTTAAGACTAATGTGGGCACTATAGTTAGATCCTGTTTCCAACAAACCAAAACTTCAGTGGTACCAGTGTGGCATGGTATCTGCTGAGATTTCCTCAGTTATCAGCTCCTATATAGACAGAAAACTATGTTTCAGAGAGTTTTCCTGATTTAATTTGTGAGATTTTTTTTCAAAGTGGGGAAGTTAGGACTTGAGCCTAGTCTCAATGACTCTTGGTAGTAGGGCATTAGCCCAGGACTTTCCAGGTGGCAGGCAGGCATTTCACCACGGAGCCACACCCTCAGCCCAGCTGTGCCTGTTCATTGCTTCCCAAGGCTCTCTCACTTCATACTGTGCTGTGCCTGTGTTCATTGTCTTATGTCTGTGCAATACTATGACAAAATGTCTACGATGGACAGCTTAAAGGTTGACTGTTTCAGAGGTTGTAGGTCATGGACACTCGGGCCTAGCGCTGCTGGCTTATGTTGAAGCAGAGCATTATGGTGGGGAGTGCAGGCAGAAGTAGAGGGAAGGGGAGACCCACTTCCTCCAGCCAGACCTAGCACAGCCACTCACCTGTGAACTCATGAATGGATTAATCCTCGAGGAAGTTAGTGCCTTCATCACTTCTCAGCAGTGCCCCCAGCTGGAGACCACCTCATATCCAGACCTTAGCAGGCAGGGGGCCATAAAGTGCTGCAAGCTGTAACTTATTCCAGGGGGTCTTTGTCCAGTGTCTTTTGAATAACTGCACCATTAAAATGGTGTCATTTGCTGCTGATGCTACAGTGTGGTCACGGACTGTGGGCTTTCAAGATTGATAAAGATGGAAGTTGAAATGTTGACTATATGTAATAATTGATCAAAATTCTGTTATGTACAGTATTATTGATTTCTTGTATGAAAAAGCAGATACAGACTGTTAACTGTTTGAGTCTGCTGTTTGTTATGGTCAGTTTACATTTGAGCTTTTGAATTGTTTTAAATTATTTTAAAAACCACCTGGAATTAATTTTAGCTAATGTTATGCTGGGCACCTTCTAGGACAGGGACTTCATGTTATGTTTTGATTCATCTGGTGATACAGCATTTCCCAAATGCTGTCTGGTAATTCCAATACTACCTTCCTCCTATCTCATGTGACATTTTAAAGTACTGAATTTGTTCCTGTATTATCTGTGTTGTTTTCTCAATGACTTCTACAGTAGCTCCAGTTGCTTCTGTATAGCACGCCACAGCCTAGGTTCTCTTTCATGTCTGTCCTTTTTCAGATTAGAGTTTTGGGATGAGTGGTCTGTACATCCAGCTCTCCCTAAATCATTGAATATTTTTAATCAAAGTAAGTTTAGCACTAATAGATAGTATCTACCTCTTTCTTTCCCCCTCCCCCTGGTCTATCATACATGTGTGTATGTATGTGTGTTTCCAAGAGAAATATTATTAGCATCCAGTATTATCTGTAAAGCCAAATATTAACTCCAGTTTTTATTTTCTAGGTAGTAAAAGCACAATTATATTAAATTCTTATAAAGTACTTTTAGTATCAAAACTATGGGAAAAATGAACATTAACAGAAAATATGGGGTTTTTATTTTCTTCTCTCAATTCAGAATATCTTCATTGATTTCTCTGAAGTAAAATGGCCCAGTCTTGCTGGAGATGACAGCATCACATATTCGGAGAGCGGCGTTGTGAAGATAAAGTCACTGGATGGACATGCATACCTTTGCCTGCCCAGATCTCAGCATGAATTTACAGTCCATTTTTTGTGTAAAGTGAGCCAGAAGCCAGACTCATCTGTAGTACTCCCTGAGACAAATAATCAGGTCCCAAGAGATAAAGTAGTTGGAAAGACCAGAAAATTCTGCACATGTGGAAGTTTATCAGGACAAAGATTAAAGAGTAAAGAAAATGAACTTTGTCACCAAGTCTTAAAATCTAAAGAAGCTTCAGCGAGCATATGTTGTGTGAATGGAACTGAGGGGAAGGAGGAGCTGCCGTCCTCGAGTACAAGGCACAGATGTGTGTATGCGTGGATGAAGCAGTGTTGGTCTGTTGCCTCCTGTCCAGAGCAGTGGAAATACCCTCTGTCTTTAGCGCTTCGTTTTTATAGTAAAGTTAGCGTTGTGTCTGAAACTGATGCAGATTTCCCTGCAAGTGGAAGCATAACTTCTGACACTGCAGAAGAAAGTAGAAAAGAGGTTTCTGTTCTTCCCAGAGCCCTGTTACTCAGCTGCCCTGCCCCACACATGCACAGGTACCGCAAGGATGGCTTTTGCTCAGAGAGGTTGGGGAGAGCCCTTCTTACCTGATCTTAGCTTTTAGATCAGCTGATACTGCTCTGCTTGCTTGGTTGGTTGGTTGGTTTTGGTTTTGGTTTATTGAGGTGAGGTCTCAGTATGTAACCTGGACTGGCCTTGAACTCTATGTATACCAGAACTCTAACTCATAGAGACCCCCCTGTCTCTGCCTCCCAAAAGTGCTCGGATTAAAGGTATGAACCACCACACCCAGCCACATCTGTTACTATCCTTACTCTCATTTGATTGACTAAAATCTTTCATTTTAAAGGATAATCATAGAAATGTAGGGTATCTAATGAAGGTCACTGTCCCTAAAGGATTATTAAAGTACAGAAGAGCAGGGCTCTTTGGGAGAAAGCCTAGAAGGGAGTCCATGGCTGGTCACTGGAGTCCATGACCCCATGACCCCACAGGCTAGACCATGATCCTGACAGAGTTTTGGTTACAGTTTCTTTGCTATCAGCCGCAAGGGCTACCTGTTTTTTTAGTTAACTCACTATAAATGTGTCCTTTTTAAGAAAGGTTCAACCTTTTCATGGCTAGGTCAAAAACTTTACTTTCATTCAAAGATGAATAATAGTTAAAATTTGCAACGTGAACTTTTTTGAGCATTCTAGTAATTTTTTTATAAACTAACATTTATAAATTACTTGTGTGAGACTGTTCTATTTTATGTATTTGGTATAGGAACCCTATTACAAGAATCGCTATAATCCTTTCATAGAGGAACCTAAGATCCAGAAATGGTAAAGAACGCAAGCAAGTTACATCACTAGCACCTGTAGAATTGAAATTTGCTCCTAAGTCTTCTCTGAGTACACATTTTTTACCTAAAACATAGGAATAGCTTTTGGGCTTGCCATAATTATCTAGTTAAAACTGGAAATTCCAGGATTCTAAGTATGTGACAGAAGAGGTTTTATGCTTCTAAATTAAGTGTGTCTTTGACTGGATTTAGGTTGAAATCCATTTCCTTACCCTGGCATAACAGGCTTTCATGATCTGGTGACTTCCTTCCCTGTAGTCCTCGTGCCTGCCATCGCTGTGTCCTTGCTGTCCCTGTGCCTGCTGAAGTGTCCTCACCATTGCTTGAGTGCTCCCGCGGACTCCCTTTCACTCCTGCCCAGCTGCTGCTCTTTGCTCCAGCAGGAGCATTGCCCTCCTCCCCACCATCTCTTTCTCTCACTCAAGCTCAAGCCAAGCCTTACTTTCTTGGAGTGGTTTCTCAGTCTGTTGATAAGCTAGGTCCTTATTCGTGTCCATAACACTCATTGCCCTCCCCCCCATTTAGACTTGGTGATTTCTGTTTTACTACACTGCCGGGTGGATCATCTTTACTGGGGACAGGAAACAATCCTTCTTTGGGGAACATTAAATTCTCCATGTGTAAAGCATTACGCCTGACCCACCATAGATATTTCAGTAAAGATCTGTTTTTTGAATTCAGGTTAATTTTAAAGATTAGTAAAAATTTTAATTTACATCATACTGAGATCCATTAAGGAAGTTACTGAGAATTACTGAAAAGATACATGACAAAGTAAAACTTGTTTTAAAATTTCTCTAATGTACGTGTGTGTGTGTGTGTGTGTGTGTGTGTGTGTGTGTATAAGCATATATATTATATAGTTAGGCAAGGAATAAGCGTTATGGTGGCACTGTTTGTTGACTTTTAATGGCAATTTTTTGAGCAACTGGAATTAATGCTCCGGTTTTCCCTTTCACAGGTGGAACTTCTGTGACTCACTTTTAAAGAGACAGTCTGATGGAGAAGACTATTCCTATCCTGAGCTCGTGAAGGTGGTGTGGTGCAAGGGTGTGACATACAGGTGAGGCTCCTGTGGTGTG
>JAQHUG010000005.1:14770278-14782402 GCA_028555095.1 Dicrostonyx torquatus
AAAAAAATCACACTGAAAGTGCAGTTGGTGATAGCAGCTGTGGGTGATAGCAGTGAGGAACAGCTGTGACCCCAAGACATCCCCTCACCCCATCCTCTGCCTTGTCAAAGAAAAGAATGCAGTTTAAAGGAAGAAAATATTGCACAATGGATAGCTTTCTA
The DNA here is from genome assembly GCA_028555095.1 of Dicrostonyx torquatus. Lineage (NCBI taxonomy): Eukaryota > Metazoa > Chordata > Mammalia > Rodentia > Cricetidae > Dicrostonyx > Dicrostonyx torquatus. The sequence continues at coordinate 14,770,440 of JAQHUG010000005.1, forward strand.
AATTGTAGTTCAGTGTTGTTTTCTACCTTGTCATCATTAGTTTATTGGTTCAACTTCTTAGTAACTTGAATAAAGCACCATTTTTAGATGATGTCCTCATTAATATTTCAGAAGTAGTCAATATAGTATTTGTGTAGTGTTCTGATTTGGTGGGGAAAACAAGATAAAACATTCACCTAAGGGGCTCTGCTAGAGTGTTATAGTCAGCCCTCATACATGTTGCCTCCTGGCTTTTTCTGTCACATATGGTAAGAGCTCATGTTCCAATGTCATCCTTTATCTTTCATAGGTCTGTTGCTTCTGAGCTTGAGAAAATACAAAAATTTAACAGTATCCTTTAAGAGAATGTGATATCCTACAAAGTATTCCATTTCAGTCTGGGCTTAATAATGACTGCACTTTACTTTATGACTATTAGTCCATGCCTGCATGTGGCTGAGTTTTGCTGAGTCAGACGATATCTAAAATATTTTCTTGTAATGGAATGTTATGATAACGTTTATACTTTTATGTTTGAATTGGGTAAGGAATGATGAACTAGGATTAAGATCTCTTTTTGGAGACATTTCATTTCCTCTTATATAATTATCTAAATTATAGCTGTTAATAATATATTTACAACTTCTGTTATGAACCCTTTCGTTCATCCAAATTTGTTTTCTCTTCATTTTTCTGCACAACTTGCAAGTAGTTTAGCTAGTCAGAGTCACCTTTCCCCAACAGAGACAGCCTTAGCAAGGGATTTGGGGAATTTTTTAACTTTTTGGAGCTTCCTGAACCTTGTAAGATTCATATACTTCCTAGGCAGTGTGTATTTTTTCTTCTCAGTTCTGTGAGCTCCCTCCTCCAAAAGGGACAGTTTCAGTTGGGAGAAAATAGTTATACAATCTTACTCAAATAAAAAACTAGTTCTGCAAGAGAAGACTAATTTCCTTTTACTCTATACTTTTGTTCTCTAAGAATGCACAGCATTCATTGTTTCTAACCCTGTCATCCTGTTCTTGTTCCCTTTTTATTTGCTTAGCAAATGTAGGTTAAGAAATGTTACTGGGATTTTCTTTCCTTTCCTACTAACCCTCCATCCAAACACACACAGTCCCTCACTTTCTGTACACTGTGGCCGGGTTCCTCATCTTTAAGGGATGGACTCCATAAACTCTGAAGTCCAATGTGATCATGAATTCAGTAGATAGTCGTTAAACTGAGAAATATTTTCATACCGAAGTCAGATTGTATAATGAAATCAGATTGTATAATGAAAAATGTGGGGGAAAGCTCCTTAACTAAGAAATTCAGTGCTCCTGGAAAACAGTGGTATCCTCCACTCGACTTCTGGCAAGAAAGAAGAACAGTGTTCTGATGATCATACGTCAGAATCTTCAGAAACCTTGCTAGAAGCAACTAATAAAGAGAGTGTATCAGTAGCATTGAAAAGAACTTCTGAAATCCTTAAGGACATTGACTGTCTCCTGTCAAACTCTAGAAAGTGAAAAGTGGAGTTATCGCTACAGTAAATCTTAGGGTTGTTTCACATTACTAGTGTGAAATTGCATACTAACCCAAGGAATTGCAAATCCTACTTCTGTAGAATGTGCAGAGCTCATTTAACTTTGATTGTATTTTACCTAACTTGTAAATTTTACTGTGTATGTATTTTTATATATGCATTTTTAAAATAAAGAACTATTTTGAAATTTTGAACTCTTCATTTTTCACATCAGATGTGTAAGGAAAGTTGTTTTGCCATTTTTAATCTTTTTTATATTTGTCATATTCTTTTTTATTATATATACAATGTTCTGCCTGCAGGCAAGAAGAGGGCACAAGACCTCATTACAGATGGTTGTACACCCCATCTGGTTGCTGGGAATTGAACTCAGGACCTCTGAAAGAACAGTCAGTGTTCTTAACCTCTGAGCCATCTCTCCAGCCCGTCATTTTTAATCTTGTAATGTTAATTTCCAACCTTCTTTTTGAATGTGCTGAACTGTCCATTTAATCATTTGCTATGCAATCTCTTCTGGAGAGCTAATGTAGCAGATCTTCTTTTTGGTCCCTGTTCTTGTCGCCATGCACAGACAATGAAGTAAGTGAGACGAAAATTTTATTGCAAGGAGAGGAACAGTTAAGATTTGATAGAGAACTCTCCGCAGCCACAAGCTGCCTGCCAGTCAAAGAGCACGTGAGGGCTGAGGGCAAGCCTGCTGAGGAAGAGCAGGAGCAAGTCTGCAGGGTGGGCAATGGCCAACGAAAGGCAGATGCTGGAGGGTTTATATTGGCTCCCAACAGACTCTGATTGGCTGGGTATATATCAAAATGGAGTGAGAAAGTAAGGCTCAATGAAGGGAGAGCCTGCCGAAACTGAAAGGAGTAGTTCACAGTTTAGCTGGTGGTCCCATTCCCCTTGCTGTTACAGCCATGGGAAGGAAGTGGAAGCGGGCATTCAGCTGTCTGGAGGGCAGCAACCCATTAACTGTTGCTACATATATGTATATGCCTATATATCCCTAAATAAACGCAGCCTGTGCAGGCTGTATAATGTTACTTGTGTGTGTGTTTTCTGGGCTGATTGTGGTTTGAGGTAACCAATTGGTCTGCTCTTCCCCAGGGAAGACTTATTTCTCTGACTCAGCCAGCACTCCTTAGTTGCCTGTAATTCTTTATGTAGTGTTGAGGCTTCCTAGCCTTCCCATGGGTTTGAAAGAGAGCAAGGAGGTGTGTATGAGAGGGCTTGGAGGGAGGGAAGGGAAGGGAGAAATGATACATATCTCAAAAAAATAAGAGACAACTTTAAAAATAAAAACATATCCAGGCTGTTATGGGCCTGCTCAACCACTAACTTTGCTGAAAACGGGGAATCACTCCCACCTCTGTCAGAACTATTTATTTATTTATTTATTTGGGTTTTTTTTTTTTTTTTGGTTTTTCGAGACAGGGTTTCTCTGTGGCTTTGGAGCCTGGGCTGGAACTAGCTCTTGTAGACCAGGCTGGTCTCAAACTCACAAAGATCTGTCTGCCTCTGCTTCCCGAGTGCTGGGATTAAAGGCGTGTGCCACCACTGCCTGGCCAGAACTATTTTTTTTTTTTAAAGTAAACTGTATTTCAAAATCCAAACAATCCTGTTGCAACCTATTGATACAGTCTATGGGATCTGGATGGTTTGTTTTCTTTGTTAAAAGGGGACATCTGACCTATAAGGTCAACAGGGAGCAGCTGAGCCATTGCTGTACCAGAATTGCAGTTGAAGGAAAGCAATTGGGGGGGGGGGGAGTGAGGAAACACAGGCTGCAAACCCTCGGAGAAAAAAGCCCTCTGTGAAGCAGAGGGGCAGGGAGAAAGCTGGAAGTCCAGCCTCTTGAGGGCTGAGGGTTTTGAAGCCTCTGAAGAGTTCCCCTCCCCTCCTTAGATTTGATCAGTTTGGAGATAGATAGGATGGTAGATTGATCTAACTGTTCTTGGCCTCATCTAGCCTTGAATTTGAGCCAGTCCATCAGCCAGGGACCTGCTGGTGGGAAACAAAAACTGCCAGGTTTTTGTCTGACTTCAGGAGATTGAGGAAGAAGCTGGCCATCTTGGCAATTTGCCGCCTTTCATACTCAGCCCCTTTCCCTATCTGCCTGCCTCCCAGGGAGTCTACCTCCTTATCTCTCAGAACTCTTAGAAGGCAGTAAACCTGCGACAAGAACAAAGGGAAGGAGTATAGTGAATCAGGAGTGATAATGTCCATTAGTTGAGTGGAGAACCACCCTCCCTTTATAGCCGCTCTCTGGGCTCCTTCCCTTGTCTGGTCTCAGCAAAAGTTTCTGTCTTACAGTCCTCTCAACTACCTCACTAAAGTCAACCCCTTCCAACTCAAATATATCATCCTGTTTTTTTCCTTAACAGTATTTATCAGTATCTGTCCAGTGTGTTTCCTTGTGGTCAGTACCCCCCAGTGAGCAAGCTCCATAGTTAATCTGAAGCTATACTGCAACCTGGCACAACAAAAGTATGTGTTGTATGAATGAACCGCTGCCTTCAGCCAGTAGGCTTCCAGGAAGCCTAGACTGTATGGCACTTAGAACAACCATACCGCCAGAAGGGTCATATCCCTAATTCTAAAGCAATACAAGTGAAAGTTCAGGTTGACAGTTTCTCAGGGTGTGTGAGGTGACCAGGAGTTTGCTTGATATTGAAGATTCCAACTGTCATGAATATTGCTAGTCTCGCTTTCCATCCTGATACTTGTTTTGAGGAAGTAAGAGGTAAAGGATGTCTCTCGGCATCTTTGGGCTGTTTCACACCAGATGTTTCCTTGTGCTAAGACAGCACCTGCCTCAGCAAGAGTATATATAGTCACCATTTCAGAACGGCGATTTGAGTCCAGTCAGTATTGCTCTTTTGTTTCCAACGGGTTAGTTTCACGATTGTTCTTGCGCTGTCCTAAGACCAGCCTCAGCCGCCTCCAGTGTCTAGCAAATCCCCAAGGGGGCGGTGGAGCACTGCGGTGTGTCAGGTCTGAGATCTTCCATGCATTGCTAGCCCTGCGGCATCCACTGAAGGAAGTTAGAAACTTCTGTGCCTTTGAGACCCAGACCCATTGCACGTCCTGCACCGGGTGAGGTGACTTTTCCGTCCCGGCTGCCCGCCTCCACTTGGGTGCATCGAGGTGGGTGATTCGACGCCCGCTAAAGCCAAGAAAGCGACGGGACGTTTTCCACGTCTCCCCCGGGTTTTGGAGGCGTGTAGAACTCACGGCATCAACCAGATTAACCTGCGAGCGCCAGGAGCCGCTCCGAGAGGAGCCTGCATCCCGGCGTCCGCAGGGACCCAGAGGACTCGGCCGCTCCGGCCGGCGCCTGCGTCTCTATGGTGCGGCCGAGGGGCGGAGCGCCGGTGGCTCGCCGGCCGACTGCAAAGCGAGCTGGGTAGGCTGAGCTGCGACCGGCCGGGCGGGGAGGGACGGGGAGAGGGCGCAGCATTCAAAGGGAGGCCAGAGCGGGACGGAGCCGAGGCAGTCTGGGGTCGGGGCTGCGGGCTGGGAGGGCGGGCTCGCTGTCTCCAGGAGCCGCACACCTAACCTACCTCCTCCTCCTCCTCCCCCTCTCGCCCTCCGGATCGCGTGGATGTTGCTTTCCTGGGCTCCGCGCTTTTCCCAGTCCGAGCAGAGAGCCCGTGGGTGTACGGGCAGAAGAGCCCACTACCACCCTTACTTCTGTAGAAGAGCTAAGCGCCCTGAGTTAGCTAAGCCTCCAAGTACTAAGACTCCTGCCCCCGTTTGACATTCTACAACTTACTAGATCACACGGACCTCAGAAAAGGATGACTTCAGGAATTTGCTGAGATTAGAAACATGTTGAAACGCATAATTGTGTATTCTATTTGTAGTCGTAACAAGAGCTAAATATTTTACATGCAGAGAGAAATCAGAGGGCTTGAGATAAGTCATGGTAAAGTGAACAAGATTTGTGTTCATTTCCTTCATTAATTACCAGCATTGGATTTGTCATCTGCTTTTGGTATTTTAGCACTTAAGAGTTTAAATGTGTTAACTTTTACAGCAACTATAGTTTAGTGTCAAGAACTAAATTATTTGTAAAGCCTAACAAAGGCAGCTTGGGGCAGGGCATGTTTTTGTTTCTTTGTTATGATGATTTTGTTTGGTTGTTTGATTTTTGAGACGTGGTCTCACTATGTCCTCCGTGTTGGTCTTGGAATCCCTGAATTCAAGAGATCTTTCTGCTTCAGCCTCCTGAGTGCTGGGGCTACAGACCTAACAACCCCAGCTCTTGGTTTTGTGCTTTTTCTGCCAAGGTCAGGGGGAGGGAGGAAATGAAAAGAGAGACTGACATTGACGTTGGGAATGTCTTTATTTATTTGTACAGATATGTATGATTGGTAGCAAAAAAATTTCCTCATACTCTATATTTTAAAAGACCAGCTAATATGTGGGAAATTACGGGAAGGGAGATGACCATTTTGCTTGCTGGGAAGTCCCCATAGTTAGTGACATTTGCTATAATGAGGGTGAAATGAGACAAACTTAGGCCATTGTAAAAAATGGTTTCTTGAAGTCACAGAAAAATTAGATGGTTGGCTCTTATGGTAGAAAAGTCACCCCAAATACCACCTCTGTGAATATTGAGCTTATCAGTTGAGAACCGGTGTGTAGCTGGGTGGAGAGTGCTGCCAACCTTTCTGAGGTCCTGGGCCCAGTCCCTTTTGATATACATACCAATGAACATTAATAAAACATTGTGTGATGTCAGAAATATAATTTATAGTATAATAAAAGCATTTTCCCCCTTTTTACATGGATACTAATGCTGGAACCTGGGTCTCCAGGCTTGTGCAGCAAATACATTTTCTCACTGAGCCATGCTACCAGTCTGCTAAAGTGTTCTCATTAAGGATGATATAACAGATCTTTATTTTCTTCTTTGTTTTAAAAGACAGAGTAGCCCTGGATAGCCTCAAACTCTGTAGACCAGGTTGATCTCTAACTCTTAGAGGTTCACCTGCTTTGACCTCCTGAGTGCTGGGATTAAAGGTGTGTGCCACCAACACACAGCTGAAATGGTTTTTCTTTTAATCCCAGTATGTGTTTGTCTCTTTAAGACAGAGCTCTTAAAATTAAGAGTTGTTGCCAAGGTGCCGTAATTTAGCTGTGTTTGAAATGTTATACTTGTGGTTGTTCCCTTGGAACTCTGTATTACTCCATAGTAACACTCTCAAATGTGAATGAGACCCATTTCTTTGGCAAATAACTTTATTATTGAGACGGGAATCTCTCTATGTAGCCAAGGCTAGCCTGGACCTTTCTATGTATTTGTGAGTTCAGGCTGGCCTTGAACTCACAAAGATCCACTTGCCTCTACGTCCCAAGCACTGGGATTACTGGCATGCGCTAACACAATCATCATTGCAAATAATGAGAGAGAGAGAGAGAGAGAGAAATTAAGAAAAGAAAAAAACTGGAAGGATTTTCTCTTTAAGGGAATTATTTTATCTTTCAGTGCCCAATTTTTTGTTCTTTTCTTTCTCCCAGGGCCTTGGGAAAACTTGAAGTGTTCCTATTAACTAGCCTTGTCTTTGGAAGCACCCATCTTCTATGCATTGCTTCTATTGATTTGAATTAGGTGATCTGTTTTTTCTTCTCTATAATGTCGTTTTTTCCCCACCGAAAGCTGCTAATTTTAAAACCAATGTACTAACTTTATCTTACATCTTTGTTGCAATATAATTGATATGTAATTAAATCTAAATACTTAAAGTACACAATCCAGCATATTTTGACATATATATATGAAACTATCACAAGAAGCTGACTGTAAGAATCATCCGAGAGCTTTTCTTTGCCTTTCAGCCCTTCCTGCATCCCCCATCCAGTCAGCCACTGATCCGCTTTTTCTCAATATCAATTAGATTGCATTTTTCTGAAATTTTCCTAGATTCTCTTTAAAAATATGTCCAAGTGAAAATGTCAACCATACAGAAAAGTAGAAGACAGTGTGAGGAGCTGTAGTTTCTTTGTCCATACAAGAGCCCTGGCCGCTGTTCTTGCAGGGAACCCAGGTTCAATTCCTGGCACCCATATGGCAGCTCTCAGGTCTGTGAGGGATCCCATACCCTCTTCTGAGCTCTGAAGTACCACATGCAGGTGGTGCACATTTACAATGCAGGCAAGTACCCACACAAGTGAAACAGAAAATGGAAAAAGCAGATGTGACATGATGTTGAAACATTTGACAGAGTATTTCAGCACCCTGTGCCAGGTTAGAATGCAGTGCAGATTTATGCTTGCGTTTTCACACAAGCTGAAATTCCAGGGTTTGTTGCTGTTATTTCAGGCCATAGATAAAGAGGGTGTTTGCTAGGGAGATGTCAGAGTGACTCTTAAAAGTAAAGGGTGTGCTGAAGAAACGAGGGCACCTTTGAAAATCTTCCACATGGAGCCAAGGACTTGATGTCTTCATTATCAACTTTTTGTCTTTGTGTCTCTTTGAGATTTTTTTTTTAAGACAAGATCTCTTGGACTGGAGAGAAGACTCAGCAGTTAAGAGCACTGATTGCTCTTCCAGAAATCCGGGTTCAATTCCCAACACCCATATGGCAGCTCACAACTATCTGTAATTCCAGTTCCAGGAGACCCGAAACCCATGACAAAACACATAAAATAAAAATAAATAAATTTTAAAAAAGAGACAAGGTCTCTCTGTGTAGACCAGGCTGGCCCAGAACTCACAGGGACCCATCTGTCCCTGCCTGCAGAATGCTGGGATGAAGGGCTTCTCTAAGACTTTCTTGTCCTCGGCTGTTTTATGTCTTGGAGCCCTTAGCCCCCAAGAGGACCATTCTACATCAGTTTTGCATAGGAAAAGGAAGCTTGTGGGCAACCCTTACCACTACCTTAGAGGCAGGGAACTCTAATTCTACAGCTCTGGAGTTTAGGTACCATGGGGACAGGCAGTTCTACCAAAGGGAGGAGACACGTGTTTAAAAAAAAAAAAAGATGTAGGTATTTATTTTATCTGTATATGTATGTGCCAAGTGTATGCATATGCACTCAGTGCATGCAGGTATTCAAAGAGGCCAGAAGACAGTGTCAGGTCCCCTAGTGCAAGAATTACGGGCAGTTGTGAATAGCCCATTGTGGGTGTACCAGGTCCTCTGGAAGAGCTCTCCAGTCCTGAAAGCAGACTTTTTTTTTTTCAAAAGTATAGAAGCAATTGGTGGGTTTACAGATACAGTGAATGCCCACTGTCATATTGTACACATTCCGACAGAACTATTTAAATGCCTAGCAGGAATCCATAACATACAATGGGCTTTCTGAAATTCTCCTTGCTACCACATAAACTTTTTTCCTGCAAAACAGACTGACTGTGTTTGACCATACAGCCCATCATATACCACTTAAGGGATGCTAATTTTTCCAATTTGGCTTTATAATTATGGCTGATGTTGCTTGCTTGAATATTGTGTGGCAGATTATAATCTTTTTAATGTTTGTCTTTGGTTTCTGCTTTAGGATACCAGGGATGAAGACAAGAGTAGACTGTTGGTCCCTGATGGCTGTTGCTGTATACTGACACAGTTTATGATGGCATCCAAAGCTGAAAAGACTCACGCTTTACAACAGTGTTTCAGCACCGAGTCTCTCATCTCCAGCCTCGGTCTGGGGATCTTTTGCCTAGTAGCTGATAGACTTCTCCGGTTTTCCGTAATTCACCAAAACGATTGGCTTCGCGCCCTCTCAGATAACATAGTACACGGTGTGATTGGCATGTGGTCATGGGCAGTCGTCATTGGAATCAAGAAGAAGGCTGACTTTGGAGAAGTTCTTTTAGCTGGGTTTTTAGCCTCTGTTATTGATATCGACCATTTTTTTCTCGCTAGATCCCTATCTTTAAAGGTAAGACATCGATGTAGTCTTCTCTAATCTCTTTAGTACCGCCACGTTGGTCTTCTTGACCATCATATGCTAGAGAAAATGTCTTACTTTAAAATAGGAAAACTAACTCATTGGACTTTTTTGAGTATCCACTATTTCTCTAAGGATGCCCACAGACATGTTGCTAATTGGATTTGCTGCCACAAAGTTCCATATATACATAAAGTAAGAACTCTTAACCTATAAACTGTACAGAGAAGCTCGGTGCTGGCTCACAGAGAATACATTAGCAAGCTAAAAGGAACAGCTTTCATTCCGAGTGTTCCTGGGTCAGTGTTCTTTTTTCTAGGACCATGCTTACCTTTCTTCTATTGCTCTTTATGTCTTCCCATTTGTGTGCATCTCCTATGTGCACCATTAATAGATATTATATTTTCTAAATATCAAAAGATTTGCCTGCCTTTGTATATGCATATGATTTACAAATATCTGAGAAAAGAAGTGTAGATTCAAAGCAAGGATTTTGACTTGTGAGCCACTGGCCTGGGAGGTTACCTGGCCCACCCAGGTAGTGTTCAGTAAATATTTGCTGAGGGGTGAGGGAAGCCTCACTTCCTCCTGCCTGTCACATACGAAGTGTGCAGCAGGGTCACCTGACTCTGGAGCTCAGTCGGGAAGGAGGGATAATTGCTGATTCAAGACAGATTTTAGCTTTTTGCCCTGTATGTGAAGGCTACAAAGGTAAAGATCTATTCCCTCAGCTTTAGCATAGGAAATAATAAAATAAGAATTTGAAATAATCTTTCAGTGTTAGTAGTAAATTCTGAAAGAATTCATGGCTTTTATGAAACAGTTATAATAAAAGAATATTCTCCCTTTTCCCTGCTTTAATGAAGAAATATTTTGTTGTTTTTGCTCCTGTATGTGTGTGTGTGTGTGTATACTCTTAGATGTCTCAAGAAGTTCTGTAGAAACACAAAGAACAGGAAAGGATGAAGTGAGGATGAACCACAGGTTGAAGAGTGAGGTTGGACAGAAGGAAAATCTACTAATGACTACAGCACTGTAGTTGACAGCTCATATCTGCTTCAGAACCACTGGTGAAGAGGAATTGTGTTCTCAACCCAACAACCGATAACTGTTGAAGTCTTAGCTATTCCACTTACTCTATAACAACCAGCGCACATGATATGCTTGTAGGAAATGTCACGTTGTCCACCTTAAACATGTGCAAATACTATTTGTCAATTAGAAGCTATAAAATAGGACTGGAGCGATGGCTCAGTGGTCAGGAGCACCCATTGCTCTTCCCAAGGACCTGGTTCGATTCCCAGCCCCGTGTGGCAGCCCACAACTGCCTGTAACTCCAGCTCCAGGGAATTCAGTAACCTCTTCTAGCCTCAGGGTCAACTGCATGCTTACACACATACCTACACACAGATACACATTTCTCCGCAGGGAGAAAACAACTTTAAAATAGGGCTGATAAGATGGGTCAGCAAATAAACATATACATAAATAAACAGAAGTGTTTTTAGTTTTAAATATTATTTGAACCCCAATTACACAAATCTCATATTTAGGATATAAATTATGTTGGTAGCTTTTTAAACACTGGGAAGCTTGTAAAATTAATGCAATATTCCTTTTATAAAAAAGATTATGTACATAATGTTCTGTTTGCATGTTTGCCTGCATACGTGAAGAGAACATCAGATCTCATTACAAATGGTTACAAGCTGCCATGTGGTTGCTGGGAATTGAACTCATGACCTCTGGAAGATCAACCAGTGCTCTTAACTTCTGACCCATCTCTCCAGTTCCAATTCCACATTCCTAAGACCTCCATTTTATTGTTGATGCAAAGGATATGGTGGTCATGTTTTTATCCTCTCATTTATTTTAAGTTAAAAATTTAGCTTTAGTGTAGAATAACATAGAATGAGAAGAGAAACACCGGCCTGGAAACCGTGTGTCCAGTGCTTCTGCAGAGTTTTATTTTTCTGGCATTTCCAGTTGACGCTGGGCGTGTTAAAATAGTAAGGAGCAGCTGTGAGAGTTTGCAAAGAAGGAAATGATGCTAGCTGCTACTTCTTGCCACAGGCCGCGTTGACGCTTCCGAGAAGACCTTTCCTCCACTGTTCCACCGTGATACCCGTGGCAGTTGTGAGCCTGAAGCTGGCCATGCACCTTTTCAGGCTCCGGGACTCGTGGTGCTTCCTCCCGTGGATGCTGTTTGTTTCCTGGGCCTCGCACCACATCCGAGATGGAATTCGTCACGGCCTGTGGATATGCCCATTTGGGAAAACTTCTCCTTTGCCCTTCTGGCTTTATGTGACAACCACATTATCCTTACCACATCTGTGTTCATTCCTTATGTATTTAACAGGGACCAGACAAACAATATCTTCCAAACATGGGATGCGTGTTGATGTCTGAAAAGACCATATGCCTCTAAGGAAAGGCAATAATAGCTCAGATGACGATAATGAAAGACAGCCAGTGTTCAACTGAAATTTTGTTTTTGCTTTTGAGACAGGGTTTCTCTGTACAGCCCTGGCTGTCTTGGAACTCCCTCTGTAGACCATGC
>JAQHUG010000005.1:14794209-14818943 GCA_028555095.1 Dicrostonyx torquatus
AAAGAAAGAAAGAAAGAAAGAAAGAAAGAAAGAAAGAAAGAAAGAAAGAAAACATTGGGATGCGTGGACACAGATTCCAAGACTGAGCACCACCGCATTGCTGTAGTCATAATAAGCATTGCTGGAGATGGGAGTTTAGCTCAGTAATGGAGTACTTGACTAGTGTGGACAAGGCTGCAAGTTGGCTTCCCAGCAGCAAGATTGTTTTAGTTATAATACACACCAGAAAAAGAACACAACCAAGTGATCTGAACATTTAGCAGTTAAAATAATCAAGAAAAATCACACAATGAAAAGTTTCTGTGTCCCAATGAACCTCTCCAAATCAAACTGAATTAGGAAAAGCTCAGGTTTTATGGATATTAATGCTCCCGGGTGTCTTTCCAGGCCCTCAGAGAGGAGATGGGAAAGGAAGAACGGAAAATCACGTATTTGTTCTCGTGGGCAGTTTTTAAATACTCTGTAGGAGTGTAGTCTTGAGCATCTCTGAGGAGGGGTCACAGATTGGCAGGCTTTCTCTGAGATGGAGTTTGGACTGAGGCAACTCCCAGGGGAGGGGACCTGGGATGGAACTTTCCACCCAAACATCCCAGACTCTTTGGGTGTAGGGCACCAGGAGCTGGGGTGACGCTTCCAAGGAAACACACAGGAGTACTCTCATTTCAGTCAGTTGTGCGCACCTGTAACTGCTCGGACCCAAATCATCACACACAAACTATATCAATTAGCTATGCTTTGTGCGATGGACCATCAAACATTGCTTCTCCTCTTCAGCTGCACCCTCAAGCCTGGTACCCGTCCTTCTCCATCTGATCCCAACCCTCCTCAGACTCTGGAGACCTCCTGCCACTGTGGATTTCCACACCCAGCTTCCATATACAAGAACTCCCGGCATTTGCCTTTCTTATCCTGACTTCCTTCCTAAAGCATAATCCCCCTCCTGGTCCATCCGGGTCACCTCTTTGAACTATCTGATTTTTCCTAAGCAAGAAATAAATCTGAAGAAGTTTACAGCTGGCACTTCCTAGCCTAAGGGATGTTTCACAGCGGAAGCACAAAGCCCCACATCATTTTACGTCCTCAATGTCCTCCCTCAAATACTTTCTCACTCTCTGCCCTCCAGCTTTGTCCTGTGCCCTGATACTACTCCATTTCTGTCTTTTCATCCACGGCTTCATTTAAGTAAGAAAAATTCTTCTGAAGCCACTTGCTGTGGTCTGAATCTGAGCATCCTTCCAGGGACTGTGATTAAAACTCTGGTCCCCAGGGGGTTTGCTGTTGGGAGGTGATGGAGTCTTTGAGTGGTACCTAAAGGTACACCTTCACAAAGGATTGGAGGATGCCAGCCTCTTCCCATCTGGCTTCCTGTTTGTTGTTGGAAGCCTCTTAGACCCACCTGGACACAGGCATCTCCATCGTGTTTTGACTCAACTGAGCTCCAAGCTCCAACACTCCGATTCTAGGACCTCCCAGGTTGTGAGCTAAATGAATAAACCTTTTATCTTTATAAGTCAGCCATGTTGGGTATCCACTGTTATAATCAGTCCTACCAATATACACCACCATTTTAGGGTCTTTTTGAGTTAACACTGGCCCATGTGCAGGGATGTCCAACTTTTTGGCATTTTGCAACTTGATGTTGTCATCTACAAATACATCAGGCCACATTCATAGCAATTCTGGGACACATGTGGCCTCGCGGACACAGGCTGGATTTACTACGTAAGAACTCCCCTCAACACATCACATAGTCCATAATCAGAGCTTACACCGTATTTTCTCTTGACAAAGCCTCATGGTTCACTTTTTCCTTCACCTTAACCTAAACCAGTATACCCCAGCACTTCTCTCACCTGGGTCTTGATTCCGAAGGATGTGGCACCAGACCTTTCAAGGACTATAGATTCCTGTTAGTGGACATCAGGTTTACTTTGTAATGCAATGATGAGATGAACCCTGCCCCCAAGGTTGTGATTCTCATCATAGTCATTCCGCAAATGGATTTTAATCTTCTCGGTTCTTCATGCTGTGAAACATGTCTCCTAGTCACCCTGCCCAGCCATCATTTCATTCTAGGGCCCCAAGGAAGTGATGTGAGGGAGAGGGAGGATGCTAATAACTCAGGAAGCCTCCCTGTGCTTTGCAATCCTCAGAACCTGCCTTGGGCCTGCTTCTGGTGGGGGACACAGTGGCCTTTTCTAGCAGAAGCTGTAGGCACAATGACAGAAACAAATGAGAAGCACATGCTCCATATACGGGGTGGGGTCTGTAGCCCTCAGCTCATCAAAATCGGTTTCTCAGCAGTGCTCAATGACATCTGTATAATATAATGTTTGTCTCGTTTAATTAAAAACCATTTATATTACACACTAGTCTCCTTCACTTCATCTGGACAGTCTTTTCTTTTTTTCTTTAAACATTTATTTATTATGTATACATTATTCTGTCTTTATGTATGTCTGCAGGCCAGAAGAGGGCACCTGACCCCATTACAGATGGTTGTGTGCCATCATGTGGTTACTGGGAATCGAACTCAGGACCTCTGGAAGAGCAGCCAGTGCTCTTAACCTCTGAGCCATCTCTCCAGCCTCTGAACAGTCTTTTCTAACACAGGAAGGCCACCCATCTGGAGAGACTTAGGTGGGTATTTTAGGTGCCAGGCAGGCTGGTGAATGACAGTTAGCATGTGTTCATTTGCAAATCCTCACACAATAGGTTCTGAGCAGCTTCCCTGACTCCTAGCACAGACTTTGGTCTAGACAGACTGCTGCGGTCAGGGCAGGTGCATATAGCTCCACAGAATTTCCACAGTCAGCACTACAGGTTCTCCACTCATTAACTAACACGCATGAGCAACCGCTAAAGACCAGACGAGGTGCTTTGTGGGCTTCTTATTCGGGTGGTCACTGTTTGCGTTAGCCTGCTGCTCTCTGAAGCCCTTGTTGTCTGTTTTATAATAGATCTGTCCCTTGGAGGTGAAATCATAGGTTGGCAGCTGGGGCTAATTTGGATTCAGAGCTCCGAATGCTCTCCAGCTGCAATGCCCACTACAGATGTGTTGCCTATATGTATAAATGGAACTGTTCCGGGCAGGAACTACGTAATGGTATTTCAGTACTATGACAGAGTATCTAAGGCTGCATAATTTTAAGAAGTAGAAATTTATTCTGTCATAGTTACAGAGACTAAGAGGCTCAGGTTAGGGTGTTGGTAAGCTAAGTGTCTGGTTCCAAGGTAGGGCCCACTTCTATATCCTTCACACAGCAGAGAAATAGAAGAGACACAGTCCACTTCTGCAGCCTGCTGTTGGGGCATTTTTCCACTTACAAGTGCTCATGAGTGGAAAACCTCATGGCCTAAGAACCTAACGTCCATCTTCATCCCCCAAGAGTGCTGTGTTTGGAGATTAAGTTTCAATATGAATCTGGGAGGAGGTCATAGGGGGACACCATTGAGGCAGTCTAGAAAATCAAAAAGAGGTCAGGTGTGGTGGTACACCTATAATCCCATCACTCGGGACACAGAGACAGTGGGATCACATATCTCACGAGCCCGGCCTAAAGAAGACTCTGTCTCAGAACAGAAAACTAACCAAAGGAATAAATGAAAATTTTTTTTAACAGTTTTAAGCAAGCCATGATATCTAATGAGATTCTTTATTATTTTGTAACTCTTTGGAATTTGGTGTATCAGGAGTAGCCATATGGCAGGTACTCCAGAGCTACCCAGCATGGTCCCTGCATGACTCTTGAGGGAACGAGGCATAACTTGGAAGACATCATTATTTACAGAGAAGTCAGCTATGGTGCCTGGAAGAGGCAGTTTTAGGATCCAGCCATCTTTGGTGCCCCATGGATTCACAGGAAGCTGACCGGCAGCAAGGCTGGCCTACAACAGGGGACTCCTCACCCCGCCCTGGCCTTTCCACAGTCACTACCCTCAGCCTGCCTGGCCTCTCTCCCAAATAAACCCAAATCCAACTCCAAACCCAAATCCAAACCAAAATCAAGCCCTGGTGAATTTTCTCCTCTCTTTCTATGCAGATCATTTTTTATGACTTATCCCCCTCTCCCCAGAAACTCCCTCTCTCAAACCCCTAAAAATAGATAAGTAAATAACTTTGTTGTTGTTGCTGTTTTGTTTTGTTTTTCGTGTTTTTGAAACAGGATTTCTCTGTAGTTTTGGAGTCTGTCCTGGAACTCACTCTTATAGACCAGGCTGGCCTCGATCTCACAGAGATCCGCTTATTGCTTATCTCTCTCTCCTGAGTGATCACTGGTTGGCCAAAAATAACAGTTTCTTTTAAGCCATGATTCCCAACGGAAGTGCCCATCAGATTCATCCATGAAGCTTCTATGAAATTCAAATGATGCTCTTACCCTAGAACTCCGGTGTGTAGATGGCTGCTGGCAGATATGTTCTTGTAGACTAGTATATGTGCAATGGCATCCATGTGATTCTCTTGAATAGCTGCCAGACGGCCACAGATGTTCTCTAGTCCCAGGCAATGTGAACAAACAGCAGGCAGGGAATTAACCAGCCGCTGGAATCTGGTGTTAAAGAAATGTGAGAATTTCCTGGGGCGGGGCTACCTGGCCTACTTCTGCTGTTTCTCGGCACCCAAGGACACCTTTACATTCACTTCCTGATCTCACAGCCTCACACGCTAGTCACCATCAGACTCAGTGGCTCAGGCAGGAATGCAGCAGGCAAGGCTTACCCTCATGGCTGCGGCTGTGTGTGTGGCTCTTCAGACCTCAGAAGGTGAGTTGGAGGCACCAGTGGCCTGGGGCTCCAGGGCAAGTAGGGGGAATGCCTCCTAAGTTGGTGCTGTAGGAGTCTCTGTCTTTGGATGAGACTTTTTTGTTGCTCTTTGATCATCTGGAGAGCAGCACAGGTTCAAGAACAGGGATTTGGGGAGGAACTCGTTTCCCCAGGAATATTAATTCACTATCAGAGATGAAGCCTTCCATGCAGGTGCGACTTTCTGGTGGGAGAACACTAGCTTTTCTCAGCTAGAAGCTGGGCAAAGCCATTGTTCTCCATCTAAATGCCTCAGACAGCTGGATTCAGTGTGTATGATTGTGTGTGTATACATGTATCTGCATGTGCACATGTGTACATTTTTGTCTCTGTGTGTTTATGTATGCATTTTTTTCCCTAGAGAAAAAAAAAAGTGTTGGCAGGTAAGCTCCGGGTCTCTTGAGCAGAGCAGCCTTGTAGGTACCAAACTTCAGTCTAGCCCTTAGAAAGAGGAGCATGATCAAGACGCCTGAGCCATGTGTACTGAAGAGAACTTAACTTCTGTGTTGGTGGTAACTATGTGGATCATAACTGCATTTGGCCTGGAAGGCACCTACTCCAGCAGCATCCACTAGTGCATTTAAGAACATCTCCGCTAATCTACAGCGTCTCACGCGGCAGCCCTGGCTGGCCTAGAACCCACGATATCCTGCAGACTAGCCTCAGATGCATGGCAGCCCTTCTGCTTCAGCCTCCCAAATGCCCAGATTACGGGCAGGAGCCACCACACCCTGCTAGCACTTAATTAACGCCTGGAATATGTAAGCGAATGAACCATGATACTAATATTGGCCATAGAAAGTTTAAGTAGAATATCTCCCTGAAGGTGGATTATAAATAGAGCATTAATCTCCCACCCCCAAAGAATAAAAAAGAAAGAAGCCCTCGACACATAGAAAGTTACAGATGATGTGGCCCTTCCAGTTATCTTTTCTTAAGCTACATCCTAAACAGAGTTTGCAGAGCAGAGGTGGAGCACAAACTTTGTCTAGTCTTCTTTTTAAAATTTCAAAGCAAATTTTACAATCACACCTTTGTACACACACACACACACACACACACACACACACACACACACACACTGGGTTTAGAGCTTCTCTTAGGAGGAAATACCTGGCCCCTCTTCCATTTCTATTAACAAGATAGAGAAGGAAGCTTTTCATTTATTTCACAATATCTCTCCAGAGAAGCTCACCCTTGCGCCTGCAGGACTTGCAGGGACTCTCCATTTACCGGTTCAGGTTTGACACCCACCATCTTCAACTCTACCCAGTAAGATTTTCATGCTTAGCAGTGAAGCCTCCAGCTGCTGGATCTGTTTCCAGTCGCACATACACCTCTCCCCCATCCCCAACAGCCCTCCTTCAGGGGAAGGGAAGGGTAGAACGGCAGAGAATGAGGGCGGCTCTGCTTTGCAGCACCAAACTTCACAGAAGCTGGGTCCTGGAAGAGAGGGGTAAGAGACAAACAGCTAAGGTGGAAAGTATGTCTGGAGTGGTAATCAGAAAGCTGAGATTCCCAGCGTGTGGTCCAACCTCCCGGCCCTTATCAGAGTCTGTTTGAAACAGGAAAACCACCACTCCTCTGACAAGCCCCAATTTCTGCCATTTAAAATAAGTGATGCTGTTTGTGCGGTAAGAGTGGAGAGATGGGTCAGTCGTTAAGAGCACTAGCTGCCCTTGCAGAGAACTGTGTTCTATTCCTAGCACCTACATGGCAGCTCACAACTGTCTGTAACGCCATGTCCAGGGCATCTGGTGCCCTCTTCTGGCCTCTTCAGGCACTTCATGCGCATGGGCCACAAACTCATGAAAAAAAAAAAAAAAAAAAAAACTCTAAAAATAGCTAGGCAGTGGTGCCCCTGCCTTTCATCTCAGCTCTAAGGGGCAGAAGCAGGTGGATCTCTGTGAGTTCTAAGCCAGCCTGGTCTACAGAGTTAGTTCCAGCACAGCCAGGGCTATACAAAGAAACCCTATCTTGAAGAAAGATATTGAGTTAAAATTCATGGAAATGGGATGGAGAACAATTGTGGAACTAAGAAGGCCCAATGCCAGTTCTTTTTCAGTAAGTTTCCATTGGAGGGGTGGTGCCCTCTGGTAGTACTAAACGATTCTGGATCCAAGATGATGGCAGAGAGCCAAATAGGGAGGAGGGGTGAGGAAGACATGGCAGTGTAGAAAAGATGGCAGGTGGCCTTGGCCATTGCAGCAGACTGGAGAGAGGTACAAGGAAGCGGCCTGTGCCAATTTGAAACCGGGAAACACATTTTGTTCTTTCAGGGACAATACTGTCCCATTATCTTAATGGCATCTTAAATCATTATCTCAATATGATGCTTCAATAATTGGCATTTCCAAAGTGTTCCAAATCATTCAGGAAGCAGGGGATGTTATCCATGACCAAAACCTTGGACTCCGTCCAGAGGCAGAGCACACCCTACATCTGTCCAGGTGGCTGCCGGCTTCAAAGACTCATGAGCATTGTCTGCCATCCAGTGACGCTGAGCCAGATTATTTAACTCCAGAGTCCATGGTTGGCTTCACTTAACTGTGCGGGTGTATGTATCACACTTTAATCTATGTTTGGCAGGGGCCTCCATGGAACGATGTGGAGGTCAGAGGAAAGTTTATAGGACTCAGTTTTCTCCTACCCTGTGATCCCTGGAGCTCACAGTCAGATCAACCTTGGCAGCAAATGCCTTTACCCACTAAGCCATCTCTCTGGCCCCAGGCCATCTTAATTGTACTTTAACTCAGGTTTCATTTGTATTCAAAAGATACAGGTTGTAAGATTTTGCTTCATCCAGGCGTCCTAAGTTATCTGTGAGCGGCCTACTTTCTCACAACCATCAGGATGGCTCCTGGATCACGTAGATACTAGTTATACACTTGATGCTAAGAAACAACCTTACCAAATCATTTGTCGGAGGGATTCCCATTATGTGTTTGTGTTTGGAAAGTCACTCTTCCAGGTGGGGCTCTTTCATAGCAGAGGTTCATGACATAACCTGCTTCCTTCAGGTTCTCATCGGGTATACCCTGTAGTTAAAACATGTTTGTGTAGTTCCTCAATCCTAGATCATGGATGAGCTGTTACAGTTTGGTTCCTAAGAGTGGTTGTATCTGTACTGTGGCTACAGGTACTTTTTAAACATCGTTTTCTATGTTAAAGAAACAGTGTAACATAATGGCAGTCTTTTCCAACACCAGTCATGTATGAGTTCCTTTGAAGGGAAGCATCCTCTTAATTCTCGGTGTTTAAATTGTCTTATTGTTCCTTCACGTATAAACAAAATCAAGAATAACTGCAATTATAAACAACTTCTACAATTACAATGCCAAAATGTTCAAAATTAAAAAACACGACTACAAAGTCGAGGTGGCTTCAATATGTTGACACTGATTTAATCAAGGTTGACTGAAAGTGAAATCGCTATTGTGAGCAGAACTGCCCCCTTGGCGAAGGCGGCTTGAGTATGGGTCTGACGCAATCCCTGCCAGGTGGGCTGACAAGTGTTTGTTCTTCACCTATTTCCGTTTGAACTTCACTGACAGAAGGAACTTGGCCTTCCCTCAGTGTGAATGCATTGAGAAGTTCAATTGGTTATTTTCTGATGGTCCTGGGGCAATGAAGATAATACCACACTTGCTAACCTCACTGGCATTACCATGACAAATCCAATGTCCTCAAAGTCCTCTGCTAAGATGGTCTTCTGAAAGATCAGGGCACACTGGCTAGAAGGTTACTGGACTAATACGTTGGCTCTCCGGGGAGTTCATGGTTATGGGGAAAGCCTCTGTTGGACTTTTCCAGAGGTCTAGGAAACCCAGTCTGAGAAACGCTGACATACGGGGATGTATGGGTTTCGGATTACAAGAGTAAGAGCTCTAAACATGAACTAGGGAAATTGCTTAGTCTCTCATAACTCATTTCTTTTTCTATGGAACAATATTTGTCTTAGTTATCCTCATAGTTAAATGAGATCACGTACATGGTGTTTGGCAAAGAGTAGACACTCAGCAATTGCTGGCTCCCCTCCTTCCCTTCCCACAGGTTTTTCTTTTTTTTGTATTTTTAGACTTTTTTTTTAAAAAATTGATTGGTGTGTTTGTATATGATGGGATGGGGCAGATGTGCATGTGAAAGTCAGAGGACAACCCTGTGGAGTGGATTTTTTTCCTTCCACTTTTATGTGGGTTCTGGGATTTAACTCAGGTTGTCAGGTTCGTGTTACGAGCATTTCGCCCCTCTTGTTGATCTTTAAAATCAATTGGGAAAAAAGTGGGATTAGGATACAACTCAGTGGACAGCATTTAGCCCACAGGAGGTCCTGGGTTATAACACACACATACATGTGCGTGCGAAAGCAAAGATCAAATTTGATAAAGAAGATCAAATAAGAGAAAAAAAGAATGCCCAAAGCAAAATGAGACAAAAAATGACTACAGAAATACCACTGAGCTCATTTTGTGTTGGTCAGCCATTCCTAGACCGGGGCCTACCCTGAAGTGTGGTTAATAAACCAGTGAGACTAATTTTTTTCTTTGTCAGTGGGCATCATTACAGATAGCTTCTTGGTTAGGGGTGGAAGTCTATGTTCACTTGCCCCTCTTGGTCCTGGGACCTTCTCTGGCTTGAACTGGTACAAGTCCAGTTCCCGCTGCCACAGTCTCTGTGAGTTGAAAAATACATCAGTCCTGTTGTCTGGAAGACACTGTTTCCTTGGATACACAATCATCTTTGGCTCCTACAATCTTTCTATCTCCTCTTCCACATAGATCCCTGAGCCTTAAGGAGTTTGATGAAGATGTACCATTTAGGACTGAGGGTTCTAAATTCTCATTCTCTGCACCTTGTCCATTTGTGGGTCTGGGCTAGTTCCCATCCACTGCAAGAAAAATGAAGCTGCCTTTTAACTCCCGATCCCCATCTTTCCTTCCCCTGTTGCCACAGCTCCAGGGACAACAAAGGAAATGTAGAAAATAAGCAATCTACCAGAAGGTAAATAATAATAATAAAAAAAAAGCCCAGAGGAAAAGGGTGAGATAAAAATGTAAGACAAGGGTGTGTAGTAACACACACCTTTAATCTCAGCAGTCAGGAGGCAGAGGCAGGCTGATCTCAATGAGTTAGAGGCCAGCCTGGACTATACAGTGAGTCCCTGTCTCTAAAATAACTAAAAATAAAATAGAAGACAAAGGGCTGGGGTGTAGTTCCCAAGTATGATGTGCTTAGCATGGATAGGTGGGTACTCAATACCCAGCACTCCTCATTTAAACGGAATTAAGGGGAATTGAAAAATGTGTTTAACAAATACTGAACAAAAGGTTAGTGTAGCAACGTTAATATTTAAAAAAAAAAACAGACCAGCAAAAAGCTGCAATGGAGATAGGAATACAAGAATCTGAAATAATTTCATCAAAAGCCATACACAGGGCACAGACCAGGCGAGGCAAGTGAGCGGAATGCTGGAAGAACAAGGTTAATACACTTAAGTGTGTATTTTATTAGGCACGGTTTCTAAAAATTCCATTTTTTAATGCACTTAAATATGACTGTAATTACAGTGTTTCCCTGGCAATCTGAAAACACTATACAACTCCTGACTGATTTCGGAAGTGACGATATCTTCAAACACATCCACGATGGGGAAGGCAGTCTTCGGGCTGGCCTGGGCCATCTAGGAAACAGAAGGATGCGCATGCGCACCTCCTCCCACCCGCCAGACCCCGGGGTAGCTGAGGCCGGTGGCATGGGTTCCCTCTCTAGGACGCACAAGCTGGCGTCAGTAGAGACCGCAAGAGAGCAGGGTATCCCCACAGTAACACACTGATCGACACCTTTTCTAGTTGCTGCCACACGGCTCGGAGTCTCCAGCAGCACGGCCGCCAGCAGAGACATGAGCGGCACGACGGAAGCGAACCCGGCACGACAGCCGTAAAGCGGCGCCACGGCGTGCTTTCCGGCTTCCCGAGACAATTTTTCCAGACTCGTGAGACCTCCAATTTTGTTTTCTGTGTGTTTTAAATGAAAACACCGAGGTATAAACTTAACTCTATCCTATCCGTGATAAATAGTATTATTTTGTACTTATTTATTAGTGTTTTGTGATTTCCACTCTAATTCATGAGTTTTAAATCTTTTAGTTTCTAAGCAAAATAAGTTTATAAATGTTTGTTATTTTGCATAGGGATCGTTCTTTAAACACAGTATGCAATCATAAGACGGTTTTTAAATTATTATATTGAAGGAAAACCCCAAACAGTAGGGGCTGCCTCTCAGTCCCAGAATTAGGCACAAATCACACCCAAACACCTGTTTTCACATATTCTTTATTAAGCAGGGAAGAAAAGTTAAAGCGGCTGCTTTCTGACTCAGAAAACAGCAGCAAATGACCTTGCGAGTTCCTAATTTTTAAGAGAAAAAAGGTGAGGTCTGTGTCAGAATGGACTAGGAAGTCGTAGTATATTTTGATTGGGTGTGTTTTGATTAGGTGATTATTTGATTGGGTATATTTTGATTAAGTGAACCAAAGGGGATTTTGATTGCTGGACTTTAATACTTTGATCGTTGGATTTGGTAGTCAGCCCCAGGAGAAGGAAGTGGCCAAATAAGGGAATAGACTTTTGTGGCTAGCTATAGAAATGTAGGTTTTTAGCAAGGCAGAGGGAATGGGAGAGAAGAGCAGGGTTTGCCAGAGCCACATGCTCGAGTGAGCTAGTGTCCTTTCATATTTATTATTATTATAGTAAGTAAAGCACAGTAAGATAACTATGAAACTTTGTAATAATAAATTTCAAATCGTGGATAAGAAGCACAATTTCTTAGCAAACTTTCAAGAAACTTTTTGTTTTGAAAACAGTACTGGAGAATGAACCTAGGCCTTACACACTACTTCTGAGCTACTTCAACCCCAGCCCTTCAGTGAATAATTTTAAAATGTGTTATTCTTTTTAATTAATCGGGGACCCCGCAGCTGCTATGGGTCCCCGCGGGTCCCCAGCAGCTTGCGCGGGTCTAGACCACGTGGCAAATGGTGGCAGCAGCGGCTGGCGGCAGCGGGTGCATGAGACCAGACGGATAGATAGTACAGTTATAAACATTTATTAGGTGGATTATGGAGGGGAAAGGGAAGAAGGGGGTGGAGAGAGAGAGGGGGAAAAAAGAGAAAGAGAAAGTGAGGGAAAGAAGAAAGGCGGGAATAAGGGGAGAGCAGGAGAAGCCCACCTGCCTCTCCCAAGAACAGGGGACAGAGAGAACGGAAACCGAGGGTCTGCAGAGTTGCAGACAGACAGGGAGTGGGGCGTGACTTGCCCTTAAAGGGACAGAATCCATTACAGTAAGTATCCAATTATTATAAAATAAATCAGAGTTAAACTTTTTTCCTTCAGACCTCCAGTGCCTGGAGATTTTACCAAAAACTGAAGGAACAAATAATCATGTACACTTTTTCTAAGAATTCAGAATTAAAAACCAGAGGAAGTTCCCCAGTGCATCATTAACATGAAGATAGCCTTAATACTCAAGTCTCCCAAAGATAATATTGGGCAATAAAGGTATAAACCAATTTATGAACACAGATGTAATTTTTAAACAAACAAAAAAGAAAAGGGTGAATAAAATTAATAAATTATGACCAAGTATAATTTATTCTGGTTGCACAAGGGAGAAAAATATGTTAATTCAGACTAACTTGAAGATTGTGTATTCATCTTACTGGTCCAGGCACTGTTCTAGGCAGTTAGCAGAGTAGCGGGTTAGAAAGGAAAAGTGTGTGTGTTCTGACTATGGCTGCACTCTGTAGTGGGTTTGCCCGTTTGGGCAGAGGTCTAACAGAGGAAAGGATGATAACAGCGCAAGGTGGAAGAGGCCATTCACTTCATGGCCACTGCGAAGCAAAGACAGAAATAGAAGGTGACAGGTTCCTCTCCCTTTCAAAGACACTCCTCTCATGACCAAACTTCCTCCTACTGGACCCAGCCCCCTAATGGCACCACAGTTAGAGCCCAAGGTTTAAAAAAGTTCACTGGGGGACATTAACATCCAAAGTATAGCACCTTTATTTCATATATAGGAATTAAGAAGAGATGAAAAAATAAGTATTTACTTAAGAAACCTAAGAGAATCTACCTCAGATTGTTAACAACTAAGAAAAGTTCAGCAGGCATCCTCACTCACTCCCTCTGTGTGTGTGTTTTGTGTATGTCTGTCTGTCTGTGTGCTGCTGCTGCACAGTTCAGACTGGCCTTGAGATTGATATCACGTTACCTCTGGTTCCCTGTAGCTCAATATATTGCCTTCTTATATATAAAAATAACTGATTTTTACAGGTATATTTTCAAAGCCTATTCAGGTAGAGGTCATGAAACATGCCTATAATCCTAGCACTCAGGAGATTGATGCAAGAGAATTGAAAGTTGGAGATCAGCCTGGGCTACATAGTAAGACCCTATCTCTAAGGCAGGAGCATTCAGAATAGGATAAAACCTATTAGGTACCTATAAATAGATCCAAGATAAGATGTGCCTAAAATTATATGAAGGATAAAAGACCAAGGACAACAAAGTAGTGAAGAATAAACTTCATGGATAGATTTTACTGCATCTGGATCAAGATTTAGTATAAAAAAAATCATGGTTGAGAATGTGGAATTGGTACATGTCTTAAGGTTATCATTGCTATGAAGAAACACCATGATCACAAGCAACTCGGGGAGGAAAGGGTGTATTTCACTCACCATTCCATATAACAGTCCATCATCAAAAAAAAATTAGGGTAGGAATTCAAATAGGGCAGGAACCTGGAAGCAGGCACTGATGCAGAGGTCATGGAGGATACTGCTTACTGGATGGCTCCCATGGCTTGTTTAGCCCGCTTTCTTATAGAACCAGAACCACCTGCCCAGAGGTGGAAACACCCACAATGGGCTGGGCCCTTTCCCATTGATCATTAAGATGCCCTACAGCTGCATCTTAGGGTGACATTTTCTCAATTGAGGTTCCCTCCTTTCAGATAACTCTAGTTCGTGTCAAGTTAACATAAGACTGGCCAGCACAATGCAGACAGGTAAATAGAGCATGAAATCAAAAAGAAAGTCCAGACACAGACCTGTATGTACACAGACACTTGAATACTTAGGGCATGGCGGTTCTGTTGGGGAGGCAGAATTCTGCCAACAAAAGACCTGTCTTGTCAATTGAGAAAGGTGAGCACATTACATCATTGGGTAGGCATGGACAGGTTACCAGAATGTAGGGGAGCATGAATCTGGCTGTGAAGTTAGCACAGAACTGTACACAGCAGAGCAGGAGAGAGACTAAATTCTCATCTCCACAGAAGATGAAGATTTGTGCCACGTGGTAGTCCCTACACATTTTGTGGGAGCTGATTCTGAGAATATTTAATCATATTTCTAATGGGAGTGGCAGTACATCACCCATAACTTCAACACCCAAAAGGCCAAGGAAGTAGGATCACAAAATTGAGGCCATCCTGGGCTACAGAGTAAGGCCCTTCCTCACTAAAAGAAAAGAACATGGTAGGCTGGAGAGATGGCTCAGTGGTTAAGAGCTCTTCTAGAGGTCCTGAGTCAAGTCCCAGCAACCACGTGATAGCTCACACCTATCTTTAATGAGATCTGATGCCCTCTTCTGGCCTGCAGACAAACATGCAGGCACAACACTGTATTCAAAATAATAATAAAAAAGAAGAGAACAACATATTAGTATACTTGTTATATATTATATTATTATATTGTTCACTTACTAGGTCTCCTAGAAAATTCTCTTAGAAAAGGGGGAAATGGTCTCTTTGTTCTTTGTAAATAGAGAGAAAAATTAGTTCACCCTGATAGTTCTAAAAGAATAGGTAGCCACATTTTTTAAAAGATTTCTGACTCATAATATACATATAATAAAAGCTGGCTGAAAATAAAAGCTTCGCTCTTCTGCTAACTGTGACAAATCACTCCGATGAAGAACAATTTGGAGGAGGAACGAGCTTACACAGCTCACAGCTCCAGGATTCAGTCTATCATCGGGGGAAATCGAAGCAGGGCCCACGGAAGAGCTGAAGGAAAACCCAGAGAGGATCGATGCTCAGCGGCTCACTCACTGAATTGTACTCAGCTAGTTCTCTTACAGGACCCAGGGCAGTCTGCCTGTGGACATCACAGCCCACAATGGCCTGGGCCCTCCTACGTCATTTAGCAGTCAAGAAAATGCCCACAGATAGGCCAAGAGGCCAATCTGACGGAGGTCATCCTTCAATTGAAGTTCAAGTTAACAATAAACTAATCAGGACAGTATCCAAAAGTCACGTTGAGATATTTGTAAATTGCCCTCGGTTATTTCCTTTTCGGTGCCAGGGACCTAATCCATGATCTTGTTCCTTCTAAGAATGTGATTACCTCTGAGTTACACTCCAGTCCTAGAAAAGGTATTCTGGGAATAGCAGTATCAGCCTACCTGGGAAGCTGTTGGAGCTGCACATGCTCGGGTTTTACCCCAGTTTACTAGTCAGAAGTATAAGATTGGGGGGCAATGACAGTTGCCTCTGTCTTAAAATAACTCCAAATGTTTCTGATGCAGGCTACAATTTGAGATATGATGACCTAGAGGAGTTCAGATGCAGCTCCAGGGAGACATACACAAGAACAAGACAGGTACAGCCCGCAGGGCTGTCGAACAGACTGGATGATCTGGATACAAACCATCAGTTTCCGGATCCTTTGACCCAGGGAACATTATGTACTTTCCTGAACATTAGTTGCGCATTTGCTAAATGGGGATGACTACAGATAGTTCCTTCTGCTTACAGTTGCCCTGAAGGTCAATTAAACCAATGCCTCGTGCACGGTGACTAGTCAGTGCTCTCTTGCGCTCAGGCGGGCATCGATTGCAGTCTTGCTTGCTGTAACAAAATAATGGAAGCAGACTGCTTCAAAACAAGACCGAGAGTGGACATGGAAATGGGCTGTAATTGATAAACTCTGATTGGCGGCTATATGAGTGTGTGTGTTTATCCCCCTTCATTTCTTTACATGTGATAGCATCAAGGTAGGGAAGCCTAAAAGAGGACAGAAGGGTCACCCATGCACGTCACGAGCTGCCCTGCCTTTGGGGCAGCCTGCTGCTGTTCTATCCTAACATTAACCCCAGACTTCTCTGTCTACACACGGAGTAGCCTGACGTTCTTCCTCCATGTAAGAAGCTTCTGGTGACATTTGCTTCAGAAGTAGTCCCTGTTTGATTTCTACCCATGCCAGACGCTCGGCTTGGTTGGCGAGTGAGTCACTTAACGGCCACTCATTTCTACCTCTTCCAGGACTGACCTCAGTGTCTGCTTCTCTTGTCAGCAGGAAACGGCACTCATCCATCTCATCAATCACTTTTGAAAGGACATTCTGATGTGGATCTGTAATGCCATGTCCTTTCCAAAGCAAACTGGCACCTGTAGGACTGGTTGTGGGCGAAGCTGGAGCCGGCGGGTAGTTCACTGCCTCTGGCTAGTCTACGCTTCAGTGGGATTTCATTCATAGGTGCGGACGGCTTTACAAGCCCATCCGGCCAGACTTCTCTAAAATTTACAGTTTTCATCTGGTTCCCATCAGAGGAGTGCTAACTCCATCAGACAGATCTGTGTTTGTGTCAGTTATGATTGGAAAGAAAGGCTATGTCCCGTGATATTCCTGGCCTCTTGCACTAATGGCATTCGGGCGATCTTTAGGGGAAGATTTAATCACCTTCATCTAGTATCAGCTTCCTACACAAAGTACCAGTGTCATCTAAGTATAAAAAAAAGTAGTTGCAGAATAATTGACTTGTAATTCCACCTTTTATTAGCATTTCATTACATTTGCATACATGCATATAGTATACTTTCATCGATTCAACCCCTCCATTACCATTTCTCCTCCTCACTCCTTCCACATTCCTAAAGACCCCTTTTACCTTTTTTTTTTTTTTTTAAATGTTATTACATTTATCTCTTTGTATTGGGGGATGGAAGGGTGCACATGTGCCATGGGACATGTATGTAGGGGTCAGAGAACAACTTTCAGGAGTTAGCTCTCTCCTCACACCATGTGGTTCCCAGAGACCAGGCTCAGGCCATCAGGCTGGTCAGTCCCTTTACCCGCTGAGCAATCTTGGCAATCCCCTTTTCCGTTCCTATCATCTTCCTCCTTTATCCGTTGATGTGCACTGTATTAGTTACCATTTGTTGCTAACCCAGAGCAACTTATAGAAAAAAGAGTTCATTAACAGTCCCAGTGAGGGAGTCCGTAATGGCAAAGAAACCGAGGCAGCCGGCAGAGCAGGAAGCTGAGAGCTCTCTCAAACCACGCCCTCAGAGGATACCTCCTCCGCTAGCAAAGCTCCATCTCCTAAAGGCTCTACAACCTCTCCAAAACAGCGCCACCTACTGGGTACCAAGTGTCCAAATACCTGAGCCTGTAGGAGACTCGCTCTTTCACCTGGAGTATCTTAGCTTAACTTGGGTATTGTAAATAGTTCCATAATAAACACGGGTGTTTGAGTATTTCTGTGGTATACTGACTTCATTCTCTTCGGGCCCATCCCCAGGAATAGTATAGCTGAATCACAGTGGTTCCATTTTTAATTTTTGAGAAACCTCCATGCTGACTTTTTTCTGTTGCTGTGCTAATTTGCAATCTCAACAATGTAGCCGGTCCCTTCCTTTGTATCTTTACCAGTATTCATTGCTTTTCATTTTGCTTTGGCTTGGTTGTGGTTTTTTTTTTTGATGACTATCACTTTGCCATAAAAAGTAATCTCATTGTACTCTTAATTTATATTTATCCAGTAGCTAAAGACGCTGAAAATTGTTTCCATATATTTATGAATTAGTTTTATTGTTTCATTTTGAAAGTGTCTAATATGAGTTTATTTGCCCATTTGTTGATAGGGTTATTTATTCTTTTGAAGGGCCTGGTTTTTTTCAGTTCTGCATACATTCTGGATTCTGAATAGCTGGCAAAGACTTGTTCCAACTCTGACGCCTGTCTTTTCATTGTTTTTCTTCGGCTGTGCAGAAGCTTGTGAGTTTGATGTGATCCAATCTGTCAATCCTTACTGTTATTCCTTGAGCTAGGAGGAATATTCAGAAACTCGTTGTTTATGCCTGGGTCTTGATGTTTTTCCTCCATGTCTTCCACAAGGAGTTTCAAGTGTAATTCTCTTCTTCAACCTGCTTGGTACCTCTAAATCTGGAGTCGTGACTGAAATCAAAGTAGTGGAGTGTTTTATAAGAGATATGCTGACAGGTCTTTGCTTAAGAGAGCCTCTAGGGGGCAGTGTCATCCAACAGAATCTTAGCACTGCCCTTCATCCAATCTACCCTGTTCACATTCTCCACCAAAGTTATTTCCCGTCTTTTGTATTTTGGATCGTGTCAAGGCATCACTGGTTCTAACTATCAACATATGCTACATGCTTAGCGGATTATGGCCTTTTAACTAGTTGTTCTCACAGATCAAGTGGTCTCCAGCTGAACATTTTTACATGAGAAGTGCATCTCAGTTTTATAGTGTCTTTCTGACTTAAAGCTATGCCTTGAGTCAATATCAGCGCTTGGGTAACTCATATTCCTCAACTCGCGGGTTTCCTTGCGACTTCTTATTCCCACCATGCTTCTAGAAGATACATTTCATGATTTAGAGTTGGTTAGGAACACCACTGACAGCAGTGTCCTGAAGCTGGCTGCCCCTCAGGGTTCCACTCAGAGAGTTTTATATGGCAATGTAATCAGATTGTTTTTCCTGCTTCTGAGAAACACAACCTAAAAGGAGAAATTAGATATTCTGCATGACAGTTTCTGAAGTTTCCATCTATAGTTCTTCACTCTGCTGACGCTAGGCCTGTGATAAGGCAGACAGACCATGACTGCAGTGGGACTACAGTGGGACAGGAAGGAGAGAGGATGGGCATTCCACGTAAACGGGGCCCTACAATATGTGGACTTTAGTAGGTGGATTCATCTACATATGATCCCATAGTATTTTGGACATATAGAGAGCACTTACTTTGTTTGGTTTTTGCTAGTGAGCACAGTGTCTGCTACCCACTTAGGCAAGCCCTCTGCCAACAAGCTACACCCCTGTCCTGTGCTTATTTTGATGGGTTATAGTAACTTGTTCTTCTTCCAGCCTCCCATTGGACTATTAGGCATTGTAAGGTCAGATACTTTGTCTTATTTATTTAGATATTTCAAATTGAGAGTCTATCACATGGGGGCCACTCAAAACATATTTTCCAGACAAATTATGTTTTTCTACTTCTAGGTCATCTAGTTGACTGTGCATACCCATATGCATGACAAAATGAAAACCTTTTACTAGCTTAGACTACTGGGGAAAAGGAAGATTCTTGTGGCATCATGGTTTACTCTGGGAAATGTTCATTCTCCTCTCTTGAAAAGCGGAGCCGAGCAGAACGAACACTTTTTCTATTACTTGCATAGTTGTATTTCAAACACAGGTATTAACCAGAATGCATAGTTTAGAAGTTACTGAGGACTTTTCGTGAGTAATTAACATATAATTTCAAGCCTTCACCTGAGGCCCATGAGGGCTTATCTTTTTCAAAATGAGCTAACTGCACGGGGCCCCCACTAACTCCACTCACTCCACCCTCCATCTGCCGCCTGTCATCGTCGCTGGCTGCAGTTTTTCATATCTCTCATCCGTTTTGTCCCTTTGTCTAGATTTACATTTTCTTTCTCATAATACAGCTTAAGTTCTAGAAGGTTGAGGCGCATGCTGTCTCTGCACTCATGAAGCCACCAAGAAGTACTTTCTTGGGTAGGTTTACAGTGTTTCTCTGGAACCTTTAGTATGAGGGCAAGTCGGTATTCTGCAGACTAATCTCACATCCTCTGCTTTCTTGTAGCCATACTCCCCATCGCTTCCAGCTGCTGCACTGAGGTTTCCCATCATGTCTCCAGAAGGCTTCTGGACAGAGTGAATGCCTGCAGCATCCAGAGAGCCGACGGGGACTGTGACTTGGCTGCTGTCATGTGAGTCCCATGCCAAACTGAAGGCTGATGATCCCTTTGGCGAACAGACGCTAATGCTTTACCTGATGCACAACCAACACAGCACTCAAACAAGGGTAGGGAAAGTAACTCTCCTGTCTTTTGGGCACCAGGCTACCTGTAGTAAACACACAATCCCTCTGTACAGGAATGCCTTGAGTCCTCTGTTCGACCTTCAGCCTCCCAATAATGCTGTGTTGGGGTTAAATGTCCTCAGTTGCCAAAAATCATTAGTGGCTTTACTAAGCAAAACAAGGGAGATTCGAATGAAAAGAACAAAATAGCAGTCAGCAATGACAATGTCATTTGCTTTTTTATTTTTTAAATGCTTTTTCTAAAAGAAAAGATTTATTTACTTATTTATTGTATATATATTGTGTTCTGCCTGCAGGCCAGAAGAGGGCACTAGATCTTATTACAGATGTTTGTGAGCCACCATATAGTTGTGGCAATTGAACTCAGAATCTCCGAAAGGGCAGCCAGTGCTCCTAACCTCTGCGCCATCTCTCCAGTTTGTCACCACTTTAAATTGTAACTTTCCCCAGGCAGGAGATGGTTGCTGACACTTTTACTCTCTGAATTCAACAGGAATTTATAATCTGAAAAGCAACGTGGCAATGTCTGCCCTTGTCACAGCACTGCACGCAGTCCACTTGCAACGCCCTTGTCTGCTTTTGATTCTGGAGTGTTCGTTCATGTACAACCCCCTGGCCCTCTCACCCCTTCCACTACACCTCAGGGTCAGTAATGTAGGTCAACAACAGCAGTCTGAGAGGAAGGCATAATTTATTTCCCTGTCATGTGGGAGAAACCAGTGGACAAGGCTACAGAGTTCACCTGCTATATTGCTGGCAACTGGTAGACGTGGGGTTCTCACACAGCGCTCTTGCTTAAGAACACTATCTTCCAAGGTCATTTAAAAGGAACAGGGAGGAGGCTGAAGAGATGGCTCAGCAGTTAAGAGCATTGCCTGGTCTTCCAAAGGTCCTGAGTTCAATTCCCAGCAACCATATGGTGGCTCACAACCATCTGCGCCCTCTTCTGGCCTGCAGGCATACACTCAGAATACTGTATACATAATAAATAAATAAATATTTTAAAAAAGGAACAGGGAATGTACAGTCTGTAATCTTAGCATTCAGGAGGCTGAGGCAGAGGGATCACCAGTTCAAGGTCAGTCTGGGTCACAGAGTGGTAGCCTATCTCAACAAAAACAATGTTTCCCCTTATCTTCTTGTATATCTCCCTGGCATGCTGGGTTTAATACTACTTATGCATCTGGGTGATGTTAGTGAGCCATTTGGCATTCTTTCCTTTGGATTATAGAATAACATTATTACCTATGCCCAAGTTCCCGAGACACCTTTGTTCTACTCAAGTATCTATTTGTCAGTGATTATGTACTGAGAACTGTTCCGTGGACTGAGGATACAACAAAGATCCAGTGGTCTTTGCCCTTCTGAAGTCTTTAAGGAACCTTTTATGCATCTGGGTTTTATAGGCCATTCTATGATTTTCCTTAGTCTGGTAGTTTGAATCATTTTTAGGATTACACACACACACACACACACACACACACACATTTTCAAGAAAAAGGGAAAATATTGCTTAGCTTGTATCATATGCCCAGTTGTTGTGATTTTATTATCAGAATGAGAAAATGAACGTTGAGGATTTCTCTGCATCTTTTCAGAGAAATCTATTTACTATGGAAGTTAGAAACTCTGATCCAAGACAAGAATTCTAAAAATGGCAGAGAAAGAGTTTGTAAACCATTGACAGACAATCTTCAGACTAGGGGACTGTGAAGTCCTTGACATTTTTTGTTTTTTCGAGACAGGGTTTCGCTGTAGTTTTAGAGCCTGTCCTGGAACTAGCTCTTGAAAATCAGGCTGGCCTCAAACTCACAGAGATCACCTGCCTCTGCCTCCCAAGTGCTGGGATAAAAGGCGTGCACCACCACCGCCCAACTGTCTTTGACATTTTTACACGTAAACCTGTAAGCAGCTCCCAGGCAGAAGGTCTGGTCCATGGGTTTTATAAGATTTTCAAAAGAGTCAGAGACTAATGAAGTTTTAAAACTATACTTGGGGTCAGATGCTGTTTGGTTGGGCAAACAATTATTTTAATAATCTTGGGTGACTACCAAGGAAAACAGAGGGTAGAGAACTCTCTCTGCTTCATCTCTGTTCGCACTGCCCTGGCTCCATCAGCTCGGATGATTTGATCATTGGGAACCAGTGTAATCTGTGCCATCCAGGGTGCATACTATAAGGTGCCTACTTCTAAGGGGCACTTCAAGTCCCTAACCTTTGGGAGATCTCTGAGCTAGGGTTTGAATATAATATTTCTCCTACAGGCTTATTAATGAATGGTGGCTCTGCAGCTGGTAGCACTATTCTGGGAGGTACAGTAAACTCTAGAAGGTGGGGGCCTGCTGGGGATTGGGCCTTGTGGGAGGAACTGGGTCACTAGGGGTCTGACTGTGTCCCCAGCCTTCCCTTCCCATCACTGGTGGATGTCCTGCTCCCTGTCCATCACAATGTGAAGAACCCCTTTCTAGCACATATTCCCACCGTCAAGGTGCTCTTGCCAATCAGTCACGGGCTGAGCCCTCTGAAACCACAACCCTCCCCTAAATCCATCCTTAAATAGGTCCCCTAAGACTAATAAAGTATACTGGGTTGAAATACCAGTGTTTTAGTTAATCTTAATAAATATCATTGGTAATAATTGGAGAGTCAAAAATACATAGATAGTTGATAGCAACTGGAGACATCTGGATGCTTGTTTTGCAGCTAGTCTGCTGAACTAGATTGACCAAGCCTGTCTTTGCTGCTCTGAGAAACACTAAACTCCTAACTGTTCCTCTCAAGTCCTTCGGCGTCACTGACATAGGCATATCTGTCATTTCGGCCTAAAGGAGGCATAACAACATTTACAAGGAAGTTTTGTGTAGAATTAGGAAAGCAGACAAAGTTCCTGCAGGTATTTAAGAAATAGCATCTTGGGATTACATGAGAACACTATGAGTGATAGAATTTCAGTTTAGGTGGGGATTGACAGATATCAGAGGTCTTAAAGGCATAGGAACAAAGGCAATGTCAACCCTTTCTTATTTGCTTTTTTGTCCATCTCTGACCAAAATGCCTGACAGAAACAATGTGGTGGAGGAAAGATTTATTTGGCTGATGGTTTTTAAGTGTTCAAATCCATGGTG
Source organism: Dicrostonyx torquatus (assembly GCA_028555095.1). Classification (NCBI taxonomy): domain Eukaryota; kingdom Metazoa; phylum Chordata; class Mammalia; order Rodentia; family Cricetidae; genus Dicrostonyx; species Dicrostonyx torquatus. Next base: position 14,817,287 of record JAQHUG010000005.1, read on the forward strand.
GTAGTCAAGACATGGCAGAGTCCTTGGTGGGAGGTTGAGTGTGGCAGAGGCTCTGCATGTCATGGTGGATCCGAAAGCAGAGTGAGATCAGAACCAGGAGCTGGGCCACGGCTTTCAAAGGCCAGTTCCTAGTGAATGGCTTCTACCAGCAAGGTCCCACAGCTTCCCCAAACAGGGCAACAGTCAGGGAGTAGGCGTTCGAAACTTTAGCCAGAGGAGAACATTTCAGATTCAAATCATAACATCCTCACTTTGAGGAGGAAAAATGTAATTGAAGAATTAACCTTTAGGTTTTAAAAATAAATTATTTTGTTTTGCCTTTCATTATTTTATTTTTTAATGTGAGTGCTCCAGCTGCATGTACACATGCCTGCCAGAAGAGGGCATCAGAACCCATTATAAATGGATGTGAGCCACCATGTGGTTTCAGGGGAATTGAACTCAGGACCTCTGGAAGAGCAGCCAGTGCTCTTAACCATGGGGTCATCGTACCAGCTCCCAAAGTACTAATTTTTAATTAAAAGGAAATTATGAAGCCAATCTCTGTTTTTAAACATTTGGTTTATAAAAGTACAAATTTATAAATTGAACCCTGTGCTGATAAGCATGTTGAAAAATACAGAGCAGTTATGATTTGGCTCCAAAATGAATACAAGTTTCCCATGGAGGATGCCAGCTACAAGCTGCCCGGCAACTGTGGTGCCAAGCACTGTCGTTGCTGCCCCAGATTCCTCATGTGCCCGCTGCCATGTCACCCTGGCCTGTGGCTCCCTAGTCTCTCAGTGGATCACTCCTATCCTCCTCTTCATGGTGGATGTGGGCATGTAGTGGGCAGGAGCCCTGCCTCCAGCCCACCCAGCCATCGGCTCTTTCCTGCCCTGGGGACCCAGGATATTGTACAAAGATATTGTACAAAGGTTTCTAAATCCCTTCTTTTCTATCTATTTATTTAAGAGGGTGGGGTCCCATGTGGGAATCCACCCCACAAAAAAAGTCTGTCAATGTTTGGGAAAAAATTAGATTTTTGTGTCTTTAAATGGTTACAGATCCTCTCTGTTGTGTTTTCTAATTCTCAACCTAAGAATTCTTATTTTTCAAATGATTTTACTATAGAAGCATACCTGGGTTTGTCCAAAATGTAGTCATTTAACCATGACTGTATAAAAAGGCTTTGAGATTTGAGACCAGAAATTCAGAAAGCATCGCTTGTATTACAAATGTCACACCCAAGCAGCATATACTATAAACTATAATTAATTATTTAATTAATAGAAATTAAATTATCAGTGATCTCACTAGACTCTTCCATTCCATTTTCTGCCTGGAAATAAGTCCTTTGTTTCTGACCCTATAAATAAATGATCATTGTACTTTCTCCACTCCCGAGACAGTAGTTTGCTTGTTCCCACCCCTCTACCCAGACTTCATTAAGGAACTTCCGGAAACACAATGAAAAGCTGTTATCTTTAGCAGAGGCGCAGGTTTCTTGTACTTCATGGAGATTATATCTTAAACAGACATATCTATTTGTTATTGTTGTCCACCCCACAACCCCACCCCATGGAGCCATTCAGGAAGTTAGAATTTCTCAGAAGTAGTTTTGAAGTGATGCTCCGAGGAAGAGGGGGGAGAAATAAACTTCAGGGAGCAATCCCAG
>JAQHUG010000005.1:14820237-14834532 GCA_028555095.1 Dicrostonyx torquatus
GAGGACCACAGCCCACACTCACTGGAGAAGAGGACCACAGCCCACACTCACTGGAGAGGAGGACCACAGCCCACACTCACTAGAGAGGACCACAGCCCACTCACTGGAGAGGACCACAGCCCACACTCACTGGAGAGGAGGACCACAGCCCACACTCACTGTATGTTTTTTCTTTTGAGGCAGGGTCTGTCTACGTAGTCCTGGCATCCAGGAACTCTGTGCAATCAGGCTGACCTTGAACTCACAGAGGGCTGGTATTGAAGGCACATGCCACCATACCCTTGTCCATTGGACTATATGTACCGGTACTCTTCCTGGGTGAAGAATCAAGAGGCCTCCCTGGTTTCTGATCTAGAAATTCACAATGGGGTGAGCTGGTGATGCTGTTAGGGATTAAGAAACTGGGGTGTCTGAGGGAGGGTGGAGGATGCTACCTACTTCCTTTCTCAATGTTGCCTCATCCCGAGTTAAAGGGCAATTAGGAGCCAGCTGAGGATCAGCATGTCCTACTCCTGAGGATTCCAAACACCATCAGAGGATTGTATTCAACTCTGAGCCCTCCCAGGACCGGCCATGAAACAGGCTTCCACGTGGTGGTTGTTGCCTGTTCCTTTAGCTCCTACATAGTTCCACCTCCTATGGCTTCTCAGTGTGAGCATCTCTCTCTCCTTTGGGTGGGTAGGAAGGAGCTGCAGCTATTTTTACTTTTTCTAGCTCAGCGCTAGAAGTTTTCTCCCACAAGAGCAAAGCAATTGAGTGGCTGCTGACAATTAGCACTGATTGCCAAGCCACCTCGACGCAAGGCACTTGGAGAATACACTGTCTTCTATCAGGATGTCCGTTCCTTTCAGATTGATTTTCCTCCACAGTCTGACTTTCCTATGCTAAAGCCCACCCACGCGTTTCCACGGTTGTCTCCTCTGTTGATTCCACACATTATCTGATAATGGTTTCTCTTGAGAGAAATAGCAACCTGTTCCCCGCCCCTCCTTTCATCTCCCGGTGACTATCAAGTCTGAAGGTTTCAGTTTATCAGGACACAATTATACATGTAAATACAGCAGGATTTGCCACATTTCATCACATCTGCCTGGCACCTAATGGACAATTAAAAGTCACATAATTTTTAGAAAGAGAAACTCTTCTAGTTACCCCAAATTGTGGGGGCCACCCCCTAAAAATGAAAACAAATTCTGAATTGTAATTAGAACTACATTATATTAAATCTTATCGGACACCAAGATATTTTAGTAGATTTTCCTATTGGCCAAGTTTGACTTTAGGTCTGTAATGAGTTACTGCATTCCTATTTTAATAGGGGCTTTTCAAAATTATGTCTCAATTCTTCCTCCATCAAGATGTAATGTTTCTTCGGTAGGAGAAGTGAAACAAGTGCTCAGACAAAAGACATGGGAAATTAAGTACCCAAAGAGGCATAACCTCCACGGTGACTTGCAGGGAAGAAAGAGGGTCGCCAGTGGCGGGGGTCCAGACAAGGATGTGCCTGAGATGAGCCAGAAGGATGAATTGGTTTTGTTGGATGAAGTTCGAAGTGGGAAGAGAATTGTTTTCCCTGAGTTTGTTACTATGTTTTCCTCCTTTCTTCCTCTCATTCCCCCTCCTCTCTCCTTGTCCTCCTCTTCAGTCTCCCCTTTCCCTCCTCCTCAGTTTAACACTCGACTGCCACCTGAGGACAACAGACATCCTCTTGGTGTTCCACTAAGAATGCAGTGTCCAAAAGTAGAGGCTGCCTGCAAGTCGCCAGTTCTTTTATATAGCTATAATTTTGTTTGTTTGTTTGTTTTGCAGGCAGGGTTTCTCTGTGTAGCCCTGGCCATCCTGGAACTCCCTCTGTAGACCAGGCTGGCCTCAAACTCAAAGAGATCCACCTGCCTCTGCCTCCGGAGTGCTGGGGTTAGAGGCATGCACCACCACACCTGGCTTTTACTTGTAATTTCTGTGAAGATATTTTTTTCTCCTTTTCTTGGCAGCCTCCATGTTAAACGCAGAAGGATTTGCGTCAGCCCGCACAATCATACGTTGAAGCGCTGGATGAGAGCCTCACAGGTGAAGAGCAGCAAAGGAAACCCCTGCCGTAAGAGCGACAGAAAGAGTCACGCCCCGAGGAAGCATGGAACACAGAGCCACAAAGCTCCGGGTTAGAACGGACACAAGACCCTAAGGGGAGAACGCCGCAAGTGAACTGATCCATAGTTGGTCATAAATTTGCACCTGAGTCTTCCTTACTGACCCCCCATGGTGTTTCGTTTTTGCTAATGGATGGTTGCAGGTGAGAGTGTAAGCTCAGTGGTAAAGCACTTGCGCAGCATGGAGGGTCAATCCTTGGCACCAAAAGCAAAGGTCAAACAAAAATGTGCACAGGTGACCAATGATACAGTTGACTGAAAAATTAACTGAAAACATAAAATTCATATCTTTTTTTTTTTTGATTTTTCGAGACAGGGTTTCTCTGTGGCTTTGGAGCCTGTCCTGGAACTAGCTCTTATAGACCAGGCTGGTCTCGAGCTCACAGAGATCCGCCTACCTATGCCTCCCGAGTGCTGGGATTAAAGGCGTGTGACACCACCGCCCGGCAAAATTCATCTTTATACATAAAATTTAAAAGGATAATATTGATAGAATTCCTCTAACTTTTAAATTTAAGTTCTCTGGTCCTCCAGAGGAGCTGAAGGATTGGTACAAGGATTATGTACATACCTGCCATGTACATTAGTCACTGTGAATATTTTCTCTTCTGTGTGTTTGTGTGCACTGTATATACATGTAAGAGGTTTTTCACTAAACCATCTGAAAAGTTGCAAGCGTGACCTTTGTCTAGCCTGTTTCCTGTTACTGAAGCATTTCTGATTAGGTAACTTCTAAAGAATACAAGTTTATTTGGCTCAGATTTCTGAGGTGGGAAAGCCCAAGAACCTGACACTAACTAGTCAGCATCTGAGAGACCTTTACAATGAACCTTAATGTGACATGTGGCAAGACAGCCCAGTGTGCTAACTGGATCCTCTTCCTTTTCTTATAAAGCCATTAGCAACATCAGGGAGACTACACCCAGGCAGCCTCATTGAACCTCCACTAAGGTTAATTTAAAGGCTCATCTCCAAATGCCAACAACATAGAGATAAGGATCAAGTTCCTGAACGCGGAGAGCTCTGGCGCTTAATAAAAGGAACCCCACACTCGCTCAGAACTAAGAAATACACAGGTATTTATTAATAGATAAAACTTACAAATCAGGATTCTCTGCGTGAACGATAAATAAAGATGAGATCCAAACAAACCGAACCAGCAAAACCGGGGTCCAGGGGGAATGGCAGAGAGGAAGAGGGCCGGTCGCACTTCCGCATCCAGGTGGTCTATGAGGCCACGCCCCAGTAGGCGGGTAGTTGTTAGCTACACACCTTCCCGCAGCAAGTTCCAATACATAAATATCTGTAGAACACATTCAAACCATAGCAACACTTCAGCTCTAAGTTCTTTCTCGAATTATCACTTGGTCTCACCCAAGAAAAAACACATTTTCCTAAATAATTACATTAGCAATTTTATACCTGGAAAGTTAGCAACTTTGTATAGTCTATACTCAAATTTCTTCTCGGATCACCTTATATAATTTTTTCCCATCCAGGTTCACATATTGCCATTCGTTTTTATGTTCTTTAGTATTTTCAATATAAAAATGTCCCTCGGGCTTTTTCTTTCCTCCCTCCCTTCTATTCTTTCATAGCTTGGACTCTTAAAAAGAGTAAAACTTAGAATTTGCTGCACATTCCACGTTCGGGTGATTGGTCGTCATGATCATCTCAAACTCCCCCTACGGGTTTGCACCCTTCTTGTTTCCTTTGTGGTCCTGCAGCATCATTTCCTAAGTGGCACTTAGAGGTTTGAATGGCTACGATCGTGTTGTAAACTCGAAAGCTGAAGAAGAAACTCTGCCTCACTGCCCAGAACTTCTCCTGACTGACCAGGAACTAGTCAAGTAGACCAGGCTGGTCTTGAATTGACAGTCATCCACCTGCTTTTGCTTCCAGAACCATAGGATTAAAGGCATGTCCAAACACATGGCTCTAGAAGCCATTTTAAAAACCAACAACTCCTAAGCCACTTCCTCCATGTGTTGTGAGCTGGTTCACACGGAGAAATTTAGACACATGGTAAAAGCCCATTTCCATGGCCACCATTAGAACAGGGTCAGTTTGTCAGGTGTCCTCGGTGTCTTGGGCAGTCCCAGGCAGTAGCATTACTAGGATTACTTGTGTACAAATGGGACATGAGGAAGTGCTAGACCTGAAGTCAGTTAAAATATCACCAGATCAACCTTTGTCTAACGCCCCTCATAGAAACCGAGGCAGTGTGCAGTTTCTTTACGCTCACCAACAGCCCTGCAGCTTTGTTTGCATAAGGAAAGTGGAGGCTCAGAGAGGTCAGATGACTTGCCCAGCATCTTATAGTAAGAGACAGAGACAAACTGCGTCCTGATGACGACTCTTACTAGTTTTCCCTGCAGCCCCAACAGTGGACTGAGACATAGGGACATGGAGGTGGGAGAGGAAATCTATCCCTGCTGTTCCCAAAGGGCGAGGAGACACATCTGGTTTATAGCATTAAAACCTCTGCCACCAGCACTGCGGGTGAAGATTACTGCAAAAGCCACTTTCCTAGACCAAACTGGGCCTCGACCTGATCCGATGCACTTTTACCTATTCCCACAGTGGAGGAAACTACAAAGTATTAGTCTTTGGCTTGCAAAATCTTTTTCATCAGGTCCGTCTTTTGAATCTATCGTCGGATTTTATCCGGAAGCATAGCATTCTTTTATAGTCCAACTCTGGCATGCCTTTGACAGACTATCCTGAGGAAAAATGCCATTATCATTTGGCATCATCAAAGTGCAGGTCTCAATGCCAAAGAAAGCAGCACTAGATTTACAATTGTAATAAAACACAATAATACAAAATCAGAATGAGGCACAATAGGCATGTTGAAAAGTTAAAATGAAAACCAAAACATTGATCTTTGAGTCTTTCAACTAATCATTTGAATCATATAATTATTGTTATAATTATTTTATTTCTACTTATAACTAACGTCGTCCACAATTTGATACAACTTGGGGTCACGACAAATGACAGTATGTGTGATATATTTTAAAAGCTGATGGCTGTGGTTTGGGTAAGTGTCCTCAAGGCTTGTGTATAGAAGGAAGGCCTGTTCTTCAGCCCGTGGTGCTCCTGGGAAGCAGTGGAGAATTCAGAACGTGGAGTCTAATGAACAAACTCAAGTCCCTGGGGGTGTGGTCCTGTCTTGGTTTCAGAGCACCAGAAACTAAGCAGCTTCTTTGACCATGTATTTCCACCATGACATTCTGTCTCTCCCGGGCCCAGGGGTCACGGAAACCCAACTGATGGTGGACTGAAACTTTTGAAACTGTGAGCCGAAGGAAGCCTGTCTGCTGTCTCATTTGATTTGTCACTAATATTTGTGGCAGAAAGAGACAGGTTTTACTGAAATGTGAGCAGTTAAGATTTGGTATCTGAAAGACTAAGTCTCTTAGAGATTGCTGTGTGCTTGGTAAATTATTATCACTCTTATACTGTGTACAATATTGTAAGTACTGTTACTATACCACAAGTTACTATAAGTCACCCAGTTTAACCTATAAGCCTTCCTTTTAAAAATGTATTCTTCTCATACTTTATTAAAAATTATGCATTTTATTATAATTTTTCCATGTTTCTTTAAAACAAAGGAGAAGTTCAATTTTGCACACGGTTTTTCTTATTCCAAGACCTGATTAATGTTTTTAAGGCTTTTTTGAAGTTTTAGTTCTTTCAGGGGGTTAGTGTCATAATTTCAAATGAAATACTTAAAGTGTCATTTGTTTGTGGATTTTAAGCATTATCTATTGCCTCCTATTGTCCCTTTCTCCCTCCTCACCCTAGTTGATGACAGTTTTATTGCCGTTACTTGTAACCTGACTGTCAATCTACCTCCCAATCATTAGTGCACTGACCCTTCCTCTTCCTACTCTCCTTCCAAATCCTCCCAGCTACACTTGCACATTTACTTTTATGTACGAGATTGAATACTATAATTTCACAGCATAATAATTATCTTTGTGCTTTAAGACAGGGTTTCTCAATCCTGAAGATTCCAACAACTTGGCTGAATCATTCTTTATCCAGAAAGTTCTCTTATATAAATCCCTTCTATTCTTGTTTTGGTGAGTCACTCACTCAAAGTCTCGGGGCTGCTCAAAAAGGCTGCAGAGACTTTTCTGTTTGTACGTGAGAAGTTTGTCACAGTTCTACGAGTGTAGATAACTGAGTTCATATCCACTGTAGGGAGGTTGTGTCCGTCCATTTGAGCAGCACCTCTGGCCCCTACAAACTAGGTGTCATCCAAATGTCTCCAGATGTTACCAGATGTCTCTTGGACAGAGGGAGAAAAATTAGCCTTTCTCCAATTATAAACTACTAGCTTTAAATCGAAAGTAGATTTTTAAGTAGAAAGACAGCTGAACTGAAGAATGCTTAAGATGACCCCAAGATTTCTTACCCTGGTAGACACATACTGGCATATTGAGGATTATCTGGGTGTTGCAATGAAGGTATTTTGTGGCAGTAACTGTGGTCACAGGTCAGTTGACATTAAGATGGGGAGATTATCTAGGCAAGAATGACTAAACCACTGGAGATCTTTAAATATTGGTCTGAAGGTCAGAGGCAGGGAAAATAGAGAAATTCAAATCACAAGGCATTCAAAGATCTTGTGCTCATCACATTGCTTTTGAACAGGGTAAGAACAAATTCCTAGACAGCTTTAGAGACCTAGAATTCCCAGAGGGCTTCTGTCTAACACTCTGTTAGAGCTCACACAGTAGTAATTACTGTGTACCTACTTTCTCCACCATCATCAGCTCGGCCTGGTTGGTGTTCCAAGTGAAGATGGCTACAGTCTGATTCTGAGGGTCCAAAACAGTGGTGCCCTCTAGAATATACAATGAGTAAGTGATCCGCATAGGTTGGAAACAGTCAATCCATCCAGTGGGGCATACCACTGGTCTTGGTTAGAAGTCTCCTCCAATGGGAGATTCCAGTCAGGGGTCATCTACTGGTGCGATACATCTCCATCAATACGTGTTTGTTACAGTGATTTGGATACTGCTCCTGGGAACTTGCCTGGAAGTTGTTCTTGGGAAGGCTGGCCCGGGAAATGCTTCACCACCATGCCTGCCTTGGTGCAGCATTTGAAATTCAAGGCACTGGAAGGATGTGGCTCAGAGAGCTCACAGCTCACTCACCACTGTGCATCCAAGTCATTCCCACCACAAGAAAGTATACAGCCAGCCCAGTGTGTCTTTATGCCTTCTGTCCTTTCTATGTGTCAGCTTTTGTGTCCAAATTTCCCTTTTCCTATAGCGACACCAGACACCAGTCATTCTGGATCAGGGCACACCCCATCGATCTCTTACATCTACAAGGACCCTATTTCCAAAAAAGTTACACCAGGAGGAACTGGGGTCTAGAATTTCACCACGAGAATTTGGGTGACTGCAGAGACACAATTCAACCTGTCATAGGTAGGTTGAGGGAAGTGAGAATGGGGAAAGAATAGTGGGATGGATCTATCTCTGTGAGTTCGAGGCCAACCTGGTCTACAAGAGCTAGTTCCAGGACAGGCCCCAAAGCGACAGAGAAACCCTGTCTCAAAACAAAACAAAACAAAACAAAACAAAAAAAGATTACCGCTAAGACACAGCCTCATGGCGATACACAGATAATAGAAATGAGTTAATTTAAAATATAGGAGTTAGTTAATAAGGAGCCTGAGCTAATAGGGTGGTTGGACATAGCATTACCCTTCCTGTGCCACCGGCTAGTGAGAAACTGCATCATTCCCCATTGGAGATATAAGGGCAGCACCTTCTAAGCTTGTAGCTACTGTTCTTTCATTGTTGGAAGAACAAATGGATGCTCAGGAAACTCATCATCTTTAGGCACACTGAAGTCTTTTTAAATCTCATAACAGAAAATTAACCACTTCTTCCAAATAGCAGGAATTGCTCTTTTGTTTTGAATACCATCAAAAAACTAGAAATGTTAGAAATGCTCTATTTGACCTCAGAATAACCCCAAAAGTCATTTTCCTTTAGATGCTACAAAAGGGAAAGACCAAGGCCAGAGGGATTAAACAATTTACTCAGTTGTAAAACAATTTAGTATTAAGTGGTGGAGCCTGGGATCCAGCGAGGATTTTGTCAGCACTAAAACCTGGCCCATCTCTCTGTATACTGTTAACTGGTTTCCAGCTGGTTTACAAACATTCCGGTTAGAGACCTAAGAAAGTATCTCTGTAGAATATCCCCATTCCTGCCAGGATGGCCACCGTATTAAAAAGTGGGACTTTGCCGGGTGGTGGTGGTGCACGCCTTTAATCCCAGCACTCTGGAGGCAGCGGCAGGCAGATCTCTGTGAGTTCGAGACCAAGCCTGGTCTACAAGAGCTAGTTCCAGCGCAGGCTCCAAAGCCACAGAGAAACCCTGTCTCAAAAAACCAAAAAAAAAAAAAAAAAAAAAGTGGGACTTTTAAGACAAAACTAGAATCGTGGTGAAGCTGGAGAGAGAATTCAGGAGTTAAGAGCACTGGCTCCTTTTCCAGAGACTGCAGATTTGATTCCCAGCACCTATATGGTGACTCACAGCCATCTCTAACTCCAGTTCGAGGGGAGCTGACACCCTCTTCTGGCCTCTGTGGTCACCAAGCACACACAGCGTGCACAGACATCCACACAGGCAAAATAACCATGCATATTAAATAAAAAAAATAATAAAAAGTGACTGGACAAAAGCTCTTACAGAGGGAGTAGGCCAGGTACCACAGGCCTAGTCTCCTGACAACAGTGACTGTTCACCCTTTAATGCATGGCATCTTCTGCCATACTGTAATGGGCAAGGATGCCCTGAGCAGCTGTCTTGAACTTATAAGTTTCTATGACAGCAAGAAGTAAATCACTCTTCTTCATAAATCACTGACATGGGATGTCCTTCTGTATGTGTTGCTTTTATTGGTTAATGAGTAAAGCTGCTTTGGCCTGTGGCAGGGCAGAATATAGACAGGCTGGAAGAGATAGAGAGAGAGAATAGGCGGAGTCAGAGACACCATGGGGCTGCTGGAAGATTACCACTAAGGGATCTGTCTCTGTGAGTTCGAGGCTAACCTGGTCTACAAGAGCTAGTTCCAGGACAGGCCCCAAAGCGACAGAGAAACACTGTCTCAAAAAAAAAAAAAACCAAAACAAAACCAAAAAAGATTTCCACTAAGCCACAGCCTCATGGTGATACATAGATAATAGAAATGAGTTAATTTAAGTTGTAAGCGTTAGTTAATAAGAAGTCTGAGCTAATAAGCATAACAGTGTTGTAATTAATATAGTTTCTGTGTGATTATTCGGATCTAGTTGGCCAGGACGAATGAGCAGTCTCCATTTACAAAACTGACTGCTTGTTTGCTTCCCTGGCTGCCCAGACCCGAATAATCACACAGAAACTGTATTAATTACAATGCTATTTGGCCTATGACTCAGCATATTCCTAGCTAACACTTACACCTTGAATTAACACATTTCTATCAATCTATGTATTACCACGAGGCTGTGCCCTACCAGCAAGGTTTCAGCCAGTGTCCTATCCTTCAACAGCTACATGGCATCTCTCCGACTCCACCTTTCTCTCTCTCTCTCTCTCTCTCCCTATCTCTATCTCTGTTATCTCTGTTCTGATTTCCCACCTGGCTTTACTCTGGTAAGCCATTGAAACTAATTTATTTCTTATCCAATAAAAGCAACACATATATAGAAGAACATCCCACATCAAATCACCCAGTAAATTGTTAGTTTTGCCAACTTGACAAGAGTCTAATTTTAAATTTTGTTTTTTATTATTTATTTATTTATTTATTTATTTATTTATTTATTTATTTATTTGTGTGGGACACGGGTTTGCTTTTTGTTTGTGCCACAGCATGTGGAGGTCAGAGGATGACTGTGAAGGGTCAGTTCTCTCCAGGGACTAAACACAGGTCATTAGGTCTACATATACGCACCTCTAACCACAGAACAATCTCAGTGGTGCAGCTTCGACATGGTCTAAAAGTCCCTGGGAAAAAGAGTCTCAGTGAGGGTTGTCTAGATTAGGTTATCTGGTGGGCATGTCTGTTGGGGGTTATTTGTTTGGTTGTTTGTTTTGTTTTTTGACAGAGTCTTACTATGTTGCCTTGACTAACCTGGAATTCTCTATGTAGATCCTCTTGCCTCTGATTCCCAAGGCCTGGTATTAAAGATGTGCACCACCATGCCAGTCTAAGGGGGATACATTGATGAAGTTAACTGAGATGGTAAGACATTCCTGTTGTGGGTGGTACATTCCCTAGCTATGTCAGATCCTGAGCTATGTCAGAATAGAGACCGTGAGCGGAGTACAAGTATGACAGCATTTATTCAGTCTCTGCTCTCAACTGTAAACATGACTAGCGGCTCCAAGTCCCTGCTGCCTTAACTTTCCCACAATAATGATATACAGGCTGCAATTGTGAGCCAAATAAAACCTATCTCTTTTAAGGTACTTTTGTTGGGGTATTTTATCCACGCAAGAGGAAATAAAAGTAAAACACCTGGTTACCCCGTCTCAGATATTATATTTAGGGCAACTAAAAAGAGACACATATACAATACACATACACAATACACACAAACATAATCTACACAACACACACAATATACATGAACATATACACACATACACAATACATACAAACATAACCTACACAACATATACACACATATCATACACACACCCAACATACACAACATACATACAGAGACATATACAATATACACATACACACTTTTATGGAAAGTTGTTAATTTCCCACTCTCCAAGAGTGTTACTTTCCTGTTACTCTAAGTACAAAAAATTGCAATGTTTATTAGAAAATAAAGTCTATAAGTAAAAATTTTTCTGAAATTATTATTATTTTTTTTTTATTCTTCATCTGAGACAGCAGAAGTATTTATTGTATACACGTTATATTTGGCCACAAGTGAGAACCTGTGACAATGAACAAGTGAGAACTAGTCCAGAAAGCCACGGGGCCAGGTCAGAGTGCCAGCAGGGACTGTTTGGGTTGTAAGCTAGTCAGTCTCGCAGAGGTGTTCTCAGGGATCTGATGGTAAAGTTCAGACCCACAGAGACTTGTTACCAGCAGAAGCACACAGTCCAACAGCTCGTACAGCATCCCGGCCCCCAGCACCCAGCCTCCAGTATGCCTTATTTCTGCTTCTTCGGCCTCTATAGCTACACAAGATAATTTACACGGGCCACGTCTGTCTTCTCATGCATTTCCATCTGACATTTGCTTCTTCCCCCACTTCACTCTTGGGTTATAGGAGTTTCAAGGAAGATGGAGCCAATACTGAGAACTGACACATTACTTAGTCTCTTCTCTTACGAGAGACAATGACATAATTATTCTTTCTGTGACCTGTCTCCCTCCTTTTCTTCCTCCCTTCCTCTCTCCTTTTTCCCTGTTATTTGGAAAAAGTGCCTTGCCTTGGCCTGAATGCTGAAACTATTTATGCTGCAGGGAACACAGACATTGACATACTCTAGTTCTTGTGAATAAAGGAAAATTTATTTATAAAGTGTTGACTGGAAAAAAATAAAGAAATATGACTCTATTTACACCTTACACAGTGAGAGCAAGTCTTACTAATTACGTAACATATTATTTCAGGTATCCAAATCCCATGGGTCACAGGTAACGATTTTGAGGTTCTGGTTCTCTGTGAGGACATGCTGGAGCAGGTCTTCGGTTAGTTAAGTGAGCCACTTCATAATTACATAACAATCTCAATGTTAGAAACAGCTTCTCAGTCCAAAACGGGCTTAGGTCAGTTTTCAGATATAAAAGGAAAAATTGCATTTCTCCTAATCAAGTCTGAAAATGAGGATAATGCTTCCATATTTCTGGCTGAGAAATCAGAGGTAATAAAGATGCAGTATATATACAGCCTATGTTAACCAAAGCCAAATATTTACAATGACATGTAGAAATAAAATAAAATTTGGTGTGCAATTATTTAAAACACACACAACATATGTGGACTTGTTTTATGTAAATTAAAAATATAAACTATGGAGAAAATATTTTCCAAAATGCACTTAAATTTAAAAAATATAAGAAGTGTAATTAAAGTGTGTGTGTGTGTGTGTGTGTGTGTGTAGGTCAGAGGATGCCATCAGATGTCTTTCTCAATCACTCTCCATTTCATTTACTGAGACAGACTCTCTTACAGAATCCAAAACTCACTGATTTTGCTAGTTCAGCTAGCTAGCTTGCCCCAGTAATCTCTATCTCTGCCTTCTCAAAACTGGGATTAGACTTGCCTGACTTTTACATGGGTGCTGGGGATCTGAACCCTGGCCCTCGGGCTTGCACACAAGGACTTTTTCCACTGGGCCATTTCCCCAGCACCATACATTAAACTTAAAGATAATGTTGATATTTGAGGGTTTTGTTTTGTTTTGTTTTTTGTTTTTCGAGACAGGGTTTCTCTGTAGCTTTAGAGCCTGTCCTGGAACTAGCTCTTGTAGACCAGACTGGCCTTGAACTCACAGAGATCTGCCTGCCTCTGCCTCCCGAGTGCTGGGATTAAAGGCATGCACCACCACCACCCGGCTTGATATTTAGTTTTTATATGTGCAGCACAGTTAAGACAGAAAAAAAAATACTGGGTTGCTGTGGTCAAATAGGCCTTGATTGGAATCCCTGTAGTGACCTCTGGTTTGTTTATCTGCAAATAGATAGTGGGGGAAAAACTGAACTAAAAAGTTGTTGTGTGGAATTAATATATATTAAAAACAAGAACAGCCAGTGCTCCATACAAGAGGTGACAAGTGACAAATTCCCAGCACTTGAGTGCCCGTGAAATGTTGCAGCGTGGCCCCAGAGTCAGTTTGGAAACATTGAGGACTGCATACTTTGCACTCCAAAATGAACAGCTATGAGAAGAGTCCTGAAGATGCAGGTGCCCCTAAGAGCAATGATTTCCTGTAGGCCCTGGGGAGTCGAGATAGCAAGAGCCCTGAGCACAAGCAGGAGAGTGCCCTTGGGCCCTAGAGGTCACACTGAATAAGACTGAAAAATAATTTCTGATCACTACTGGCAAGGTTCAGAAATACCTTAGTCCTGTCAGGATAATGCCTTCTTTTCTTGCCGGCATGTATATTCCGTTCTACAGTGTGACATCAACTTTGCTTCACTGAGTTGGATTCAAGTGTGATGGAGATTGAGGAAATGTTCAGACTTCCCTTCTCTTCAGTCCTCCCCCTGCCCCCAGAAATATTTGAGCTTCAGATGGGAGTGGGCAAGGAAGAGAACACGAGAACCAAAGAGAAAGTGCAAGTACTGCTCTCCGAGTTAGGGGGAATTTGAGAACGGAGTAACGCTGTTTGTTGCTTTGTTTCTCTTCCCTCTGTCCAAATGCCACCCAGCCACCTCCCTAATGCTGGAACTGGAGATGAATGAGAGTAACCCTCACTGCCCTCCTGGCTAGTGTCCACATCCAAAGGGATGTCAGGGAAATGTCCTCTGTGCTGACACTAGAGGTCATTCTGATTATCTGTCGTTCTCAGAATTATTGACACTGATTCTTTGTGCTTTCTGTAACCACATTCTTCTTTCGTGTGGCCTTCAGTTCTTCCGATAAGAGCTGTGTGTATCACCCCGTCCCCTTGACTTTTAGACTTGACCATATGACTTACTGCTGTGTTCACAGTTGTACTACAAACAGGGGTTTTAAAGAGTGAGTTCAGTGTGGCTTAGCCTCTTGCACGCTGGCATTGCTGAAAGAATGCTCTGCCTCAGAGGAACTGTTGCTTTCATTCTGGAAGCAGAGAGATGAGCTTCAACAGTGCTGCTCCACCCCAATCACATTCATTTAAGAGGAAAACCATTATCTGTTGAGGGAAGACACTGTGTTGACTGCTAAAAAGCAAGATAAACATGTGGAAAAACAGCTTCTGCTCCAGGGATGTATGTAGGTAGTACCAAGGTGCGGTAACTACAATATGTGCAGGAGTGATGCTTGTCCTGGTGAGGTGAGAGGTGAGACGTGGAAAGGGAATTCCTGGGCAGGATGTCATTTAAAGAATGCACTGGGCAGACCAATCTCACTCATGAACATTGATGCAAAAATACTAAATAAAATACTAGCAAA
>JAQHUG010000005.1:14837042-14865332 GCA_028555095.1 Dicrostonyx torquatus
AAAAAAAAAAAAAGAATGCACTGGGGCTGGAGACCTGGCTCAGTAGTCATGAACACCCACCGCTCTAATAGAGGACCTAAGTTCAGTTCCCAGCATCCACGTTGTGGCTCACAACCACCTGGAACTCCTGTTCCAGGGGATCTGATGTCCTCTTCTGGACTCTGTGGTCCCTAGGCATGCCAGCGGTACAAAGACATACATGCAGGCAGAACATTCATTTACATAAAACAAGTAAATATAAGCAGGCCAGTGGTGGCACACACCTTTAATCCTAGCACTCAGGAGGCAGAGGCAGGCAGATCTCTGTGAGTTTGAGGTCAGCCTGGTGTACAGGGTGAGTACCAGGATAGCCAGAGAGGTCACAGAGAAACCCTGTCTCAACCTCCCCCCCAAAAATAAAGAAAAGAAAAGAAAAAGTAAATATAAAAGGCCTTAAAAATTTTTTTAAAGGGTGTGATTTGGGTATTTAGAAATGGAGTAGGGACAAGATACGTTTAAGAGAAGAACACAAGACAAATAGAAATGCACGAATGTAAATTGCATTTGAAGAAAAATGATTATTTGTTTTGGCAAGAAATTTCTTTAAAAAAAATAGGCTATCATTATAATATGGTGGATTTTGTGATTGTGGCTTTGGCATTGAGTTCTGTCTAGCCTAAAGAATCCCTGCTTCATGCTACTCACAGGCAGTGAAGTGTAAGACTCTGCCTGGCTTGCTAGTTTCCAGTGCCGAGGACTAAGAAGGGCAGAAACTACCCTGGAGAGGAAGCAGAGAATAAGATGGGTTGGGTGAAGACGCTGAAAGAGGTGAGAACAGACTGGAGAACTCACAATTGTCTATGGGAATGTGGGGATAAGACAGAACAAAGCAAGCACCACCAGGAGAACCATGCTCTATGTGAGGTGACGGGAATGGGACGTGCAAGAACCAGAGAGGTCAAAAGATGCCAAAAACCACCCAATTATAGAGTAAACAGGGGGTGAGTTAAGAGCTTCAGGAGAGTCTACAAGGGGTTCATTAATCTCTCATACCAAGAAAGTGGTATACATGGAAATCAAATTAGTGAGGTAAATGTAAGTTTTCAATGTGAACCCTAGAGTTAAGATGCTTCTCATTTTCAAAGGAAGGACTGGTTTCAGCAATTCTAACACCCAGACCCTAAGAAGGGTGTAATAGTCTGTTTATGTGTCACCTAGACTACATTACAGCTCCTGGTTATTCAGGCAAACACTAATGTGGATGTTGCTCAGGTTGATTTTTTTTTTATGTAACTAAGTACAGTTGGGCAACATTAAAGATTATAAGGTAACGCATAAGCCGATTCCTTGAAGTAAATCTCTTAATATATGCCTCTTGTTGGTTCTATTTTTCTGTCTGAACACTGTACTACTTGAGAGAAAAATGCTTCGGGGATAATTGGGTGAAGGGGATTTCTTTAGCAAGAGGCACACTGATCTCCTCCCCTCAGAAGAGGCAGGGCTTCAAGGCTCAGTGATGGCTGACATGCACTCCACGAAGAGAGTTCTGAAGTCGAAGCTGACCAGCGAGCCGCCTACAACTGAGCGTAGATGCTGGCCAGTTAGGACCGGACCCTGTTTGTGTCGGAAACCTTCACTTCAATGAAAGACCTAGATGGACACTTTGGGCAGCAACTGCTCTTAGAGCTATCTCCTTGTTCCTCTCTTTCAGGAAGCCACCACCCAATCCACACTGCACCTCCCATCTGCATTCAGTCCCAATAAAACTTTGCCTGACCAGTCTTATTTCTACCATCTTTGGACCTGGGTACCTGGCTCCGGGAACATAACAACATCTGTTTCTTTGTGAAAATCAAATACAATGCTACTACATGTATTTTCTAAAAACGCACCAGTTTGTAAGGATAGAAAGCCTAAAACAGGAAAGCAAGAATGAAAATGTTATAGTGGTAATAACCTAAGAGATCATACTAACATCACTTGATGCATGACAAGCTATCTAAAAACTTCTTAGTGTTTCTATGGGAAAATCAGAGAATGTAAAAGTTTACCGCTAGATTTTCAGGAACTTTTGGGAAAAAACAAACATTCACTACAATCTGATTTAGAATTTTGAAAATCAGTTGGCCAGAAAATACAGTAATAAGTGGATATACTCATCTAATCCATTCAACAACATCTAGATGTAGTGCCTAAAGCTCTCTGCCTTTTTTGTGAGCTGCCCTTGAAAAATATACTCAAAACTTAGGATAAGATAGAATAGTTTGGCTAAGGAAGAGGATAATATTACAGAAAGATGATTTCGTGGTTTGAATGTGCTATATCCCCCATGGGCTCATATGTTTGAACAACTGGGGTGCTGTTTTAGAAGACTGTGGAACCTTTAGGATGGGAGCCTGTGGGAAGAAGTGGGTCACAAAGAGAGGTTTGAGACTTCACAGCTTGAATTCACTTCCTGTCTGCTCTCTGCTTCCTGATGGACCTGCTGCCACACTTTCCCTGTCATGATGGGATGAAGCCTCCTGAACTGAAGCTGGATAATGTCTTCCTTTCCAAAGCTAAACCGTGTTAGGTATTTTGACCGTGGCAACAAGAAAAGTGAGCCAATGGTAAAGCCAACATCTGCTTCTTGTGGCCGCTGAGCTGAGTTCTGAAAGCATCAGCCATCTGAAGTTCTGGGACTTGTAGAAGAATGGCAAGTGCAAAACCCCGAGACAGACATAAACCAGAACAAACAGGAGAGAAACTGACACAGCCTAAAGAACTAGAGTTCGCCAGGCTTTAGGTTTACTTACACTCTGGAGCCAACCAGACTGCAAGAAGGATGATATAAACTTAAAAATCTCCAGGCTCTACATTTAATCTTCAATACCAAAAAGCAACAGCAAATCATGAGAATGGGAAAAATGGAAAGCTGATATATAAAAATTGACCCATATGTTAGATGTTTCCGCTGTTCCAGTCTGTAATGGAAGTGGGTTCAGTGGGATGCCTGCCCCACACTAGGACTCTAATGCAGCCAATTATTTATCACCTTTCAATAACAGCTACCATCTATGGAACAGCCATTGTAATAAGTATCTTAGATGCATTATAGTACTCACCAAACTCCAAACAGATACCATTCTCAATTTACCACTGAAGAACTGAACCTCAAAAAATTCAAGTCATTTGCCAACATGAATGACAGAGCTGAGATTTAAACACAGCTCCTCTACTGTCTTTCTACTATTCTGTTACACCCTATAAAGAACAAAGCTGGGTTCAGGGAGGGGTGGGGTGGTACATTCTGAAAGAGATGGGTGAATACCTGGTCCTGTGAAGTTTTGCTGAGTAGACCTTGTTTTTCTAAGAAAGTGATCATGGGTGAGGATTTGGTACTCTGCCTGTGCCAGCTTTTACTAAATAGGCTCAGAAGTAAATGCTCATCAGTCAAGCTTATGATCCTCATTATGATGCAATCAGAATGTTGGTTTCAAATATGCTTGCTTAGGAAAGCACAGACTAACAACACACAGAAGAAAATGGATCCTCAAAAACATCTTTCAAATTTTCCTTCTTAATACTTTCTGTATTTGTTTTATATATGATGATGAAGTGATGGCTATCATACAGAATATTAATGGACAAAAGAAACACCAACAAGTGCTTATTGAAGATATCCTTGATACAAGCAAGTATGTTTTATGAGAATTTAGGTTGTGCAGCCGTTATGGGGAAGAAAGGCTGGATATCATGCTGCTATGGCTCTGGCCTGACAAACCAAATGCCACTCTAAAATAGTGATTCCTTTTATATTCCAGAAAATGCCAGTCTCAAAATGATAGTACCAAATAATAGCAAATGTCAAGATAAAGAATGCTTATGGGTTCATATGCTCAATTAGTTACCAATATGTAGTTAATAAGATTGAAGACGACAAAAAAGGAAAGAAAAAAAATGAAAGTTTGGTTGCCATTTTTCAATACTGGCCTGAGGTTCAGTGTCTGAGCTGAGAAAATATTCCAAATATAGTCACTGTATCTATATGCTAAATAGTCTAGCTTTAAAACGTAGATTAATAAG
Source organism: Dicrostonyx torquatus (assembly GCA_028555095.1). NCBI lineage: Eukaryota > Metazoa > Chordata > Mammalia > Rodentia > Cricetidae > Dicrostonyx > Dicrostonyx torquatus. The sequence continues at coordinate 14,841,087 of JAQHUG010000005.1, forward strand.
TGTGAGAACATTGATATTTTTGGTTTAAGTTATTTTTTTACGTGGTTCATGTAGTTGGAATGAAACAAAAAATGCTTTATTAACCTGATAATTATTCAGTCCAGAACTTTGTACCATCTTCCTGGTGATTATAAAAGTCCTACTGAATAGAGTTTTGTGGGCTTACGCATCACTTATTTGATTCATGAAACACGGGGTTATTTGCAGGAAAGCCAGAATAGTTTGTGATTGTCTTTATTTCCCACATTTAGGAATTTCACAAATCTGTTATTTTTTAAAATCTCTCTCTCTCTGCCCGTGTGTGTATGTGTGTGTGTGTGTGTGTGTGTGCACGTGCACACATGTGTGTATCTGTTTGTGTGTGAACGGCATTCATGTGGAGGTCACAGGACAACCTCACGCCTTTGCTTCCCACCTTGTTTAAGGCAGGTCTTCTTACTCACCAAGGCATATGCCAGGCTATCAGGCCTGCGGCTTCGGGGCCCCTCCTGCTTTTGCCTCCCACCTCATGATAGTGCTGAGATTACAGCCCCGGCTATTGCTTCCTGCTCTTGCAGATTCTGAGGATCTGGACTCTGATCCTCGCACCACTTGGTCTCCTGAGCCTTCTCGGCAGTCCAGAATGACTTTTGATCTCCTCTTCCCACAAACAGATCAGAACAGATCATCGCAGAACAAAAAAGCATGTGACATGTGATGTGGCTTCAGCGGGTCGGATGTACCCACCTGAGCTTCCGTTGTAATGAAGCAAGGCTAGCTGGGAGTACCTACTTGCAGTGGCTGAAAGATCTAGATTACTCAGAACTGGTGATGCAAACCACATGTCCCATGTCCTGGAGCAGCCACAGGTCCCTCTGACTGGGGACTAGGGTTAGGATTAGAGTTAGAGGCATCTTTCCTTTCTATCACTCTCTTTCTCTCCAGCCTTTCCAAATTATCTGAGACACTCAGCATTATTTCAATAAATTCCCTTTCTGTTTAAATCAGCCAGAGTCAGAGTCAGCTACGGTGACAACTTCCTGTGGTTATATTCAGTATGGTTTCTGTACTTAGTTCCATGTTGAAACAAAACAACCCCTGACAATATTTCATTACACACATTGGGAGGCTATGAACATGAAATTTTAAATGACATGGTTTAGAATCCCGCTGTGAGCCATGCATGGTGACACAATGTTTGTAATCTCAGCACTTCAGAGACTGTGACAGAACTGTGAGTTTGAGGCCGATTACTCATAGGATCCCATGGATCCTATGTACACATACACACAGACATAGAGAATACATAGGATACCCTGACTTAGAGGTGGGGAGATGATTTAGCTGGTAAGAATGCTTGCTACATGGGCATGGGGACCTAAGTTAAAATTCCCATTATCTGTGTAAAAACCCAGATGTCATGGCCACCCCCCTCCTGTATCCCTGGCACTGAGAGAGTGGGAGGGAGACAGGAGGATCACTGGAGCTTGTAGACCCTGTCTCAAGAGAATAAGATAGAGAATAATGGCATGTTCATCGGTACATACATCACATACATACACATACTTATTATTTATTTATATAAAACACAAACTTTAAAAGGACAGACCGTCTTTAAAACAAAACAAAACAAAATGGGCTCCGGAGGTATAGATATTTGCCCAAAAGCATGACAATCTAAGCTTGGTCCCCAGGTTCCACATGGTAGGGAGAAGTTGTCTTCTTCTTTTTTTTTTTTGGTTTTTCGAGACAGGGTTTCTCTGTAGCTTTGGAGCCTGTCCTGGAACTAGCTCTTGTAGACCAGGCTGAGTTTTCTTCTGACCTCCACAGATGACCACATTCACACACACATGGACACATGCTCACACTAAATAAATGCAAATTTAAATATTAAAATAAAACAGTTATGCCTATGTTTTGTTTTATTTGGTCCTTGTGAAATCCACAGAGGTAACAATAGAATGACATGAACTTTGTCGAAGGGGAGCCATAGAGAAGGCATTGTCTGTGATACCCGGCCATCCTACCCCATCCCTGTTAAGTACCCAGAGGCTTCTCTTCCCTGGGAAGGGCTGACTCATCTAATTCAAGGGATGGAAGAACAACTCAGGTAGGTAAGTGTGGCCCAGCTCATCCTCCTTTCTGCAAGCTCCCTGCCGCTTAGCAGGCTGCCAGTTATCAGATCGCCCCTCACCTGCCCCCCAGGAGCCTTCTGAATGAGGCCTGACCTGGTCTACCTCATCTGAGGGGTGAGTCTGTCATTCTGATGCTTGGCATCAGGAAGGGGCACTATTGCTGTCCCCTTACACTGTGGTTTCTATCTTGACTCTTAGCAGCAATAAAGGCAATAATTTAGGCCCACTACAAATTGTTTCAGAAAGTGACAAGATGATCCCTTTAAGCCTTAGACTCTAATAGATTCATGAAAATTGTCTCATGTATTTTCAGAGAAACAGTCTACAGGCTTTAATATTTTGTTTATTTAGCATTATTTTCTTCTCTCTGCCTAGATCCAATCAAAACAGAAAAACCCACAGTAATTTAAACAGAAAAGTTCAATATAAAGAATGAACTAAATAAGAGAATGAAGTAATTGAGGGGTCAGGTCAAGAAGTAAAGAGAACTTCAAAGGATGTAGGCATACCAAACACAAGGAGCAGCCACTGCCCCTAAGTGAGGCAGGCAGCAGAAGGAAGTCCTAAGCCTAACAGGCTCCAACTTCAAGAGAGCGCTCACCTCAGACTCACCGAAGCAGCAGTCACTGTGGTATCTTGTTCTCTGGCATCTGCTGGAGACACAATGGCTAGTTTGCTGGGGAAAGTGACTCGGGGCTCCCTAGTTGCACAAGGATATGAAACTGCTGGAGGTCGGGAGCCAGTATTAGAAAAGGCAGCTTCTGGCCTCAGGGGCCACCACCCACCTGCCTACTGTCCTCCTCAAACACCAAGTCCTACAGTGTCTTCCTAACCTGTCATATCTGGCCTTAAATTTAAAACTGTGATGCCTTTAGAAGACCAATGCTTTTGAAGTCTGCAGACTTCTTTTCTTAGAGCTAACAGTGCCACAGAGTAAATCTGGAAACACAATGCAACAGATCCAAACTTCTGATATTCTCCTGATAGTACTGTTGCTGGGAACATTACAAATTGTGAATGAAACTATTTTTATTTCTTGTTATATTTCCTTTTCTGATTCCTTCCCATCCCACTAGAAACTAACCTCTGTGGGAACAGGGATTTTGTCTTACTTTTAAGTGCTAAGTGTATATGGATGGCGGTTGTGAGGAAAGATGGACCCTCCTTAAGAAAAAAAAATGTCATCAATGAGGCACACATTCTGGAAATGGGAGAGAATACACTTGTGTGATTACATCCTAAGTGTCCCCCAAGGACCGTGCATTAAGGTTTGGTTCCCAGTGAGGTGTTGTGACTTTTGGGAGGTGTTCAGGTCAACAGGGAAATAACCTTTCTTTCCCAGCCAAAAGATGGTCAGTTTTGCTCCAGCACTCTCTCCTACCATGATGTGATGCATCAACAAAGGCTTAAAAGCACCAGGGCCTACCTATGCATGGGAACCTCGGGACTGTGGCCAAGCCTAACAACCCGAGTTCAGTCCCTGGAACACACATGGTGCAAGGAGAGAGCAGACTCCCAGAGGTTGTCCTCTCACTTCCACAGGCATGACACAGCATGTGGACCCACACACAAGCAAATGAATGCTAAGCAATATTAAACAAGTTCCCAGCCAAAAGAGTACAGACCAATATGCCAGTAAGTAGACTCTGCAAATCAAGCTAAAGAGCAACCAACTGGGCTTCCCAGAGGGGCCAAAGTAAAACTCCATTGCTAGCAGAGACTCCTGTATTGCTCAGCTTCCATAGAGTCTCTAGGCACAGACTTCCACACACAGGAAGCAGGCTGCTGAAGTGAGCCCACAAGAGGGTTGCATCACTGGGGAATCCTCCACATTACACAGTGCTGGTCATCCCTCAGCTATTTATACCTTCTCCTCTGTGAATAAATTCACAAGTGTTTTTAAGAAAAGCTGAAGCTCATCCTGTCCCTTGTAATATATGCAGGAAAGGGCACAGGATGTGATGCTTGCCCAGTGTGACTTCTGCAAAAGTCAATGAGGAGCTCCTTTGTTCTCCCACAGAGACTTAGAAAGGGATCGCTGACGCTTCTTCTAGCCTTTGGGTACGGTTGTTGGGGAAATGGCTCTTAGATATAATCAGGAGTACTGTGAAAACACAGCTACAAAAGCCACAAGGTGGTGAGGCCAAACCACAGCCCCTTCTCCTTCACCCTCATATGGCACCTGTGGGAACCACTAGGATTCTCATTCATACTTGCATAGTGTTGTAGTATTCTGCTAGAGAGATCTCGTGTCTTCTTCCCAGGCACTAAAAGACTATTCCAGGATACTTTCCTTTTCCAACAAGTTCTTCTCTCAAAAGGAACAAGTTTGTTTAGATGTGCTTTTCTGCTGCCTTAATATACATGTCAACAATACCTTCCTAAAACTGGCTTTTAAAAAAAACATAATTTTTTTACTAGTTGAGAATTTATACAGTGAGTTTTGATCACATTTGCCTTCTCTCCCCTAGCTCTTCCCAGGTCCACACACTTCCTCACCCAACTTTGTGTCCTTCTCCCATCTCCTACGTAGGCCAATTTGTGTTGTACAAGTATTCTTGGGTGTAAGGCCTTCCACTGGATAGTGGCTACACACTTAGATAATAGGGGCTATACACTTAGAGAAAATTCTTCCTTCTCCATCGCTAACAATTGTCAATAGCTCCTCAGCTCGGGGTAAGATAGTGTGCCCCACTTCCCGCTACGTGCTGGGATTTGGTCTGACTTAGTTTGCACAGATTTTGTTCATGCTGTCACAGATGCTGTGAGTTCTTATGTGCACATATACGGCTTTCAATGCCATGCTACTCCAGAGGCAGTAGTGGTGCTGTCCTATAGACAACTGCAGCCTAGTAGTCAGAGTAAGGAAGAAAAATGTCAGCCTCCCCTTTACACCTCAAACTTTTATTTGACCTGGTAAATATAGAGGGAAATATCACGGCTTCCTTCCATAGAGCAAGGAGGAAATCACTCTTTCCTCGGCATACAGCACTTCCTCCAGGGCTAGTGATGCTTGCCCTTCATTCCTCCTGTGTAGTTAAGTAAATGGTTGTTTGATTATAAAAAGAATTCCTTGACTAGTTCAAAAGTCTTCTAAAAGGTGTTTTGGGAGAACACAGTGTACCAGAACTGGCTGCCAAAAGGGGAAGGTGTAGAGAGACTGTAAAAAAAAGTAGACAAAGCCAATTTATTTGTGCTCTGAGGACAGCAGAGTGCAGGAGGAGACCAATAATCCCAGGCAGAAAGAAGATTATGGGAAAAGATACCATAACCTAGGCAACTTATTTAAATAAGGCACTTAACTGGAGACTTGTTTACAGTTTCAGAGGGCGAGTTCATACCCATCATGGTCTGGCGCAGGGCAGCAGGCAGTTAGGCATGGTGCTGGAGCAGGAGGTATCTGGTCCAGAGGCAGCAGGCAGAGAGAGCGTTGGGAGGAAAGAGGGGGAGAGAGGAAGAGAGGGGCAGGAAGGGAGAGGAATTTGGTCTGCCAAGGCCTTTAGAAACCTCAAAGCCAACTCCCATTTTTAAATCTCCTCCAACAAGGCCACACCTCCTAATCTGCTGTACAGCACTAATCCTTCCTAAACAGACTACCCACTGGGGACTAAGCATTCAAATAGGAGCCTATAGGCGCCATTCTCATTCAAGTGACCATAATTTATATGCTAAGATAGATCAAGGTGGTCATAGCTACCTGTAATGTGCCTTGGGATTTCTCAAAAACAATCAAAATATCCAATCTCAATTAAGAAATAGTTTTGGGGGGGTAGTAGTCAGTCAGCATTAATGAAGGTTGAATGTATGAATAACTATCATATAGGATTTGGAATAATTGTCAAAGGTCACCTGGTGGGTAAAATGGCTTTTAAGAACAACATGGCTGCCGGGTGGTGGTGGCGCACGCCTTTAATCCCAGCACTTGGGAGGCAGAGGCAGGCGGATCTTTGTGAGTTCGAGACCAGACTGGTCTACAGAGCCAGATCCAGGACAGGCTCCAAAGCCACAGAGAAACCCTGTCTCAAACAACATGGCTATAGTCATGTCAGCTGGGTCACTACAGAAAATATCTTGCTCCACATTTATTCCTTTAAGGTCTTTAATGTCTTATTTCTCTGCTTTTGGTCTCAACATTCAAGTTTGTGTTCTATGACTAATGTAGGATGAACTTGTTTGAAACCACACTGCATGAGTAAAGTGACTTGCTGCTGACTACTGTCCCAAGAGGTTCCTTCCGCAGATCACAAGTGAGGGGAAACACTGTGGTTGGACACTTGCTTAGTCAGTGTGACGACTTTAGTGGCAGAGCCTCACCAGAGAAAATGGGTCACTACAGATGGGCTTTGAGATTTTATAGGCTGGTTTCGTGGTCTGTCCACTCTCTACTTCCTGATTACAGACATCAGTGTGACAAGCCACCTCACCCTCCCCACCATCAGGAACTGGTCACTTATTTAGATGTGACCAAAACCAAACCTGTTGTACTTTTGTCACACGTCCCGGCAGCAGGTCTGCAGGGACGAGATCATGTGGTCCTGAGCCATGTGGCGATGGCAGGCAGCAGCGGGCAAGAGAGAGACAGATGCACCATGTAAAGTTGAACATTTATTAGGATTATGAAGGGGAAAGAGGGAAGAGGAGAAGAAGAGGAGAGAGAGAGAGAAAGAGAGGGAGAAAGAGGAGAGAGAAGAAGAAGCAGCTGCCTCTCCGAGAGAAGGAACAGGAAGAGGGGGCAAGTGTCTGTGACTGCAGACAGGAAGGGAATGGGCGTGGCTTGTCTCTTAAAGGACAGAAATCATTAAAGTCCCACCTCTTTTTTATAATAAAAAAGCAGGCGGTTAGGCACCACAGGTCAAAGGAATTGGGGCAGTGGATTCTCAAGACTGCTTCTGGCTTATTTGTGGGTGTCGTCTCCTGAGAAGGCTGGGTGCTGGCCACATCCTGGCATAGCTGGTCTCTTTGCTCCTGTCTGGTGTCTGTGGTATGGAAATGTCTGGTGTCTCTTACACCTGGTTAAGGTATTGGCAGAACAAAGTTAAATTAAGGAAAGAAAAAATTTTTAGGACCAGGGAATTTAGGGGGATGTTTCTGACCTCTTTAAGGTGGATCCTTTAATTCAGCTCTCAGGAACTTACAAGAATTCTTTGGGTTTGTGAAAACAGAAGTTTTAGACATATATATACACAGTAGCATATTTATTTATGTTAGAATGACTGTGACAGATATTTTTGTACAATGAAAAATATTTTTAAGACTATGGAAGGCAGCATAAGAAATTTGATCTGAAACTTGTTTAGTGAGGTTGTCTTTTTAAACTGGCAAAGCCTCTCAGCTATCAGACTGTATCAGAGATCTTTGAGAAGGATAAGATTTTACTTGAGTTACTGATTTAAAAATGACAAAGAACTTACTTGGTTGGCACCCAAGGCTACTCCTCAGGGTCCTCCATGGTCGCTGAAGGTTGCATTTGCCTTTTGCTGTTTAGTGAAGGGCCTGCCAGGCTCCAGAAGATCTTGTGGGCTAAGAAATCTGTAGGAAGACAGGCCTACCTTGACCTGAGCAGCTAGGCTGTCGATTCCAATAATTCTGTCCATATCAGGAGATCTTCAGCTTAGATGAAGGGCATCTCTGCCCAGGCCCAGTGGTGAAGCAAACTGTGGATGGACGTTGTTGTGTGACCATTTGTCTTCTGTCTTCTTTGGAGGAAGCAGAGTGCTGTTGGAAGCCAACCTGTCTCTTTTTGTTATGAAAAGCTTTTTAAATAAATGCCATATTCCCCAGATCTCTGAGCAGTTGAGGGCTGTCCATTAGGTATAACTACAGTTTAGAATCTACCTGGAGAGCTGGATCTGAGCTTGACCGCACTGGCTCTCAATTTAACAGGTAAGATCTACACTTGTAAAATGACAGAAAGAAGAAAAACTGCTTGCAATAGAAAGTTAATAGCAGAACTAATAGTAGAGAACAGCTTAATATATTTTGTAAGAAACTTAAAAGTACATACCAGTTTAAAACATGAGACTTATTGTTTTTGTAGTCTGAAATGAGATGTAATGAACAATTATAACATTAAGCATAGGTGCATTTAAGTTACATGTATGATCACACACACACAGAGTGAACAGGAATTGGATGAAGTGGCTGCTTTGGTGGGCCCTACCAAAGGCATGTCACTGCATAGAACACACATGCAACAGAGTCAGCAAGAGGAATTTAGAGACAAAAACATAAGTAAACTGGGGAACAAGACAGGGTATACTTCAGTAGAGATGGGAGAACCTGGTCACCTGACCTGGCTTGGTGGTAAGGTAAGAGAGTTAACACTGGAGAACCAGGCAGGGATACCTCAGTAAAGATGGTAGAACTTTGTCACCTGACCTGGCTCTCAGCCAAGATGGCGACAAAGTCACTTGACCCCAGTCAAAATGGCAGCAGCCACATGTTATATGAAAAAGCCACAATTTTTTAACTGCAGGGATTTTAAGCTTAATAATAAGAGAGACCTAGAGGCATGATCTGTCCTGTGGCTTAGCCACCCTTCCACAAGCCACAGAGGGGAGCAAAAGGCTGGGGTTGAAAAAAGCCGCACCATGCCACAAGCTACGACTGAAATTGAGGGAAAAAAAAAAAGTCGAGGGATGGATATGGATAGCTCACTACTCAACAGCTAAAATTGTGTAAACCCACAAAACAGCAACACCACAAGGCCTATAACAGGGACGTCTCCCCCTATAGGTGGGGTGTAAATCAGCGCGACCTTCAAAGACTCATGGGAAGGCATCTCCCCAGACCATGAGTGGGAAGGTAAGGCCTGACTGGATCCAGTCCAGGCGACTGGAAGCCAGAGAGGCCAGAGGCCGCTCCAAGCGGCTTTTTACAGCGAGGGGAAAAAAAAAAAAAGAAATGGAAAAAAAAAGAGAGAAAGAAGGATCTGAGGGACCCTGGGCCCTCAGTCACGGGTGGATTGGCCCCGGGGCCATTCCAAACACAATCTTAGCTAAGGGAAGTGACGACAGCAGAATGGAGGAGACTCACCAATAAAAAAATCTGGTTCAGGATCCCGATCCCTGGAGAACTGGAGTAGGAGAGCCTATCCAAGTCATGGCTCCAATGTTGTACTTTTGTTGTGTTCCCCAGCAGGCAGGGGACAGCGGGTCCCAAAACAGCCAGTGGGTCCCAAAACAGCCAGTCCCAGCCAGTTCCAGGCAGGGCGGGCGCCCGAGACCATGCCAGCATGTCTCCGTGGCTGTGGGTCCCCGGCAGCTTTGTGGCGGCTAGCTGCCACTAGCCATGTGGTGGCTGAGGGCAGGTGAGAGACACGACATAGACCATGCAGAGTAAAGTTGAACATTTATTAAGGTGGATTATGGAGGGGGAAGGGGGGTAAAGGGGGGGTCAGAGAGAGAGAAAGAGAAAGAGAGAGAGAGGGAGAAAGAGGATAGAGAAGAAGAAGCACCTGCTGCCTCTCTGAGAGAAGGAAGAGGAAGAGAGGGGCAAGTATCTGCAGCTGCAGACAGGAAGGGAGCGGGCATGGCTTGTCTCTTAAAGGGACAGAAATCGTTACAAAACCCTTCCTCCTTTGAGTGGCTTTGCCACGTATTTTTGTCACAGCAATTAGAAACTGACACAGGAAGTGAGAGTAGTAAATGTTTTCGAATGTAACATCTACAGTGAGGTGCCTCTGAAGGACTTGAAAGCTTGGTCATATAAAGACGAAGGCAGTGCATATTAGAGCAGAGCCAGGTGCAGTCACATTGAAGAAGCCGAAAGTTCCCCAGGCATTACAATTAGGCTTTAGCAGGACTGATGATGACAAAAAGATCTAGAGAATTAGGTTAGGTATACAGATGGCTGGTCACAAAGAGATTTTTTTTTTTTAAAGGAAGTCATAGCTATAAATGCTGACCATGGTGAGTTAAGGTGGCACTGGTATAAAGTTGGTAGCTTTATGGCCATGATATAGTTCTACTGGGAAGATGAGTGTACTGAAAAATGAATGCATTTTGTTATCTCAACCCAGCAGCTTAAAGGAGCTCTACCTCCCTTTTCAACTTGATAGCCAACCATGACTTTGATAATTACTTGGCTTTGTAGGTGAAAGGAGCCAGAAAGTAAGTCATGTAGATTTTTTAGTTGTCTCTTTTTGTACTCTATAAACAGTGAGTTGGCATTCTGACTTCATAAACCATTATCTTGGTTAATATAGTATATCCCTCAAAGATGGGCATGTCTTTGAACGATGCTAAATGAAGTCCTCCAAGCCCAATCTATCTTTCTACATGATAAGATTCACCAGGATAAAGAAATGCTGTCCTCTGAGGCCTCTCACTAGAAATTACCCACTGTCCTTTGCTCAGCAAGGGACCTTATTCCTACCTAGACTATACTATCTTTGTGCACAATTGTGATCTTTGTTTAAAAAAATGGTAGAAGGGAAATGGGTTTGTGTATCATTGTGGTTAATGGGAGAACCAATTTATGTGGGGCACTTGTTATACTCTCTGGGGAATAGTAGGCACTCAGCAAACACTAATGCTGACAAAGTAGGTGGCTGTCAGGACTGCAGTGTGGGGAGGACACAATACTGAACTCACTCCTCTTCTTCTCAAGGACATAGGGGAAAACTGCATCCTGCCCTATCTACAATGTTTTTGCATAGCAAACCCAATGCAACACAGCGCTCTCTCTGTTGTCCCCTGTAGCTTTCACTTTACTAGCTCGGTTTAAGTTTCAGTTCCCACATCGTGCTGCTTATGGATCCCTTTCTCTGAAATGGTCACCCTCTCCTCACCTCTGTCCTGTCCTTTATCCCATCAACTCCGTGCAAAACTTGCTAGTTTCTCAGAATGCAGTTTACGCATGGCCTTAGATTGCAGTCCTCCACACACCAAGCCTGTGCCTTTCTCAGGCCCTTAGCCCATGCTGATCTCTCTCTCCTACTATCACTCTGTCCCTACAGCTTTGGAAGGGCCTGACAATATCTCAGCCCTCAAGACTCGCTGTGAGCATCACGATTTCAGAGAAACCCTTCCTAACCACCTCCCGTATGCCCTCGCCTTAATGTCATCTTTTGTTTTTTGGCTGTATGCTGTTTTCTTTACAGTACCACTGGAAGACAACTCCTCTGTTTCTTACATAAAGTTCTGTCTTCATCCACTATCCAAGGTAAAGTCAGAAACCCCATCTTTCTTGTTTACCACCCCAAACTCCTCAACTTGGCACACCATGGTCCTCAGTAAAGATTTATGAATGCGATATAGAATGAGTACCACCTATGAATGCGATATAGAATGAGTACCACCTGTTCTGGAAAGTTGTAACAGCCCAGCTGGATTAAATAATCTTCCTTTGAACTACTATCCTCTCGGCATGCTTCTTTGTGCAGCATTTGAGTTATAGGCTCGTTGATAACTGCACAAGACTGAAAATACCTTTCATGCACGCTCCCGTGGTAGCAAGGCAACCTATGGAAAGAGGAAGGACCAGTTATAAGACCCTAGAGAGAAGCAGTGTTGGAAACAAAACTGAGTTGTTGGTGGCGATGGTGAGGCCATAAGAGTTTTTAGCTCATTTCCCATGAAGAATCCTCCAAAGACCTGGGGGAAGAGAGTACCTCTTAGGAACCTCAAGCCTACTTTGGAGCTTAGCAATAGGCCAGAACTATGGGGGTACTATAAAGGGCTAGAGCTCCCTCAGGTTGGGTGATGTGGAAGGACTGACTCCTGAAGGTCTTTACGAAACCCTGAGCTGAACTTCTACTTGGTGAGGTGAGGCTGAAGGGTTCTGAATCAAAAGAGACAGAGAGAATGTAGGGAGCGCTGTGATGGGGCTGCTGAGTAGGATGGGGGGAGGGGGCAGCAAAGGATAGACCTCTGCATGCCATCCATTAGGATGAAAAGCCAGTCCTCAAACCCAGTACACAAACTGAGCCCCTCTGCTGACAAAACATCAACCTGAAAGCTCCAGAGAACCTAGAAGACATTTTACCAAGGAGAGGGCTCAAGGAGAAAAAGCCCTTTCTTAATTAATGTGGAATTAAACATTTAACTGACTACTATCTTAAATAAAGCTGTGCAAACCAGAGGAGACAGAAATAATTAATGAACCTGAGGTTTCTTCCCACTCTAGCCCTGCCTACATTATCTGAGGCAGAATTAAAACGCTCGAACTTCTGGCAGAACAGTTTACCTTTAGTCTCCAAAGCTACAGAGAAACCCTGACTCGAGAAAAACAAAACAAAACCAAAAAAAAAAAAAAAAAAACGTTGGCATGTATTAACAAAGCAGGTAACTTCTTTCCACCAACCCAAACGAAGAATGCCATCACATAGCACCTGAAACCTAGAGCAGACTTTTTCCTGCATTGCTGTAACCTAACACCCGCCATTCCCACCAGGTATTTGGTAACCGCATTCACTGTCTCTGCTCTAAGGCCTTAACAGTTCATGTGGCTTCTGTGATGAAACATGGGAAAACACAAACCCATGTTCCCAGGCATGGTTGCTCATATTTAGTCCAGAAACAAACAACCTACCTCTTTTTTTGTTTTGTTTTTCGAGACAGGGTTTCTCTGTAGCTTTGGAGCCTGAACTAGCTCTTGTAGACCAGGCTGGCCTCGAACTCACAGAGATCTGCCTGCCTCTGCCTCCCGAGTGCTGGAATTAAAGGTTTCCGCCACCGCCGTCCGGTTTGTTGTTGTTGTTTTATTTGTTTGTTTTTGGAACAACTCCCTCTTATTCCCTTTGGAGCAAGCACTGTTTTGTTTGGAGTCAGCATCTGTAGTGTATAATAAACGTCACATAGCAGTAGTAGTATGAAGCAATTATCAATGGTCCTTACCAGTAGTTCTTGGGTGAGAATTGGGATAGGAAGAATTAATGCAACTTTGAGCCTCCCTTATTCACTCTCACCTAAGCCAAGCAGTATGGTTTCTCTATTTGAGTAGGAGAGCAGAAACTACTCTAACTTTGTTTTTGTTTTTGTTTTTTTTTTAAATATTTTATGGTGTATATTCATTGTACACAGTACTGGATCACATGTCGACAAGTTATTTCAAGTATGTCATGTCATGTCTGTTCGAAGGTAGACACTGGTCATCCTTCAGACTCTCTCCGAGAGCATTCGTCGTGTTTGAATGTCTCCTGAGAACAGAGGCAGTTTCTGAGAGAGTGAGATGGTTTTTATCCTGCGATTCACTATGATGAGAATTATGGTACCCCTTTCGTCACTGAAAAAATGTTTTGTTTGGTAGCTACCATAGCTCAGACAATACGATGAGCACTGGGCCAGGTGCCTGCCTCCCCCAACCCTCCAAAAGTCACTGAACTGGATCAGCTTCCCTTCTCGGCAAGACCTGCATCATTCTCACTGACGCCTAATACCTAAAATAGCATATTTTAGGTTGACTCAGGAAGAACTGTCTCAATAGCAATTTCTTTAAGAACAGAGGCAGTTTTAAAATGGGTATTTAGAATACTTACAAATTTAGAAATTTAGAAGTCAGTCGTGTGCTTTAACTTGTGATACAGGCTCACTTTGCTGCTCTGGAAACTGAAAAACATCAAGATTGAATTCAAATCAAGTACTTCAAATATTTTACAGGAGAAGCAGTGCTGTGGTTGCTAGGCAACCTGACAGCCTCCCAAGCCGGGACCAGCTCTCCTCCCACACTTGACCATCTCGCCCCAGCAGTGGGACGCGGAGTCGCCATTGGTCCCTAGCTCCTCTCACTGACCTTCAATTGGTCAGAGAACCTCTCACTCCGCTCCCGTTGGCTCTCGCCGTCTCTCGCCGTCCAGCCATTGGCAGGCACGTTCTCGGGCCACCGTACGTCACCGTCTCACCCCACTTCCCCGGTCCTCCGACTTTGTCCCCGCCCCTTCCCCCGCCCTTCCATCCGCGAGGGAAAACCCTAGCGAGTCACGGCCTCTCATTTCCTTCCCATTGGCAGAAAGCGGACTGAGGGGCGGGCGCTGCTGAACGACTCTGCGCACCGGGATTGGCTACGGGAGCCGCTGTCCCGCCCCTTGCCGCCTCACGGCCGTGCCGGAGTCGGGTGGGTCGGTGGCTATAAAGCTGCTGAGGGCGGGAGGCACCGTGCACTGTCCTCTGTGGGTTACCCCTTTCTTCAGCCGGGGTCCGGTCGCGTTTGGGTGAGTGTTCCACGCGGGGCGGGACAGCTGGCGGCCAAGGCGCCCCGGGCGGCGTACAGGGGAGGAGACGACGTCCTTGACTAGGCCGGAAGGCACAGCGCTCTGCTCCGGTCAGGGTGAAGGTGTCGACCCGGTCCCGGAGGACGGGGTGCCGGGAGTGGGCTTGTGCGGGAGCTCGCGAGCTGGGGAGCCGGGGCGGACAAGAGGACCCGGACACCGCCGTGGGCAGGCGGGGCGCCGAGAGAAGGCAAAGAGCGTTGAGGGCCCGGTGTTCTGATGACATAGTCAGAAGTCGGAGTCGCCTCTGAGGTAGCTGTGACCACCGAAGTGGGGCATCAGCAGGGGATGAGAAGGGATCTGGGCTGTCAGCGTTCCTCCGGTTAATAGCGGACCCCAAAGGGATGGGGAAGCCCAGACTCAGATGCAGACTAGTAGATTGGCAGGGGGTGTGTCCTGCCTCCAAGTACATCATTGATGAGAAGAAGTGGGGAGCGTTACTTTTCCCCGATTCAGATGCAAGAAATCACACCTGTGATTTAGACCTAGCCAAGGACTGATGCTCTGGACACCTTTGGTATGTGGCTTGCTTAAAATAATGAGTGAGCTCTAGTCCCCTCTTCCTCCCCCTCGTCCTCCTCTCCCTCCCCCCTCCTGTTAATATCTCCACGATATTTAATAACAACCAGCCTTAAATGTTGTAAGGATGTGATGGCCCCGGGCCCACAGAACCTATCACACAGATTTAGGGTTAAGTCAAGGAAATTTCAAAGCCAAGTGTATGGGAATCTTTGAAAACGTGACCTTCTTTGATTCCTGGTAGAGAAAGAATTGCTTTGCGACATTCTGGAGGAGGGAATTGGGGAGTAGGTGGCAGGAGGCACCTACTTGTCCTTCTTGCCAAGCTTGCCCCTGTGGCTTTGGCCTCGGGCCATCTCTGACTGCCTTCAACTACCCACCTCTGCTGCCACCCCTCCATCCTGCTGGTGATCTGGCTGACCCGGGAGTGAGATGGCTAGCCCGTTCTGATGGCTGCTAACATTTGCTGTATTTTAGGGATGAATTGTGAGAAGCAAGGCATGCTAACAGCACACCAGACTACTCATAGTTACAGATTTTTCCTCCCAAGCTGTGGTTTAAATTTTTATTGTACAGATTCCATCAGATTGGAGACAGACTGAAAGTCTCCATAGGTATCCACAAGTGTTTCTTTGCAGTCTGAGACTTGTGAGCAGTTTGTGTTCTTCGATCAGACTTTTACATTTCAGCCTTTTTTTTTTTTTTTTTTTTTTTTTTGCATGGAGATGGAGAGCAAGGATAATCTGCCCCATGAAAAGGAGAGACTGCCTTTTCTTGGTGCCTAACCTTTGTAGGTATTTCCTAAATTAGCAAATATTTCCTGTAATGCAATTCTGGTGTCTTCTGCAATTGCAGTTCTCAGAAGGCTTGGAAAAGCTGGGGAAGAGGGAGTATAAAGATTCATGTTTGAAGTCACTGAAGTGACTTGCATTTAATTTTTGTCTTTCATAAATATCTCTTCTGATTGTTTATATGTGTCATCTGATGGAGTTGTTTTTGATGATTTTTAACTGAAGTTTTAGCTGCATTGCTTTCAGAAGAAACCAAGACATTGATGGAACGTGGGTTTTATGGGTCTTCTAGAATGATTTAATGCCTGGCTGTAGCATTCATTATCCAGCAAAACTCTAGGTGTGGTTGAAGGAGATGTTGAACTCTGTATCAGAATGTATACATTTTTACATTTATGTATGCCAAAGAGGTCAAACGTGATGATAGTTGGATTTAGAAAGGGAACACAACCTCACCACTTGATTTAGGGCTTAGAAAGCCATATAGTAGTAGACAGCTGTGTCACTTTGGAATTAAAAAGGTCGAGAAACATGTTACCTAATTAATGGCTTCTTGTTAGCACTAGAATCTTCATCTGTTCAGCCTAATGCTTGGTACTTGTTGATGTTCTCTTAGTGTCTGTCAACTGAACAATAAAGAGAAAGAAAGTAACCTCTTGAAGCTCACTCTTTGCAGGGTTTGTGGGTATGTGTCAGTTAGTGTGCTAATGAATAGAAGAGGGGCAAACGTCCTTTTCTTACTTTGTTCAGATTAGGATCTGGGAATGATGCAAACCCATCCTTTGCTTTAAACAGTAGTGAATGAGAGCCAACTTCTGTAAACTCCTCAACAATGTTTGGCTCTATAACCTTAGCTTATCTCAGAAATAATGACAAAAACTTCTTGGTGATGGGTACTCAGGTACTTGAATCTTAAAAAAAATGCTCTAGAATTTTTATAGCACCAAATTCAGCCAATCTTTAAGTACTCTTTACTCTAAAGTCTCTACAAATGGTCAGATCAATCAAATCAGCTAGGCATGGTTCATATCTTTAATTTCAGTACTTGGTAAAGCAGAGCTAAGATAGCTTGGATCTCTGCAAGTTCAAGGCCTGCCTAGTCTACATACTGAGTTCTAGGACAACTAATCTACACAGAGACCATGTCTTGAGAAATCAATCAACCAACAAACCAAAAAGAATCAAACTATACTGTCCAACTCCTCATAACTAATATTTTGGTGGCATAGGCTATACAGACTGGACTGTGACTGATGTATCTGGATAGGAACACAGATTAGAAAACTCTGTAATTTACCTAGGAAAGTTTTCTAGAAAAGAGAGCTTAGAAGAGAGCCTTGAAGGATGAATAAAGGCTCCCAACCCCCATCCCATGCCTTGTTTTCAACAAGTGGAGCACTTGACCCCAAGTCTTAATGACCTGAGTTCAGTTCCCAGGACATGGAGGTAGAAGGAAAGAAGCCATCATGGGGAGTTGTCCTTACACACACACACACACACACACACACACACACATACACACACACACACACACGTACAGTAAATAAATAAATGGGACTAGACTCTCTATTGTCAGACCAGGAGTTGTGGGAGAGTCAGGGCTGTGTGTGTTTTACTTGGAGATCTAGGTACAATTGTACAGATGAGGGTAAAGATTAACAATTTTTGGTTATATCCTCCTAAAGAAAGATGAACATTCCAGTAGCCTGGTTTTCTCTCCAGTGGCAATGTAAGAGATCATCAAACAACTGCTTATAGTTAGTCAGGGACAGTGTGTACTAGAGTAGTTTATCTGAGGACTTGTTTGAATCAAGGCTAGGGAATGAGCTAAAAGGAGAAATTCTGCTGAGTAAGTACAGCAAGTTCTATTAGTCTTGGCCAAATTCAGACTGCCTGTACCGTGATTTGTGAGTCTCCAAGCCTTTGTTGTGGTGTGTGTGGCTTCTTGAAGCTCTTTAACTGCTTCTTGATCCATGTTGATTCCTCTTCTCTGCTCCGTAGAGATGTTATAGTCTGATAACTTTAGGTTTTGTCACTATGGGCTGTGTATCCTTTATCAGAAATGCTTGAGTCTGGAAGTAACCTTCATTGTTTTGAAACTCTTGCAGGCTTGTGTGTTTGTGTAAGGAAGGAAGAGATTGATTTGTAGATAAGACCCCAGGCCAAAGGTAAAATTAATGTTTCACCTACACTTTACACACGGAGTCTAAAGCTACGACATTTGTAGTGTTGCAAGCATTTTGATTGACCTGTCGCACGAGTTCAGGTGAGATTTCTACACAGCATCATGTCAGCGCTGGAAAACTTGGACTTTGGTGCACCTAGGCTTCAAGTTGTTCCGATCAAAGATGCAGAACTGCGCCCTGTCAGCAACTGTAGAATAGAATCTAAAGCTTATGCCTCTCTGGTGGGGTCGTCTCCCAGATGCCATTCCTCTCTTGTGGGAATCATACAGACTTTATGTCGTCTGTAATTAGCACTACAGCCTTTCTGACTATTCCTTCTCTGCATTAATGTGCTCAGGTTCTCTGTGTGTCTTTCTCCTCCCTCCTATTTTCCCTCCCCAGTTTAATCAAAGTAGGAAGAGGACTGAGGGTGTGGCCAGTACTTGACCAGCAGAAGGGAGGCCCTAGCTTGATCCCAGCACTGTGAAAATAAACAAGTGGAAAAGGTGTATGGTAGTATTTCAGGGGAAATGCCTTTGCTGCAAATTAGCCATGACTTCAAGAAGTTAGTAAGTTGTTGCACCTCAACATGGGGAAGGAATGATATTTTCTACCCTACCAAGAAATGGTCTTGACTTGACCTCTTTAGTTTACAGATAACACAGCATAATTTGAGATAATAAGGAATAAAAGATAAGCTATTTCCTGTAAGTGTATGTATAATGCTGTACTCAAAGGCTTTCCCCCTTTGGAATGTAATATTCTCTTTTCTTATAAATTCAAGGTTTGCTTATTCTGGGGCTACAGCAGCTCAGTGTTTTAGAGCATTTGTCTCCCTTGGAGTATTGGTACCTGATCTTACCAAGTAGTTCCCACGTTTCATCTTCTCAACTTCAGAGTGAGCTGGTGGGGGCGGGTACCTTTATTTTACAGTTGAGGAAATTGAGATTCAAAGAGGCACAAATTATTGCTGAAACTCCTTTTGTGCCAATAAGCTGGAAACAGTAGGCCTCTTTATTGTAGAGTTTACTTCTGATTTTGCTAATCCCAGTTCTTGGTGGCGCATGTTTATGAGAAGACCGCTGCTCTCGCAGCACTGTAGTCTGCAGTCTGAATGATGCTGTGATGTTGGTTCCTCAGTAGAGCCGTAAGGCTGCTGCCATAGAGGCTAAAAGTGCCGTCTTTTTCTAAGCATGTGTTGAATTGTGTTTTTGCATAATATAATTAAATAAGGAAATCCTTGCTTTAACTTTGAATTGAAGTCGTTGATTTGTGTAGTGCTTTATGACTTTAAAAGAAGTTCTCCTTTGAAACTTCTAGTGCCTGAAGGAGGAACCAGTGAGCGACCTGGAGACTGCAGTTCTCTGCCCTTCGCACAGGTATGGCGCCAGTCATGTCTTTTTCCTCCCTGCTCCTTTCTTTCACTATGTCACCTGGCTGGAACTTGCTGATCTGCCTGTTTCCTCCCTCCTAAGCGATGGTATTTAAGGCACATACCAGGGCTGGAGAGATGGCTCAGCCGTTAAAGGCTAGGCCCACAACCAAGGCACATACCACCATGCCTTGAGACATATATTCCTAAAACTATTCTTAGGATTATAGTTACCTGGAAAATTTAGTTAATGTTATAAATTCTTCTGGAGACTTTCTAATTTTGTATTTAAAAGTTAGTGTCTGCTTGTAACATGAAAAATATAGATAATAAAAATACAGCCTTATAACTTAATCTGAAATAGTCACAGGTAGGCATGCCTGCCAACGGTGTATGCATGTATTTGTTTATTTATTGCCATTTGAAGTTTGAGGCAGGATCTTATTTGGTATGTGACTCAGTTCTGCCTCAGCCTTCCAAATGCTGAGATTTTAGTAGTTTGACATTGCAGGGTCCATCTCTGGGCTCTGGGTGAGTCTTTAGGGTTCCATGAGACTAGACAGTGGTTGCAGTTATTGTAGTGCCACACAAGTCTCACAAGAAAAAGATGCTGACCCTAAGCAATAAAGGAAAAGCTTGAGAATTTGCAGTAGCTAAACACTGTCAGGTGTAGGACCGCAGGGAGTGGCAGTAGAGAGCTCAGCCAGGAGACTCATAATAGCCCAAGGCCCAGAGCTCAAGCCTGTCCCTGAGTCATGGAGGATTGGATTAGGACTCCCATCAGGACTATTGTCCTCTGCTTTTCTCCTCTTTTCTTCCTCCTCCCCACTTCTTTCTTCTTTGTTTTCTCTCCTTTACTATTCACCAAGGGTTGGGTTGTAGGGGAGTGTGCTTCTAACCCCTAGCGGAAGGTCTAGAAAGTATCACAAGTATACAAGATTTCCTGCCTGACTTTGTTAAGGCACATAGCATCTTTTGTCCCCCAGAGGGGCGTAGTCCCTTTAGAGAGCAGAGGACAGTTTTCTGAGGGTGATGGCTGTTGGAAGACTTTCAGTTTCCTAATTTTTGTGGTAGGCATGTACTTTTTGCCTCCTTTTAAAATTGAGATTGAAAGGAGAAATCTTTGTATTTTATTATAAATATAGAATCTTCATTTGCTGTCAGTTTTTTTAATTGCAAGTTTAATGCCGTGAAAGATAATTTATTATCAAAAATTTAAGCTGTATGAGAGAATTTTTTTTTTATATATCCTGGGCTTTTTGTTCTTCCATACCAAGTTAGTTATTATTCTCTCAAGGTCTATGAAGAATTTTGTTGGGATTTTGATGGGGATTGCATTGAATCTATAGATTGCCTTTGGTAGATGAGAGAATGTTTTTAACTGTTAAATTTTCAAAGTTCTGTTTAGAAAATCACTGTGTTTTAGGAATCACCATGAATTAACCAAAATATCTCATTCCCTGGCAGGATAAGGAGTCGAAACACTATATTCAATTGTTTCTGACCTTTAGGTTGTTTGGTTAGCCACTCCCACCACTCATTTACGTCGGGTCTATTACACAGCTTTTGGGAGGAGACCCAACTGTAACCTTTATGCTGGAAGATATATCAACTTTCTGTTCTTCTAAATACCACTTTCTGCTTTTCTAAATGTCACCAAGCGATCACTTTTTCTCTGCTGTGTCATATCTTAGCTGAGTGCTGTTTGATTGCTTGGTTGGTTCCCTCCACCCCCATTAGAGCTGTTGTATTTCAAATTGAATATCTGTTTAACAAGAACACATTGAAAACATCTCTGCTACTAGGAAATCTCTAAGAATGAATAATATTGACCAAATCAGACAGCGTTCATAGATATGTGGTGTGTGTGTATAATTAGAAGCATGCGCTTGTTGCCTTGTGACAGGTGATTTGATTTAACAACAACATAATCTCAGATCTTCACTAAATTTACTAGTGGGAAAGTACATTGCAATGTTTAGAGGTTATGGATTTGTTCATTTGATTTCCAAAAGCATTATAAGTCAGTGGGCAGAGGCAAGGTAGAAAGTCCCACTGTTTTCATCTTGTCGCAAGCAGTTTGAAGAGCTGAAAGGAGCCTGAGGGAAGGAAGGTGGTGAAGGGGTCACTTTGACTGCCTCTGAGATGGGCACTCAGAAGGGAGTCTGTAGATGGGTCACCTACATGCTGTCATAGTGTCTGGGCTGGCTTTCTTCTCTGTTTATGTTTTCCTTGAGGGTCTGGAGATGAATTCAGGGCCCTGTATGCTGATCTGTTTGTCTTAATGCTAATTTTTGAACCTTTTGCTGTATGTTATGCCAAGGACTTAATTTAGAGTCTGTGACTAGTAATGCACAGCTCCTTTATGTCTTCATTTCAACCTCAGTGTAGTCAAGTGGGTACCAACTTTAGACAGCCATAGCATTCGCAGAGAGATTCTGTAGTAGCACCAAGTGAAGACAGCAGCTGCAAGTACCTCTCAGCTTGTTCCTTCTGATTTAAAACACAGAAAAGGAGCTGAAGATTTAGGAGATAGGAAGGTAGGGACTTCTTCTGAAGGTAGGGACCTCCTTATCTTGCCGGGTGGTGTTGGCACACACCTTTAATCCCAGCATTCCCAGAGGCAGAGGCAGGTGATCTCTCTAAGTTCAAGGTCAGCCTGGTCTACAAGGTGAGTTCTAGGATAGCTGGGGCTATACAGAGAAATCCTGTCTCAAAACCTTTTTTTAAAAAAGGACTACTTTACTTTTCTTATTAGGCTATCACTGGAATGATCCCCTTGTAATGTATGCTTCTGTGTCTGTTGCTAATGACACTTTTTTTTTAATGTAATAAACACTGAAGCACTGTCAGTAATTTAGGGCTTAAAGTATATAATTGGCTAATTATCACATTTAGTAGTTGTTTTCCTGTTGAGTAGTACATACACTTTGCTTGGTAAAATGGGTATATGAAAGTCTAAGACATGAAGAGATTCAAAAGCATTGGACTTAATTGAGGTTACACAGGTAGTAGGCTGCTTGGATACCATCACGAGTTAGCCCCATATCAAATAGTACTACAATCTGGAGGGATTAAACAACAGAATTTTTGTTTTTAAAAAGATGTATTTATTATGTATACAGTGTTCTGCCTGCAGGCCAGAAGAGGGCTCCAGATCTCATTATAGATGGTTATGAGTCACCATGTGGTTGCTGGGAATTGAACTCAAGACCTCTGAAAGAGCAGCCAGTGCTCTTAACCTCTGAGCCATCTCTCTAGCCCCTTAGATTTTTTTTTTTTTTTGCCAAGTTTTGGAATACAACTCAAGGTACATGATCACTTCTTTAAAGCTCTTTTGTGGATTGGAGATGTCATGGCCCTTCATGGAAGATAAAGAATGCATGAATACAGACCTGAACCAGCTCTTTGGTATCTTCTTGTAAGGGTGCTATCTGAGCTGGTAAAGGTTAGGCTCACAATCAGAAATGCTAGGGTACTGATTCCATTGTGAGGTCCCCATTCTCATGACCTTACCTCAAAAGGACCATCTCTCCAAATGCCATACAAAAGAGGGGAAAAAAGGAAAAAAAAGAAAGAAGATTGCCAGTGTTTTCATAGTTAGAGCTTAGCATTCTATTTATTCATTTGGAAACAGAGTCTCACTATGTTGCCCAAGCTGTCCTTGAACTTCTGGGCTCAAGTGATCCTCCTGCTCAGCCTTCTAAGTGCTAGGTTCATATTGCCATCACTGTGTCTGCCACTTCTGAATTCTTTTTATATCGAGTTGTAATTCCCATGGAACTCTGTCTGTGTTACAAAGAATATTTATAATATAGCATCCATTGAAGAACTGTAAAAGAGTAAGAAGGCTTTGGTGCTGTCTTTTTGGTTTCTATCATAACCTCTGATAGCATCATATCATAATTTAGGGATTCAGTTTCCCCAGAGTACATAGTTGCCAGGCATAAAGAGTGTATTACAGCAAATTGTGTCTGGGAATTAAAAAAAAAAAAAAGCCAGGCATGGTGCCACATGCCTTTGATTCCCAGATCCGAGTACTACTTGGGAGGCAGAGGCAGGTGCAGATGTTTGTCTATGAGTTTGAAGCCAGCTTGGTCTATAGAGTGAGTTCCAGGCTAGCTAAAGCTACACTTAGTGAGACCTATCTCAACCCTACCTCCTAAAAAAAAGAAAAGAGAGTCTTGGGTCTAGAAGATTTGGGTTATAGAGTAAGACTCTATCAAAAAAGTAAAATCTTTAACCTGGATGTTAGGTGCTTATTTATTATGTTCTTTTTGGTTTGGTTTTTGAGATAGGATTTCTCTGTGTAGCTCTGGCTGACCTGGAACTCACTTTGTAGATCAGACTGGCCTCAAACTCACAGAGATCCACCTGCCTCCCGAGTGCTGGGATTAAAGGCGTGTGCCACCATGTCCGGCTATTATGTTTTAATACATTCACAGTTTAAGAACTTGTTCTCTGAAGATGTTTAATGTTCTAAGCACCAAACTTCTGCTTTAGATATCTCCCAAGGATCTCAATAATTAACTTACTCTGATCTTCTTCTATGTTAGTGTTAAAGGGGAGTGTTCGGAGTGGCAGAGGACAGGTGATGTAGGTTTGACTTTCCTTTTTAGTGTCAGATTAGCATTCGGTTGTCAAATTCTATAGAAGATAGCAAATTGATTTGGCAAACTACATGTTTAAATGGTGGAGAACTAAAAGTCCCATCTCTTGATCAGCATTACCCAGCTATTACATACCTAACATGGGAACTGTGTTCTCGTAGGGTTTGAAGAATGGCTCCTGCCTTGTTTCACTGCAGTTCAGCCAGTAGGTTTGTAACCAGTTCCTCTATTAACAAGGTCCTCCACACACACCCTGGTTTTTCATTTCTTGATGACTAAACCTTTTAAAGGCATTGAGGCACCTAGGTTAAATGACTAGTCCCAGGATAGACAACAGTGGTCTGAAGGGCTTTTTGTTATTATTGTTTTGGTAGGTAAATCTAGACAATTGTTGATTTGTTTATACTTTTTGATAGTGGTCAGAAATAAATATTCTCTTTGATCATATACTTTAAAAAAGATTTTGT
>JAQHUG010000005.1:14875060-14909926 GCA_028555095.1 Dicrostonyx torquatus
AGCCACCATGTGGTTGCTGGGAATTGAACTCAGGACTTTTGGAAGAGCAGGCAGTGCTCTTAACCTCTGAGCCATTTCTCCAGCCCCTACTTCTGTTTTCTTTGAGACAGTGTCTCATGTAAGCTAGCTCTGAACTCTTGATTCCCCTGCTCCCAACTCCTAAGTGCTGGGATTGCAGGCATGTGCTACTGCGCCTGGCAGAAATCCTTTATCTTAATGTCAGAGTGAGTTTCCTTCAGACGTTGGAAGAGCAGCTCTAATTTAAAGGCTCTGGTTTTTGTTTTGTCCGTAATTGATTGCAGGAAGAGGGAGCTGACCTGAGATTCTTTGTTCAAAATGGTTTCTGCTAAGGCGGTAATGTGCCGCAGAGGGCCGCAAATACATTCATCAGGTTGTTTCCTGAAGCAGGGTGCCAGGTCCTTTATCAGGACAAGTGCTTTTCACTGGCATTGAAGCTTGTGGTTTCCTGTAGCATCTTCCCCTACATACTTTTCCGTGAGAAGAGGCTGTCTAGAATCTCCAGGCGAAGGGATTGTTGCAACACTAAAAACATGGATGTGGTATTGGCAAGCAGGGTTATGGAAACATGTGACATGTAGAATCAACCATCACTACTAAGACTTATCATCTGTAGGTGTTGGAGGAAGACAAAGCAGTGGATCCTGTGGTTACCCAAACAAGATGGAGGCCCAAGATAAAGACTGAGTTTGGCCAGCTTTTACTACCTACTTAGGAAGCCTGGGAAACAAATGATAGCCCCAAGTCAGTCAACCACCAATTAAAGGCATTCTAAAAGTCAGAGTGTCTTTAAAAGAAAGTGTAAGGAGGGCCTCATCTCTTGCTACAGAAGGAAACTACAACATCTGAGGGTCGGAGAAGGCAGATTGTTACCTTTCTCCTTTATGAAAGTCAGGGTTTGACAGGAAGACAGAGGGACCTTAAAGTGAAGTCAGTGCAGTGGGGAAGGTTGCAAAACAGGTGTCTTCTGTTGGACAAGGACAGCTTCTTGTCTAGAAACACTGCCAGGACTTCTAAGACATACGTGTGTAATGACATTCTGCTTCCAGAGCCTGTCCTGATGTTTCCATTGTTCGCTAAACCAAGAGCCAAAGTGAAGTCTCAACACAGCCAAAGTAGAAAATACAGCAGAAGCTGGTTAATATGTACTGTCAATTTGGGCAGATGTGCAAGTGGATCTTATGTGTGTTAGAAAAGGTGGAGTGGGGGCTATAAGATGGGCTGTGGGAGAGTTTATCATGACAACATTTACCTAGGACTTCAGAAGGAGGCATCTAAGCTGGTCTTGGTATTCCTCCACATGACTATGAGGTTTGGACTGTGACTGTGACAAACAGCAAATGGGGTGGCTATGATGGAACCACCCTAGCACAGTATTGAAATTCTGAGAAACTCCAGGAGATAAAAATGTTTGGATTCATTATGCAAGACTGAACAAACATCCCAAGGATGGTGCCTTCACTAAGGCCGTCCAAAATGCACTGGGTGGCAAGCAAGCAGAATCACCAAGTTGTGATCTGGGCATTATCAGATCTACAGAGCCAACTGCATGAGTATAGCAGCAATTCATCTTCACTGGAATTGATACCCACTCAGTTTATGGCTTTGCATCTCTCATCTGCATTGTGTCCATCCAAATAATCATGCTAGGTCCTAGAGCAGTGGTTTTCAACCTTCCAAGTATTGGGACCCTTTAATATAGTTCCTCATGCTGTGGTGATTCCCTGCCATAAAATTATTCTCCTTGCTCCTTCATAATTACTTTTGCTACTGTTATCAATCTTATTATAAATATCTATGTTTTCTAATGGTGCTAGGCAACCCTTGTGAAAGCATCACTGGGACACCCCCCCGCCCAAGGAGTCACGACCCACAGGATGAGAACCACTATCCTAGAGCACACTTGATTCATATCTGATAACACTGTATCAAGGACTACAGAACCCCCTTGCATTACCATAGCCCTTAATGCTGCAAACAGAACATGAGTGGCCTAAGGCCCAGCTATATGTGTAACCTGCATTATTGGTCTGGGTTTTCCAGTGATCAGCGTGCATGCTTTAATAATGTGTAGGAATCAGGCTGGAAGGAAGATAGACTAATTTCACAATCAGTGACTTGAAGGTTTTGTGATCCTTCCAACAACCTAGGCTGAAGTAGATGAACAGTTTAGGTTCCCAGGGGGTAAGGAGGATGTTTTCACTAGGAACCCCAGTGAAACGGCTCTTGTGACTAACATGATCATTTAGGCTGCCCATGCCAGTGGGCATGCAGGGTAAGAATGGGAGTGCTATCCTAATGAAGATAGTTGACCCTAAGTGTAATAAGGAACTAGAGAAGGTGTTGGGAACCCAGAAGATGCTGGTGTGCTACTATTGGAGCCGACGATGATAGTGAGCAGGCAATGGCGGTAATTATGGTCTACCAAGGAGAGGGCAAGCAAGAACTCGAATCCTTTCATGATGACAGTTTGGGTCATGCTACTCGGCGCAAACCAGTTGAAATGCTGGCCAAAGGCAAGGAAAAGTCAGGGTAGCTGATGGGAGAAGCAGATAAGAGTCCAGTTAGAGCCTCCAGATTGGCTACAGCAATGATGGTAGCTCAGAGAGCCTCAAAGCCTGGCCCCTAACTAATAGCATCAGCCTCATCTGGGATGTTGTTTAAGCAGTCATAATAGTGTGTCAAGGAATAGCTACAGACCATGTAGTCATAGATTGCAATTCACACGAGTCCTTACTGGAGTTCTCAGTGTAACCATCCTCTTTGCTTATTGGGAACCCAAACAGCTCATCCACTTCAGCCTAGGTTGTTGGAAAGAATCCAGACTTTCAAGTCACTGGTTGTTAAGGCTCTTGTCCACCCAAGGAGTCATGAATCTAAAGGCCTGGAGGGGGAACCTGCTAGTCTGGTAAAACAAACTAAGTAATCCTGGTGGCTAGAGTTTGAGAGCCATTGTTACAGCTCTGATAACTTGCTGGGTTGAGACCTTCCAGGTACCACCCACTCCAAGGAATCTATTTAACAGAGGGACTGGCGTGAAGAGCGGTGTCCAGAAAGGCTGGAGGCCAGCAACCCTTTCCATGCAGGTTGGAAGGCTTCAGAGAGATCCTGTGTGGCAGTGACGGCCACAAGCCGCTGCTGTGGCCATTTCCTTCCTTCTCTAAGGTTTCTCTGATGCAGAGGCCTGAGAAGGACAACGAAATTACTTGGTGCTCTCCCAGCATTTTCTGGAAATGTGGCGGGTAGGCGATTCCATTGACTACCCTTGCCCAATGGTGAATAGGGGCTGATAAGTCTTTCCCCTTTCATACTTTGGGCAGACCCTTGACATGTGATACACACGATGTCTCTCAAGACCCTCGGGACTGAATGGCAGTCACCTATGCCACTGGCCAACTTTGATAATGTCTTTGAGTTGCCTGTTGCTGTTTCTTCTGTCCCTCGCTACTCTGCTGTAGGATCTCTTTCCAAATAGACTACATGAAAGCCTTTGCCATTGGTTCCGTTTGGAGGAATCTAATTTGTATCCCTGGCTATTAAGCACAATTTTTGCCCTTTTCAAGTCACTGTGGCTACTCCTTTGGCTCTCACACTGTCATCCATCCCGGGTGGCCCTCCTTAAAGGTCTAATCCAAAGCAGCATGCTTCTAGAATTAGATGATCCTGCAGGAGTCTGCATAGCATCTCCCTCCAGCTGTCATTTTCCTTTTAAAAACAAAAATAGTGGCTAGCAAGTATATACGTCTTCTTACACACAGGAGAAGGGGACTATCTCTGCATTTCCTCGGTACCTTAAATGGTGCCTGGCACACAGCCCTAAATATGTAACATTTCTCCATTAAATGAGAGAGTACTCAAGTTTGACAAAAAAGATGTCGAGGCAAGTCAGAATCTAGGCCAAGAGACTCTGGTTGGGGCAGGGGCAGTATGCATATCTCAAATTTAAATTTTATTTAAAAATTACAAAAACGTTTCCATCCAAGTTATCTATGAGAAAAATCAAAAGCAGAAACTTTGTGATTAGTAGCCAGCTGCCTGATATAATTTATAAAATTGAACAGAATTTAGATGTGTGTCTTATGCCTCTGTAGATCCGGGACCCTTTCTTTAGGTCCCTTTCTTTAGGTTCTGGTAGTATCATGATTGGCACACTTTCCAAAGCCTTTTTTCTTTGCACGCGATGTAAAATGATCCTGTAGACCCCTGTGATGGAGCTCCGAGCGTCTCTGCCTTGGTTATTTCGGATATGCTCATCTGTAATCCCCAAGTGTTCTAAAGTGCTTTTCACCTCACTTTCTTCTTCTTTGAGGGTGCTGGTTTCTGACAAATGTTTAGGGTCCAGTTGGAAAGGTTCCAAAGGGGTGGGGCATGGCACCCCTCGCATCCACTCGTTGTTCATGATGTAGCTGATCCCATACCTCTCTGTGGGTATGGGCTGAAGGACTCCTCGGATGAGCCGGTGGCAAGGCTCTGACACATGCTGGGGAATGCTGTAGGTACCCTCGAGGATGCTCTTCTTTAGTTTGGCCACCGTTTCTGCTCGAAATGGCATTGTACCCGTCACCATGAAGTACAGAAGGACCCCCAAGGCCCAGATATCCACATAAACGCCAATGTAGTGTTCATCTCGGAAAAGTTCAGGTGCGGCGTAGGGCGGAGACCCACAGAAGGTGTTCAGCATTTCGCCTTTTTTACTTACAGTGCTGAATCCAAAATCTCCTACCTTCACACATGTGCTGCTGGTATAGAATACATTTTCTGCTTTCAGATCTCTGTGAATAATTTGGTTTTCGTGCTGTGAAGGAAACATAGGGGATGGTCAATTTTAAGGTAAATGGCAAAATAGAAAACAGATCAGTTTCTCTGCAAGAGAGAAGTGGGTGACAGTGGTGGCATAGCCACAGAAACTCAATAAGAACAACTTAAATCATATTTGGAAGCTCTAACACAACTTTTAACCCAATGTAATGCCTTTACTTCGACAAGTAGACCAAAGGTTTGAATCTTCTGTGGGGTGGCAACTGGAATTTGTGCTATGCAGACTCTGGAGTTCATGCCAGAACAGAAGACCCAGATCTTATGCAACTGCACAATTCTGAAACACAATCAAATAACCAGCCTTCCTTTTGGAGGTCTTACCTCGTATTTCTGAGACCAAGAGTCAAAAAGTCTTGGGGCCTGCTCCAACATCCTGGCCATACTCCTTTGGGTGGGCTCATATAATTTAGCCAAAAAGAGGGGGTTGAATTTGGCAGTTTTCTTGCAACTGGCTTCTTGCTATGTGTTGTCAGTACATGTCCCTTCCTGCCCTTACGCTCTAAGTTCAGGCTTAGGAACTTTGACCTATTTCGTTTTAAAGGCTTGGGTAAAGGTTTAATACCATTTGTCCCAGTGAGTCCTTGTGGGTAACAACACAGGCTTTGCAAGCTGGAACTGGTCAAATTTACATTCAATTCCATCAGCTTGTCAAATGAACGGCACTTCTTCATAAAATGCGATGCTGGTGCGGACTTCAGAAGGCTGCTGTGAGGAGGACCATTACAACGCTGGATGGGCAGTGCTCAGTGTGGTCTTTGCACACAAATCCAATGACATCTATGACTGCCCTTCAGCCTTTCTCCTTTTAGAGGCCAGACTGCAGGGAGCAACGGCAGGACACAGGGCTTCTGTGGACCCGTGTCTGCACCATCTGCTGGACTCCCTGGTGCTCTTTCCTACCTGACAGCGGGTAGTTATGTATACAAGTTCCCGCTATGTATCCAGCAGTACCGCTGGCCCGAGCAAGCACGCAAAAGAAACAGTTCTCGGAGAAGTTAGGTAGTGTGTGTTACAAAAATCCAGCTTTATAAAGAAATCATTGGAGAACTAAAGAATGACTTAATTGAGCGTCAATACAGAGTCAGCACTAAGAGGGGGTGGGAGGAGTAGAGTAAGATGGCGGTCACTGAAGATGAGAAAGTCTGGTGTTAGTTGACCTGAGACTGAAGTAAATTTCAGAAAGGGAGAGAGGAACTGGGCTGGTCCGGAAGTATGGCTAGGACTGAAATGTGAGCTATGAGACGAGGTATAAAGGCATCCAGTAGAGGAAACGGGGGCCAAGGAAAGATGACAAGCTAAACAGGAGAGCAGTAAATGAAGGACGCTTATCTGGCTTCTCTGAGAGGCTCCTGTCAACTTCTGGAGGAGCCACGAGCCTGTTGGGTACCAAGATCCTGCATGTTGCTTTGGAGACAAGGACCCTGGTTCCAGCTAAAGTTCTGACTTATAGAAGGGTCTGCTATTGCAGAGCCGACCTTCTCTGTAATGTCTATGTGATAACAAATCAAAGCCCCACATCCCCGCGACAGGTAGAGTGGAAGCCCCTGGTGGGCGGAGTGGGGGCCCCCTGCGGGCGGAGTGGGAGCCCCTGCTTACCATGTGCTTCACAGCGGACACAATCTGGGAGAAGATGAGCTTGCTTTCTGGTTCAGAAAGTTTCCCCTCGGTGCTGATTTTCCCAAAGAGCTCCCCGCCTCCTGCATACTCCATCACCAGGTGGAGCTTGGACAGGGTTTCCACGACTTCGTAAAGGCGGATGATATTGGGATGATGTAGCTTTTCCATACTGGAAATCTCTCTGGAGAGCAGCCTTTGGGTTTTCTGGTCTAACTTGGTCTTGTCCAGAATCTTAATGGCCACCTTTTCTGGAAAGAAAAAAAACAAAAGACCTAAAGTTTGTTTTGTTGTTGTTTTGTTTTTTGGTTTTTTGGTTTTTTTTTTTTTTTTGACAAGAAAACTGGTATTTAAAGCTAGAAGAGTTCTGGGAAATCTTTTTATCCTATCAGACATAGAGGTTGAGTGGTTCCCAAATCAATGGAAATGAAAAAAAAAAAAACTCACGTCTAGTATCAATATCTACACATAGGTTTCAATGCCAACTCCTATCTCGCAAACGAGTTCTCACTTGTCATCTTCACCTGGGTTTCCAAATAAAGTTAAAAGTCTTTGACTTAGCCCAGAGAGCTACAAGTCATAATCAGAACGGCCTTCTGTCTTCAGTGTTAGCCTGTGGCTCTGGCCCAGCTTCCCCTCCAACTTCCTCCTCTAGTCTGTTCTTGAAACAGCAAACATTCACGCACAGAACCACATATTTTTTTTTTGAAATTGAAACACTTGTCTTTTTATTTTAATGAAAAAATTTAAATTATAATATATAGTCTCACACCATTCCTTTCTTCCCTACAACTCCTTCACGTCCCCTTCCTCTAGCCCCTCCCATGTTCCTCTCCATCTCCTGCAAATTCATGGCCTCTTTTTCATTATTGTTACATACATAAGCACACATACATATGTGTATGTGTATACACACACACACGCACATATATATATATATATATATATATCTCAGAAATTTATATAATCTGCTGACTTTTTTACCCCCAAGGCATGGTTTCCCTGTGTAGCCCTGGCTGTTCTGGAACTCACTCTGTAGACCAGGATGGCGATGAACTTAAGAGATCCACCTGCCTCTGCCTCCCAAGTGCTGGGATTAAAGGCGTGTGACAGCACTGCCTAGCTGTCTGCTGACTATGTTTAGTGTTACTTGTGTGTATGTGATTTCAGGGCTGGCCACTTGGTATTGTGTTGTAGAAGGCACTTGTTTGTTCCCGGCTGCCCAGACCCGAAATAAACACACAGAAACTATATTATTTGCAATACCGTTTGGCCAATAGCTTAAGCATATTGCTAGCTAGCTCTTACATCTAGAATTAACCCATTTCCATTATTTTATGTTTTACCATGAGGCTCATGGTCTACCAGCAAGATTCTAGCTGTCAGTCTTTCCCCTCTGGTGGCTACATGGCATTTCATGACTCTGCCTTCTCTCTTCCAGCATTCAGTTTAGTTTTTCCCACCTAGCTCTACTCTGCCCTATCACAGGCCAAGCCAGCTTCTTTATTCTCTTTTAGGATCCACAACCTCACTAGCCCCAGATAGTTGGTTAGGTTTCCAGGAGTAGGCATGACTGATTTCCCTCCTGTTGAATGGGCCATAAGTCCAGCTAGAGAGCTGCTGGTAACCCTAAGATATGAGTGCCCATTGCTCCTTTGGGGGTACTTGTCCTTGTGGTTCATAGGCGTCACATCTGGATAGGACTATTGGTTGCTTCCTTCTCTTGGCACCTTGCATAGCACCTTTTGGGACCACATCTTTACCCAGATCTCTCCATCACTCTGCTCCTGTCCTTGCCTCAGGTCATCCCTGGTGACCCTGCAAAGCTAGTCTCACAACCTATCCTCGCAAGTCTCCCATGGCACCTGCATAAGGTGACTGGGACACCCAGGCTCTGGGTGATTAGAGCACCAATGTTCTGCAGTCTCAGCTCCCTAGTCTATAAATGCCATCTTCCCTATTATCCTCCATCTCCCTATAAGGATTATGTTCTATTTTGCTTTGTCTGTGCCTGAAATACAAAGTTCAAGACACGCAGACATACTCTAAGCTGTGTTGGTGAGGGTATGAAGGAATTGGCTCATCCCTGTGCAACTGGAGGGAGGACTTCATGGTGCAATAGTTCTGGATAGCATTTCAGTTTAGTATAATGTGTTGAAATCCGGAAGATGATTACATCCTTTAATCCAGCCATTCACTTTTAGCAATGAATCTTAAAGAAATAACCTGATGAGTGTACAAGGGTGCCTGAGTTACAGTGAATAGCAAGTAGCCAGCAAGAGGTGGTTAAAGGGTAGTTCATCTTTGTTTATAACTATATGCCCCAAAGTGATGTCAATCTGTACTTACTGATGTGAAAAGACATTAAATATGTAAGAGACATAGGAAAAATACAAATATTCACTCATAGAGAAAAATATGGTGAGATATCTTATTAAAATATTTAGATGCTTTTGGAGATGCGGTTTCAAGACAGGGTCTCTCTATATAATAGCTCTGGCTGTCCTGAAACTTGCTTCATAGACCAGGCTGGCCTTGAACTCACAGAGATCCACCTGCCTCTGCCTTCTGAGTGTTGGGATCAAATGCAAGCACCACCACCACCCACGGGTTCTTATTTTTTTTTTTAAAGAAAGGGTCTTGTGTAGCCCAAGATGGCCTTGAATTCACTGTATAATTAAAGATAACCTTGAATTTCTTACCTCTTAACTCTATCAAGTGCTAAGATTACAGGTGTGTGCTACTAACACCTACTTTTTTGTAGGACTAGTGACTAAAGCGGGGTGGTGGGGGCTTTGTGTAAGCTGTGTGAGCTCTTTGCCAACTGAACTACACCCCAACTCTGGAAGGCTTATCTAAAGAATCACAGATAGTTCTTCTATAAATTCTGTGTATTGATTACTAATACTTGCAATTTTTCTACAATAAATATAGAGCACCAGACGAAAATCGCTACCATTAGAAGTAAATGAATCTTGAGTTCATAATACAGCTTCATTCTGTTGTTCAAATTTGGCCAGACTATCCAGAAAGTAGTTAGCAGACAAGCAAGAAGGGAAGGCGGCAGACTGGCTGTTTGACCTACTTGCAACACATCTGTTTCGAAGAACTTTGGTATAGTGTTATTGGCATGAAAATAGATGCTGCTTGCTCAAAGCAGGAGTCTTAATAGCATATTAAAGGTCAATTCAGCTTTCTGAAAGGGACTGAGGTAGTGATGGTGTCTAATGTGGCGGAGTGCTGCTTCTGTTGGAAGCAATATTGAGCAGCAAGGAAGCAAGCCATGAGTAAGTAAGCCCCAGCTTGGCTACTGAGAAAGCAAATGGGCTTCCTCCCTGACATCGTCTGGGCATTCGTCTTCCTTGGTCACATCTTTTCTACCTTTCAGTGGTTAGCACTGATTGCCTCTCGCTGTTTCCCTGGACCAACAATCCATACAGTCTGTACATCCCTTACAGGATAATGGCTATTGTGGAGTTAAAATTCCACCTTCAGGACCTGCAGTCCCTGCAGAGGGGGTTTCTCCTGTTATATCCCTTCTCCTTGTCACAGGCTCATGTAACCTTAATTCTGTGACCCCTTAGCTCCAGGCACTGTGAATGTTTGACAATAGGTGGCAGTGGGAATCTTAATCTCCCTTCACTAGAACCCTCCTGTTAATGTCATCACCTTAGCAAAGGTTTCCTTCCCCGGCCAGTACTAGAGTAGGGGGGACAAGTGCTGTTGGAGTGAGTGCCTCTTGAGATTCTGCTCATCTCGTGTTAAATCACGTGACGGCTGTGCTTTGCATTAGAACGCAAATGTAGAACCACATAAAACAGTATTAAAGCCGGGCGTAGTTTTGCACACTTTTAATCTCAGCACTTGTGAGGCAGAGTCAGGCAGATTATCTGTGATTTCAGGACTAGACTGATCTACATAGTGAGTTTCAGGATGGCCAAGACTACTTAGAGAGACCCTGTCTCAAAACAAGAAAGAAAGAAAGAAAGAAAGAAAGAAAGAAAGAAAGAAAGAAAGAAAGAAAGAAAGAGAAAAAAGAGAGAGAAAAATAGAAATAAAAAAGAGTTAAAGCCCCATTAAAATATCAGTTCCCTAAAGAACTTAGTCTTCATAGCTACTCGTGTGTGCACAGATGTGCAGATGCACACACACAGGACAACCTGGGGTGTCATTTCTTCTTAAGCACCTTTCACCTTTTATTTAAGATCAGGCCCCTCCTTGTCCTGTACCTTTGCCAGTAGGCTAAGCTAGCTGGCCAGTACGTTCCAGGGGTCTTCCTTCTGAGTCCCTCCCTATTTCTGCCTAAGCTAGCTGGAGAGTGTGTTCCAGGAGTCTTCCTTCTGAGTGTCTCCCTATCTCTGCCTTCTACCTCCCCACTCCTGGTATTTACAAACTCATGCTGATGGCCAGTGTTCTCTGTGGCTTCTGGAAATCCCAACTCAGGTGCTCACACTGGTGACACAAACACTTTGTCAACTGAGCCAGTTCCGCAACCCCTATCTACTCTCTAAACACGTGTTCAGGTCGTATACAGTGTGCACTAGGCAGTGAGAAGACAACACGGTTCTTACAATCCAGTGAAGGGCTTTGAAAATAGCCCTTATGATACGTGTGGTTAATATCAGAAAGGAATCCAATTTTTAAAAAAATATGGCACGGCCCCTCTGAGTAAGAACACTAAGTTTTGGTTGTGGATAAGGGAGAACTCCAGGGGATGATGCATATGTTGGCCTACATGAGATGTAACATTTGTGCTAGAGAGACTGAGGGGAGCCCTCTCTGATGGAGGTGTGAACTGATGGATAGTTGATCCCCAAATTAGCCAGGAGTGCTAGCAGAGTGAGGTAACCCACAGGCTCAGAGCCTGTTTAAGGGAAGGCAGCCTTGGGAAATCCAGGGATTTATGGGGAGAGTCATCATCTTGACTCGGGTCATGGGAACAGTGGTCCGACGGCAGTGTGGGAAGTGCAGGGGAGTAGCTGAAGCGTGGGTAGGGCAGATGGGGGTAACAAGGGAGGTCAGTGGGGCTGCAGGGGCTGCAGTATGCCTGAGACAGGAGGGCAGCTGTTGCTGCTCAATTCCGAATGGTCATTGCTAGTTTGACTGCAGATCTCAAGTTGTTGGGTTTTCTGCTTTTCAGTTTTCAAGAGAATCCAGATAGCTGCAAACTTGTGTGAAGGCTTCAAATTATTAAGTATCCATAATGAATACCTCCAAATTTTCTTCCTTCTGCATCTTCCCTTCTCCTTTAAGAGGGGGGATTACTTTCTTAAAACCAATGGGTTTTCTTTACACAGGTTTACCTTGAGTAAGCCTCTAGACCATCCTCCTTCTGTCTGCTAGCTCTTCTTCAGCATTGCAATGCTTCCATGAGAAGCTAGTGTACTGGCTCAACTCACTAAATAGTTTTCAAATGTTTAGCATTTCTAATAAATGTGAAGGATTCAAGTTATAATGTGATACAGTATTCGATGCCAAGTGTCTTCCTCAATCTCTCTCTACTTTGTTCAAGGCAGGATCTCTTGCTAACCCCAGAACTCACAAACTCAGCTAATCTCACTAGCCACCTTGCTCTGTAGATCCCTGTCTTGGCCTCTTGAGCACTGGGGTTGCAGACGGCCCGTCTGATTTCCATGTGAGTACTGAGTATATAAGCTCTGATCTTCACACTTGCAATGCAAGCACATTATCCACTGAGCCATCACACGGCCCAGTTTTCAGGATTCTAAACATTTCTCAATGGCACCTCTTCTCTCCATCCCCTTTGCCACTCCCTTCGTTACAATGGGCATCGTTATTCATTCATCCGGATCTTTAGACTGCCTTCATTTACCTTGCTCACTGAAATCAGACCACATTAATTGCTTGTTTACAGTCTTCAGTGGCTTTCTGATACCTAAATGACAAAATTCCACCAAGTAAGAAGAGTGTTTGCAGGCAAGCCAATGATTGCATCAACATCTCCCGTGTTCGTTTCTGCCACATGGCAGGTGCAGTCTGCCTCAGCTCTTCTAAATTCCCAAGTGTCCCTCACTGGTTCTCACCTGTGGGTACTTTATATACTCTCTCTCCCCTGGAAGCTTTTCCTGCTGTGTCCTGCGAAGTAAATCTCAGGACCCACTGCAAACCTTTCTAGTCAACAGGCCGTTTCTGGATTCTGCTGGTGTCTGGTGAGCACACACACTCATAGCCTTACTCTGTGGCAACATGTATTAACTGTTTTCAGTCCATCTCCTCTAAGAAGCTAATAGTACCTACAAGACAAGAGGCCACACCTTACTCGTCTCTGTAAAGCCCAGAACAAGGCATGCACTCAGGAGGATATATATATATTGCCTGTTTTTAAATGGTAATTGGGGAGATGGGTCAGCGGGTAAAGCCCTGTCTATGCAAGCACGAGGACCTGAGTTTGTATCCCTAGCACAAACTGTAAAATCTAGAGCTCTAGTGCTGTGGGGAGCAGAGACAGATGGATCCCCCTGGGACCTCTGGTTAGCCAGTCTAGCCAAAACAGGGCAAAGAAGTCTATTGGCAAGATGAATAATGTTTTTAAAAAATGATGGACACATATGATCAGCAATAACTGGATTCGGTGACTTATAAAAGAAAGAGAAGGAGATGAAGTTAGAAAAGGGCTGGGGGGGTCAAGTTTGGGGAAAACTGGAGGAAGAATCAGTGTGGGGGTATTATCTAAATACATAGTATTCATGTGTGAAATTACCAAAGAATGAGTTAATTTTTTTAAAGGTGAGATAGCGATAAAGGAAGAGATTCCAATGTCAGCCTCTAGCCACCACACATGAAAGAGTGGGTGAGTCTACCCACCAACACATATGTACACACACACATACATGACACACACAAATAAATAGTCAAAGGAAGCAAAAATAAGTGAGTAGACCAATGAATAAGCAAACTGAAAGAGAAGAAGCAAGGATTTTTTAAATTTAAGCTGAGGGAAAGAGTAAGGCAGAGGTCACCAAGGGCAGCCACTAAGAAAAGCTCTGGTACCTGTGGCTTCTTTGCTATTTGTTGGTGATAGCAGATGGGGCATAAAACATTCAGAAGCTCAGTACATCATTGCTTTTGAGAAACATCTAATTAGCCTAAAAAGAGATTCAAGATGGCTGTTAGCCTGCCCTATCTCCCTGCAGATCCCAAGAGAATCTATGCTGTCAGCTATGAAAATAAACCCCTGCCCAAAGAGAGGACCATATTGTTATCTTATTCCTGGAGATCCAGAGCAGCTGGTGTCTTTATTTTTATTGTCTTCTTTCTTTCTCTTTCTTTCTTTCCTTCTTTATCTTTCTCTTTCTTTCTTTTCTTTCTCTTTCTTTCTTTCTTTCTTTCTTTCTTTCTTTCTTTCTTTCTTTCTTTCTCTCTTTCTTAAAGCCTTAGCTACTGTCCTGGGAACTTCCCGGGGATTGAAATGATGTTTTCTGATATTCAGAACGTTTGTGTTTCCTAGAAAACCTCATGACAATTCTGGCCAAGATAGCTTTGTACGGGGGCCACATTTGCACAAACAGTTATCCACTTCCCTGCCCTCTTTCGCGCCTGCCACCCCATACCCAGGGGTGACTCTGGGCTTTTGCTAACAGGGTTAGGCTCTGGTGGTTAGGCCTAAGAAGAGCACGCAGCTTTGTGAATCATCATCCACACAGTAGGTAACTGTTCTCTGAAACTCAGGCGGGTGGGTACGACGTTAACTTTAATATATCAGACAGGAAGTCGTGCGATTCAGATAAACACTGGTCATCATTTTTCTTCTCACCTAACCGCCTGTCTACAAAATGAACATTGCCTTGCTCCAGCCTCATGGTGTTCTCTCAGCTTAGCTGGTTATTCTGTCCAACATGGATACACTTAGATTTACCAGCATGCTGCTTTCTTTCTTTGCCTTAGACATGCTTTAGACCTTGAACTCTGCTGAGAGAGTAGTGGCTATGTGGTCCTACAGACTGCAATGGCCTTCACTCTAAAGTAGCCATCACAGCTGTCCAGTGAGGCAATATATAATATATATATATAAGAATTTGAACTGAAATAGAGTAAAACTAATAGAATGGAGATGGGCAATAAAGGATGATCTTATAGAGAGCTTGAACTAACAACCACAATTCCTGGCCAAGATGCATTTGAGTAGTAAACATGGAATGTCATTCTGTATACAGAAGCAGAGAGATATTTACCATGATGATAAATACCATGACAATAAAGACAAAATATTATCATGGGAAGCCATGAAATCCTATAAAGAATAAAAGATGGGGGCTGGAGAGATGGCTCAGAGGTTAAGAGCTCTGCCTGCCCTTCCAAAGGTCCTGAGTTCAATTCCCAGCAACCACATGGTGGCTCACAACCATCTGTAATGAGTTTTGGTGCCCTCTTCTGGATTGCAGAGATACATGCAGGCAGAGCACTGTATACATAATAAATAAATAAATAAATAAATAACATTTATTTTAAAAAAAGAATAAAAGATGGGATGAGGGATGTGATTGAGACCCTGCTGTGGGTGCTCAGGCTTCCTTACTATATCTCTCCCCACGTGAGCTAATTTGAGCACACCTATGCTCCTGGAACTGAATGGTAAATGGCTCAGGCCTAAAAAATCACGACAGATTTGAAAGAAGACCAATGCTATCATTTAATGAGTATTTCCCATGTGTTCTGTTTAGCACGTGCTATGTAGCATCTTTGTTCTGATCAGTGTCTCGTTAACTTTACACAGGTTTGGTGTGGGAGGTGATGTATGCTGAGAATATGTTTAACTGACATTGGTAAATAAAGCAGCTGCTTAGGACCATTACTTAACAAAATAAAGTCAGGCTGAAAGAGATAGAGAGAGAGAGTAGGCTGAGTCAGGGAGAAGCCATGTAGCCACATGAGGAGACAAATGCCTCCTCCGGAGCCTGCTGAAACTTTACCAGTAGGCCACGACCTTTGTAGTGATGCATAGATTAATGGAGATGGGTTAGTTTAGGATGTAAGAGCTAGCTAGAAAATATGCTTAAGCTGTTGGCCAAACAGCATTGCAAATAATATAGTTTTTGTGTGTTTATTTCAGGTCTGAGTGGCCAGGAACAAATGAGCAGCCTCCAGCAACAGGCTAGGGTCATGAGAAAAGACAGAGCTTCAGTTGAGCTCAATTGTGAAAATGCACTCTCAAATTGACCTATGGGCAAGCATTTTCTTAATGATTGATGTACAAGAGCCCTGCCCACTGTGGTCATACTGTGAGTGGTGCTAACCCTGGGCAGGTGTTGTGAGCTGCCATGTGGATGCTGGGAGAAGGAGCAGAAGTACATTTGCATATCCTGACCTACCTGTATGAGCTATCTTAATGTCAAAAAAAACCCAAAAAAACAAAAATCAAAAACCAGCTGAGCGGTGGTGGCACACACCTTTAATCCCAGCACTTGGGAGACAGAGGCAGGTGGATCTCTATGAGTTTGAGGCCAGCCTGGTCTACAAGAGCTAGTTCCAGGACAGGCTCCAAAACTACAGAGAAACCCTGTCTCAAAAAACCAAACCAAAACAAACCAAAAATAAAAAAGAACCACCAAGTAATTACATCCTGAGTTGGGACATGCAACTACACAGCCACTTTGAGCAACCTCCAAATCTCTGACTGGCAAGAAATAGGACACATTTTGGGGTCTCCACCTTTAGGGACAGTAGAGGAGACCTTGGGTAAAGTCACACCAGGAGACAAATTCACAGGTATACTCGTGTTGCAGAAGGCTTCAATCGGCAAAGGAGACTCTGCACAAGGGTCCCGGATGTGGCCAGCTCTGTGTGGTTTCATGTAACTATGGGCTCAGATGTCAGAATTTGGCCGAGGAAGCAGGAGAGGGGCCACTGTAGGCAAAGCATTGACTTCAGGATCAGAAAGATTTATTTCAAAAACTCGTGCAGGCGTCTGACTTCATGCAAATTATAAACTGTTCTCAGTTACTAATAAATCACAGACCACAATTCCTTTTATTTATTGAGTTCTGCATTTTTCTCTGCTCCCCTCCCTGCCTCTCCCCTCTTCCCTTTAACCCTCCCACAATGTCCCTATGCTCCCAATTTACACAGGAGATCTTGTCTTTTTATACTTTCTACTTCCCATGTAGATTAGATCTATGTAAGTCTCTCCTAGTGTCCGCATTGTTGTCTAAATTCTCTGGGATTATGGTTTGTAGGCTGACTTTCTTTGCCTTATGTTTAAAAACCACCTATGAGTGAGTACATGTGATAATTATTTTTCTGTGTCTGAGTTACCTCATTCAAAATAATGTTTTCTAGTTCCATCCATTTTCCTGCAAAATTCAAGCTGTCGTTATTTTTTTCTGCTGTGTAGTACTCCATTGTGTAAATGTACCACCTGGGGAGAGAGTGCCTTCAGGAAACTGGTCTAAGGCAGCTTCATTGCATAAACAACAAATGTTAATGATTTGATGTCTCAAAGTGTTAAAGCAATTAACTGTTTGAGTTGTACTTTGTATCATGTTAATACGGTCTTTTGTTATATTCCCACCCCCCATTTGTTATGGGTATGAAAACGTAAGAGAAAATAAACAGGCAGATGATTTCAGTATTCACTTGAATGACATTCTGGTACTTTCTATGGTTTCTCTTCTTATTTTTCATGTGCCTTCATATTCTATACTAATATTTCAAAATCCCCACTCCCCTAACACTGGCAAGAGGTATTTTTGTTGAGGCCTATCCCCGACATCTAACCATGATGCTGTCTCAATTTCTGGCCCCTCACCTCTTCATCTTTTCTCTTTGGTTTCTCTCTAGACAGCTGAAAAGTCCCACCCGTCCCAGTTAGAGCCACACTACAGGTCTAGACACAGTTTCAAGTCAGATAGTGGTGCTGCATGCCTCCAGCACTTGGGAGGCGTTTGAAGCCATCCTGGTCTTACAGAGTGAGTATCAGGACAGCCAAGGATACACAGAGAAGCCTTGTCTTAAAAAAACAAAACAACCAAACAAAAAAGCACCAAAACCAAGCCTAGATATAGTTTTATATATAAATAATAAAGGTTTTAAATCTGCCCCTGCAATTTGGCCCTGTGTATTAAAACTTTCCAATGTATGTCTTTTGAATAACAGAGCCAATGCCTAGGAATAGATGTAGAAAAAGTAAAATTAGCATCCCAAACAAGGGATAGAATAATCTCTGTAGCATCAAACATAACAGCAAAAGTTGTAAACAATCCAAATAGTAATAAGGACAGAAAATGTATTCTGTCACTGAAATGCCATAGCTCTTTGAACATGTCAAATACATACCACACTGAAAATTTTAATATTTAATGTCATTGAAAATAATGCTGTTCAGGGCTGGAGAGATAGCTCACAACTGTCTGTAACTTCAGTTCCAAGGGGTCTGAGACCCTCACTCAGACATGCACACATGTAAAATACCAATAAACATAAATTTAAAATAAGTAAATAATGTTTTAAAGAAAATAGTGTTGGGGGCTGGAGAGATGGCTCAGGGGTTAAGAGTATTGCCTGCTCTTCCAGAGGTCCTGAGTTTGGTTCCCAGCAACCACATGGTGGATCGCAACAATCTACAATGAGATCTGGTGCCCTCTTCTGGCATGCAAGCATACATGGACACAGAACACATATATGCATAATAAATAAATAAATTTTAAAAAAGAAAATAGTGTTGTTCAAAAGGAATTGAGAGTAGTACGTTGAAGAAACAGCTAACCCACACTGTCCACAATACCTAAGGACATGATTAACAGGTGTCCACAAACAGAGGAGCCCATTAAGCCAGTGTGGCATACATGGACAATGGAATATTACCCCATTTGCAAAATCCTGAGTCAAGCTGAATGCCGTTGTGCTGAGGGAATCAGATATGGCATAAAAAGACAAATACCACATCCTCCCATTTCTATTTGAACTTGAAAAGTTGATATCAAAGAAATGGACAGTCTAATAGTAGCTGCTGGAGCCTGGGTGTGGGGGAAGGAAGCATGATGACTGGGTACAGGGCTGCAATTGGATAAGAGGACATGTTGGCAGCTGTTAGGATAACTATGGTTAACAGCAATTAGGTGCCATTAGATGCCGAATGTTCCAAAG
The DNA here is from genome assembly GCA_028555095.1 of Dicrostonyx torquatus. NCBI lineage: Eukaryota > Metazoa > Chordata > Mammalia > Rodentia > Cricetidae > Dicrostonyx > Dicrostonyx torquatus. The sequence goes on from JAQHUG010000005.1 coordinate 14,893,613, forward strand.
TAGCTGATCAAGACAATATTGAATATTCCTAACCCAAAGCAATGGCAAGCACCTGTGGTGAGAGACATACAAATTGTCCCCATATGATCATACATAATGCACAAATGTATTGAAATATTTTTCTGTATCTCCAAAATATATTGACACTGTGTGACAATTACAATGTCTTTAAAAGAAAATGAAAAGGTTCAGAGAGTTGACTCAGAGCACTGCCTGCTCCTCTAGAGGACCCAGGTTTGTTTCACGTCACCCACACGGCTGCTCACAACAGTCTGTAACTCCAGTTCCAAGGGATCCAGCTCCCTCTTCTGGTTTGTGTGGGGATCATGCATTCACGTGGTGGGTAAACAAACATGCAAGAAAAACACTGATACACATAAATAATAATTATTATTATATTAATGAGTATTATTAAGAATAATTAATAAAAATAATAATTATTTTTGAGACAGGTTTCTCTGTGTAGCCCTGCCATCCTGGAACTCACTCTGTAAACCAGGCTGTTCAGACTTAAAGATCTGCCTGCCTCTGCCTTTCCAATGCTGGGACTAAAGGCATGTGCTACCACACCTGCCTAAAACTAAATATTTTTAAAAGTTAAAATAAGGAAAGTCATGGTGCTCATAGAGGAAAAAGTAGATATGTATTTAAAACCATTCCAGGGGCTGAGGTATAGCTCAGTGGTAGAGTGCTCATTTACAATGTGCTAGACTGTGGGTTTGATTCTCAGCACCCCAAAACACATGCATACAAACACCCTGTCTATATGTGCTTATGTCTACATGAAATGTTAACTATATTGAACCTGCTGGTACAGGCCTGTAATCCCATCTACTCCAGAGGCTAGGGCCAGAGAATAATGAGTCCATGGCATGTCTGGGTTCCAGAATGAGCTCAATGCCAGCCTTGGCAATTTAAGGAGACCCTGGCTCAAAATAAAAGTAAGGAGAGGATTGTGATTCAGGGTAGAGCATTAGTTAGCATATGTGAGGACCCAGGCTCAATCTCCACCAAAGAAGAAGTAGGCTCAACCCAGCCTACAGTGGGGTGTAAAATGATATTTTTGCTCCTCCTCGCTGTTCCTCTCAGTGACTGTCACTACCTTCTATAACCACTGCAATGTAAACCCTGCTCTGATCTCACGTCATGTCCCCACCCAGGGGACGGTTTCTTCTGGACATCAGCAGTTTTCTTGTTTTCCATCCCACACGCACTCCTTCAATATTGCCCTATGCATACTAAAAGCACCACTCTTTGGTTCACACAGCCAAGGAGGCCAAGTCCACCTCCCTCTGCTGTCTTCCGTCCACAGCTCCACATCCACATAGTTGCCAACTGTAAAAGCTAATTCTGTCAATTTCACTGGCCCTGGGGTGCCCAGGCATTTGGTCAAACACTTATTCTGCGCATGTAAGAGTGGAAAATATGGGGGCTGGAGAGATGGCTCAGTGGCAAAGAGCATTGCCTGCTCTTCCAAAGGTCCTGAGTTCAATTCCCGGCAACCACATGGTGGCTCACAACCATCTGTAATGAGGTCTGGTGCCCTCTTCTGGCCTGCAGACATACATACACACAGACAGAATATTGTATACATAATAAATAAATAAATATTTTTAAAAAAGAGTGGAAAATATGTGTATTCACATTAGTAGAATAAAGTAAGAGGTACTCCAAAAGGTGGATGGGCTTTGCCCAGTCTGGATTTAAAAATGCCCTCTGTTCAATTGTCTTACCCTGGGACACTGAGGGTTTTTTGTTTGTTTGTTTGCTTGTTTGTTTTTCTAGCTTCCAAATTCAACCATTCAACCAGTAAAACATTGGCTCTTGGCCCATGGGCCTGCTGGCTTTCAAACAGCTCTCCTACTGTCTCTGCTGGGGCTCCAGCTCACCTACTGCAAATCTTGGAACTTCTCAGTCTTCATAATCATGGGATCTCAACTTTATAATAAATCCCACCACCACGCCCTTAGTATAGTCTGTTCTGGAGCACCCTGACCAGCATCAGTCCCACAGAAGCCTTTCTTCATCAAGAGAACTGACTCCATCCAGCTGTCCTCTGGCCACTTGTGCAACATTCCTAAGATGGAAGACTTAAACCCACAAGTTTGCTCGTGTATTTCTCAAATCCTGGCTTGCATTGTCCTTGTCTGAATGTCCTCTTTCTCCTTATGCTTGAGGGTGGCGACTTGTACCTCTCTTTCTATCCCCAGAGCCTAATGCAGTGCCTCTGTTGTTGAGTAGGTGAATATCACCTCAAGCGAAACAAGATTTAACATTTGAAGGCTGTGAAAGCTGGACCCGACGCTACACAATTAAATTTGAAGACAGATAATACCTATTTGTGCCAAAAATCAAATGCTACTCCTTTAGAGGCTGTTAACAGTACATGCAAGATGCTTAGGCAGTGTTTATATTACCTGCAGAGTTTTAAAATAACTCTCGTGCCAAATCTCACCCTGGAAAAACTGCCTAAAAAGCTCTGGGGTGCTTTGTACACAGTATTGTTTTTAACCTTCCCAAATAACTCTTACAGGCAGTTGGAGTTGGCAGTCACAGCCCAGAGGGAATGCAGGTGAGCTGATTTGGGTTTATATGAGGGATGGACTTCCGCTGAATAAGAGACTCCAGTGCTGGAGAGATGGCTCAGCTGTTAAGAGAACTGGCTACTCTTGCTAGAGGACCCAGGCTGGATTCCCAGCAGCACAACTATTTATAGCTCCAGGTCCAGGGCACATATGCATGTTCACGTAAACACACACAAACAAAAAATATAAATAAATAAATAAGGGTTTCGATATATCTTTGGTTGCACGAAGGGAAGTCAAATGTAACTGAAAAATTACACCAGTAACTAGTATTTATTGATCACTTGCTCATTCCTTCTGATACCCAGAGAAATGAGCGCTGTTACTGGTTATCACTGCACGTTTTGCAAATGGAGACTAGGAAGTGGGACAAGCCCTTGAATTTACAGAGATCACCAGGAGAGCTGAGATGAGGTGATGGAACCCAGATACCCAGGAGGCTTCAGAGAGGCTGGAAGACTTGGCACTCCAGTGACTCTGAGTGTGTGTGCCAATGTGCATGTGTGTTGTGGGCGTGCACACAGGCATTTGCATGTATGAGGCTCTCTGTGCTGGTGATTGAACTCAGGGCCTCACATCTTAGGCAAGTTCCATACCACTGTGCTGTGTCCCTGGCCCTGGAGCTTTTTCAGTAGAGGTAAAAACAGGTGTGGGGTTGGGGCTGGGCTAAACAGAGAACAGAAGACCTCTGATAGGAGAAAAAGCAGGCCCTTGTGGCATGGTGACGGGGTAGGCCGAGGCGACAACACCAGGAAGGGTGTCTCAGGAGAGGGTAGAACCCATGGGCTTCAGGTGGTGGTTTCAGCATGCTGACTTGCCAAGGTTCCTCTCCCTTATTCCAATTGCCAGCTTTAGCTAACTAAGTTGGGGTAACTCTGGGAAAGGGCCCAATTAGGGTGGGATAGCAAAAGCGGTGCCGTCCACACCCGTGCTCCCTTAGGCCAAAGTGTTGCGCACTGTTCATCCAGAATCCCAGAGTGGCCAGTAGCCGGAAAGTGTAAAGCAAAGAGCCAAGTATCACTGGGAACGCGAAGGAAGCAGACTAAGGCAGAAAAGGCCCTGAGACCACAATTACAGGGGTAGTTTGTCTGATTAAGGGGGGCCCTAGAATCTACTATCCAGAGTCCCTAGTGTTCTGGGAGGTCTTCTACAACATTCTAGGCCATTGTTAGTGACCCATCAATACAAACAGAAGCTATAAACATGAACTTAAGTAACCTTCTAGCCCCCACCCTCAGTTAGGGCCCAATACCTCACAGGTGATCTTCGGGAAGTCCGACCCTACCTTTGGTTAGAGAGTGAATCCCCAGCTTGACCTGGGAAAAGTTTCCGCTCCCGATCTCCCCTCGAATTCGATAGAAGCCTATGCGTTTCCCCAATGTGATCTCCCTCACCACCTTCTCATCTTGGCACATGTCCTGAGTTAGTTTCTCGAAGGGCGTCAGGTGGCGGGGCTGGTCCTCCTCGCCCTCCTGGGCGCACTCAGTCTGACAGCTGCTCTCCGCACTGTCCCGCCGGTCCCACCTGTCACAGTGTGTGCTCACCAGGCCGCCTCCATTCACAAACACCGCAGTCATTGTCCACGCAGGCTCATGTCTCCATCTCAGCCCAGAGCCATTGTCAGGGCAACTTGTAGGACAGGCAGAGGCCACGAGAGAGGCAGACGTGAGCTGAGGTCTCCCGGATCAGTGTCCGTGAAAGCTCTGAGAGTGAGCAAAATTCCAGCGGGGGCCTCACTCCAGGCCCTTCCCGCCTTCCCTCACCTCGGGTTTCCTAGCACTCGCTGTTCAGCCAGACGCACACCCAGTTACCAGAACTCCTCCAGAGGTGGAATGTGATGCTCTGTTGTAGGTAGCTGCGATGTGGAACAAAGGCTCCGTTTTATTTCCCTGTGCGACCAGGCAGTCTCGCACTCCAGATTGTAAAAGCCCTTTGGAGGCCCCCGAGTGCCTGCAGCGGGTGCTCGTCGCTGACCTTCATTTTGTGTTTCTCTTACCGTCAAGTCGCAGGACCCTGGGGACTTAATAATCTGAACTCCAAGAAAGGAAGAGTCTTGTAAATCAGCCTTTGGTCACACAGGCAGCGAGAGGATTAAATCCGCACAATGTCACTTTAGCCGGCCTTTATTTAGATGAGCCCTCTTCTAAGCCCTGAGCTGTCCTGAAAATTTGGCAGATGACAGCTCATCCTGAGGACAGAGAGTAAAATAATTAGCGCATTCTAATGTGCTGCACAGGAGAATGTGAAAGCACCTCGCGAATGTTTTTCTGAAAGCACTCTACGAGTTTATGAATTCTATTAGTAGTAGATGCTAAATTACACACGGTCTGACAACGAGAAGTCAACATGTACACATGCTCTCAGTGCGAGCTTTAGGAAACCTATATTGTCCATGCGTCTCAAGCAAAGCAACTCTATTTCTTGAAGTTTAGGAAAATGTGTATGTTGTATTAGTTCAGTTAAAAATATCGATTATTTTTTTTTAAAAAAATGAGGTAGCAATAATGACTAAGTTTATCAGTTTTCAAACTGCCTTACATTTGTGTGAATCTTTATCTCCTTTAACGCCTTCATCTTCCAGTACGGCTTCTCCTTCTCTAGTTGCTTTCATCCTCTCTGTTTTGCCATTGACAAAGATGACTTTTCTCCTCTGCTCATTTTTTTCTTATATTTCTGATGGGCTGTTCATCTCATGGGCCCGGCCCTTCATGTGAGAGACAGAAGCCCAGGGCAGCACGGCCAGCAGTGCCAACTCTGCCCTGTGGGCCGCATTCCAGACTTCGCCTGCACTCCCTGTTCTGTTCATCGTCTGAGGCTCACAGAGTCCTCTGAGATGTTCACAAAATGGCACTAAGCATCATCTCCCCGAATCCCCTTGGTGTTTTGATTATTTTCTGAAATGTCACTTCTCCATGAAGGTGGAGAGCACAGCCTGTCCCCATGTCTCCTCCCACAGCACGTAATGCTGGGCTCTCTGTGTTGAGAGCATTCACTAAATGTAGAATTGTGGAACTTGAGAATTTTTTGAATTAAAAATTTGGAAAAAAGGAAAAACACAACAGCAAACAAAAAGACCCAACCTAACAGATTGCCTTGGAAATGCAATTTCTAATCGGCTTGAAGAAATTATGTTATTATTATGGATAGGACTGCCTTATTGTTATTATGGGGCTGCTATAAGAAAGGGTAGGTCTGTGTCCAATACTCCTCCTATTTCTGGATATGGGGACATGAAGGTTTATGAAGGTAGATGAAGGTTACAGGGTTATAAGGGGCCACTTAGAAATAACTAACACAGCCCTAAAGTAGAATGATTCAGATGCTAAAAACAGTAAGGCAAAAGTCCCTTTCCTGGATTAAGGGAATTTAAGGCACTAATTAGTAATTGTCCCAGGTTCACAGACTCCTTTGAGACAGTAACAAAATCTATGACCAGGAAAAAGCACACCCACAAAATTTGCATCTAATGTTAGAGAGTTCATAGGCATTCTGAAACCTATCTCTGGATATCTGGCTAAGCCAAAGTCAAGTAACACTAGACATAGTCAGATTTGCAACACAGAGCTCATGAGAGATAGGGGTAGCGGCAACCATGGTTCTGAAAGAAACTTTAGCTTAACCCATGCAAAAGAGAAGGGCTAGTCTGGGCACAGGAAGTCACAAGGCAGCAGGCGCTGTGAAGTACTCTCGGCTCTGCATGCTCTTGGAGTGCCTTCTCTCGGGGCTGCGGTTGTCAATGGCCTATTTTACCACAGCTAAATAAATAAAGAAGGTGCACTTTGTTCTTTCTGGGTGCCAGGGCTCTGCCCAGTGCCTGGCGCTCATCTGACAAGTTTATTAAAGAGGAAACTAATTAAATACTAAGTTGCCCAATGTTAGATTTTAGTCTGGTTCAGTAGCGGCAAATACCTTTTCATTTATAAGCTAATAACACTAGCCCAACATGTAATTATCTCAGAAAACTTACTTCAGCCCATTCTTTCCAAAGCCTGGGCTATGCTGATTCCTGACCCCACCTTCCTGTGGCTGCAGTTCTGTCATCTGACTGGGAAAAGTTGTAAGACCCCTTACTAATACATCTCCTTGTCCTTGCTCCCTGCAAGACGTCTACTCTTCCCAAGTCCTCCGGACTCCAGGCACCTGCTCTCTCGGCTCCCACACAATGGCTGACCCAGGACTCATCCTCTTCTTTCCTAGTTCCCCAGCACTCTCACTGTGGGCTCCACTTGGGCCCTAGGATTACACAGTGTTTAAACCTCACTAACCTAATTGACTTCGGAGGCCTCCTAGGAACAATAAGTTTCCCCTTCTCCTTGCTCCACATCGGGGAGAGATCAGATATGGTTGCTGACAGTGGCCAACTGTATTGTGGCTTATGAGTTGTATACCCTCAAGTTAGATTTCTTGCAACATAGCCTTAAACTGATTCTCTTTTTCTCTTTTCTTAAAAGCCAGGAAAACAATTAATCTTCTATTTAAATTAGATAAAGAAGCTTTTACAAATTTACAAGAATTAGGTTTGTATTGAAGATGAATTGAAATTCGTTGATAATGCCAATGATCCAATTAGTGGGAAATGAACCCTTTTCTACTCCAAGATAAATCACATAACTAGATATAAACAAAAGCATGAAACACCAGGGGTTGGGTTGGGATTAAGAGTAGGGTTGAAGGGAGTGTCTTAGTGGTTAGAAGGCTGAAGATTGCAGAGCCGAAATCATGGTGATGGTTTGAGTGAGCAAACTTCAAGCCCGTACTTCTGCAAAGAAGGCTAAAGCGCTTTCTGTCCTCGTCTCCCTGCCCAGCCCAGGAAGAACCCTGGGAACAGGAGGGAGTATTAGGTAAAACTTGTTTATGGAATCCCATTTCCTTCATCTTCCTGTACTTGCAGTTTCTGGAAAAGAGAGGACTAACCATCTAAACCTGCAGGCAGGAGATTCTCCTTGTCTGGACTAGCTCTGAAGGAAAGTCCCTCCCACCCACCTCCACTCCCACCCCACCCCACCCCACCTCCAACACACACACACACACACACACACACACACACACACACACAGAAACACTACATTTGGAGACTGCAATGCAAAAGCTCTCTTGAGTGCCAGTGCTAACCACCCACCCACCCAGCCAGCCACAAATACACACGAGAGAGAGAGAGAGAGAAAGAGAGACAAAAAGGGAGAAAGAGACAGAGATAGAGAGACAGGGACAGAGAAACAGGGCAGAAAGACACAGAGAGAGGGAGAGAGAGAAAGAGATTGAGAGTTAGTTTTCAATCCAGCCTTAGTTTCTTCCTCGTAGAGTGAACGGCCACACAAGAGGCACCAATAGAAGGGCTCTAAAATGAAAGAGACCACACACCCCCCAAAAGCATCATGACAACCAAGAGGAACTTACAGGAAACAGAACAAGAAGGAAGCAGAAAGCATCCATAAAATCAAACCAAAACACTGAAACTTAAAAGATCACTCAGACAAGAAAGAGACCTCTTAAGAATTAAATTATTTACTTGAAGAATCTTATTATTTTTAGTCTAGAAGAGATGAGCAATAGAGAATAAGAAAATCTGTCAATCAAATCAGAAATCCCAACATCTGATTATCAGAACTCCCAGTCATACTGCAAATTTCTGAAAAATGACAAACAATAGAAACAAAAAGCCGGGCAGTGGTGGCACACACCTTTAATCCCAGCATCAGGAGGCAGAGACAGGTGGATCTCTGTGAGTTCAAGGCCAGCCTGGTCTACAGAATGAGTTCCAGGACAGCCAGGGTTACACAGAGAAACCCTGTCTTGAAAAATATCAATAATAGCGACAAACATGTGTCATTATGCACTTGAATTGCTAATAAACTGTGGACTTTTCTAAGACAGTCATAAGAGAGAAGTTCCACACACTCTCATGTTCTACTAGAATGAAAATCAGAATAAAAGAACACACAGGAATGTTAAATCTGTGTAGCTTTGTGTGTCCATGAGGGAAAGCGTGTCCATTTTGCAAAAGTTTATTTCCACCCCTTCCCCAGGGACTTATATTAGGTCTCTAACAATAGAAATTCTACTTAGAGTCTAAAGGACCGGTACCATCAGCTTATATCTTGACTGCTTTTTAGTACTAGATCATGAAAATAAAACAAGTAATGGAAGTTAAGATAATGCTTAATTACAGAGGGAAATTTCCCGTTTTTCAGATAAAGGTAGTTCCCATTGTTGTTTTTACCTTTTGCCCCTTTGATTTTGACCAGTTTTTTTTTTTAATGGACCCTAATAAGAACTTAGAAACTCAATCAGACAAAAATATGGAGTCATGTCATCGTAGATCAAAGTATCCAGAGGAGCCAGAATGGCCCTTAATTACTAGCTTACTGCTGCCACACAGCAATGCATTAAGTAAGATGAAAGAAAACAGGGCTTACTTGGTAATTTATTTTCTCGACTTGCACTGTGAAAATAATATCAAAGGAAGCCATCTTGCCTTTGTTCTCTTTGTCTCTGTTTCAAAACTTCTGGGCCAGGCTTTCAGACAGTCCCTTTGTTGGTTGGCAGGGTCAGGCTCGCTTAGAGGAAAATCTGGGCTTTTTTTTTTTTTCTATATGTGGCAACAAGATATGGTGATAATAAAGCTGTGGTTGTAATCCTTCCCAGACACATTACACCTTCACACAGAGATTCTTAACAAACACAGTTCATTTGAAAGTTTAGTTTAGCATTTAGAAATAATTTGCGCCATCCTTACTTTTGGCCTTAGTTCTTATTAACACACACACTTATTAACACACTGCTCCCACGGGGAGCAGCAACGACATTTTGAAGCAAATGCAAAATCATTATGAACTGCTTCTACACAAGTGCAGTGCTGCTACTCTGTAACACAGCTGCTTCCCAACTTCTTATCACAGACTGCTTTCCCCAGCTGCTCATCCCGGGTCTTCCCGAGGCCACCTGCACTCACAATCCAAGGCCCGTTCACCCAGTCTGATGGACCGACATCAACACTCTTCCTATATTGAGTTCTACCAGAGAGCCCCATGACCATTGAGATCCCAGGCTGAAATACCTGTGGGGTGATAGGGTGTCCTATCTGGATGACCCCTCACAATGCCCTTAGCATGTTAAGCCAGACCTTGCTCCACTCCAGCTGGGTGACCATGCTGGAAGTCAGATTTATGTTTGCCTAATATTGTAATCCCCCAAGAAACCGGCAATAGAGAGGGTTTTTTTTTTTGATCTGTAAATGGTGGGTTAAATATGTTTAAAACATAAGTAAATGGCACTGAAGGGTTGGACCAGAGTTGTGTGGTGTGGCATTTTGTGCAGATGCGCTTCCTCGTGTGTGCGCATATGCAGGCCATCCTACAGGGCGTTGTCTCATGCAGACTGCCTAGCACTTCAAACCACAAATGTTCTTTGATGGAAGCAAAATTTAGCGACAATTTAAAAATTATGTTGTATAGGAACAGGACGGGGGTTGACTCAGTGGATAAAATGCCTCTCTTTCAAGCGTGAAGACATGAGTTTGGACCACCAGCCCCTGTGCAAAAACTGCACGCAGTATCTATCTCCCAGCACCGGGGACTGGGCGGGGCGGGGGAGAAGACCCCAGGGGGCCTATGGCCAGCCTGTCTAACCAACACAGAGAGCGCCAAGATAATGAGAGGCCCTGTCTTGGAAAAAATGAGATGGAGAGTGATGGAGACCCCTAAACAACTTCTACACATCCGCCGTGAATGAATGCCCTGGCAGCACCTTGAAGTGCGCTGTCTTCGGTCCTCTTTTACAAGGGTCGCTGCCTTTGGTTTTTTCACTGATGGCTTCTTGACTGTTTAGGTCACCTGACAGTCTATCAACCACGCGTTTCAAAAAGTACAAGGAAGAGAAAACGCCATGATCAAATAGAAAGATTCCAGGCTCCTGCGTAGAAATTTAAATCTTATTTATGGTTCATTTTGCAAACACAGATCTCCCTATGATCTTGAAAAGGCAATGCTTGCCTTCAAACAAGCAGGGAATGATGTGGAGATAGTGTGCCACACACCCAACCATGAGCAGGTAGCCCTGAGCAGAAAAACAAACACAACACGTTCCCCATGTCTCCAGAAATAGCTAGTTTAGGAAGCAGTGTGGGAACACTCATACTTATTTGCAACTCATAGCTTATCTTTAGGGGATTAAAATGTTTGCACATCAAAGCCCAGACTGCTCTTTCACTGCTTGGTGACGTCACTTCGTTCCAGAGGGATATATTCTGGAAGATGTGGAGAATAGCACATGAGCGATGGGGTCAGGAAATTTTAGAAAACCTTTTCTATTTGAGCCAAACTAAGGTAAGTCTATCATTCATAAGCAGTTACTGCTGTGGATGAGGGGAGAATACTGCAAACACTTCTATTATTAAGAAGTTTGAGTGCATTTGAAACCCTTATCGAGGCTCCCCTGTCTGACTGATCACTGCACACAGAACAGGCAACACACTTGAGGTCGGGGCTAAGATCAAGCCCAGGGCCTCATGCATCCTACATTAAGTTTTCTGCCTGAGCGATTCCTCCAGCCTTTGTTTACTTTTAGCGTTCCCAAGATTCAGCATGCAGCCATTTTTGAAAGCCCCTGTTTTATAGCACAGCAACTTGAACCAGGCATGTTGCTATGTGACTGAAGGCTGTATTTTCTCATTTCTGCTGTGGTTGGGCTTGGCTGTATGTCTGCATTTCAGTCATGGACTATGAGAGACAGCTGGAGAAGGACATACCCGGTCCTCTCGCTTCCTTCCATCCTCTGGCTGGCTGGAATGTGGACACAATAGTGTAATGGAAATCATCATTTAGACCAGGATGGAAGCTGAGTACTGAGACTGGCAGAGCCCCAGAGAGAAGTGTGGATGCCATCATAATGGACTGTGAGGTGCCACAAGCCCAAAACAACATGGAGAAATGAACGTGAACTGAAACTCCTGAAACCATGAACCAAAACAATGTTTACTCCTATTAAGTTTTTTACCACATTGTTGTTTTTAAGACAGAGTTTCTTTTTGTAGCCTTGGCTGTCCTAGAACTAGCTCTGTAGACCAGGCTGGCCTCAAAGTCACAGAGATCCACCTGTTTCTGCCTCCTGAGTGCTGGGATTAAAGATGTGAGCCTCCATTGCCTGCATTTACCGCAGATATTTTATCACAGCGAGAGAAAGCCAACTGATAGGGCTTTGTGGTGCATACCTACAATTCCAGCAGCCAAGAGGCTAAGGCAGGGGCATTGTACAATTGATAGCTGTGAGACAGTCTGGTCTACATACCAGCCCTCTATCTCAAAATAACATATACATAGATAAACAAGCAAAAATAAAACCAGGAGAAAGTGACTAATCTAGGTTCTGCCTTCTTTAAGCAATCTATTGGTTGTATAAGGAGGTACCTTTATTTCCTACATCCAATTCCATTCTGTATGAACATTTTACAACATGAATAACTACTTCAATAATTAAAAACATACACTTGTCTACATCTATCTATCTGTCTATATAGAGATAGATATCGAGGATGGATAGAGACAGACAATAGATAGATGACGGATGGTGAGCCCAGGACAGAAAATCAACTGCAGAAACTTCAGATTTTAGTTTTCTGGTTCTGCAGGATATTTCAAATATTTATAACTTTGTGTAATCTAATTCACAAAGCTTAGTTATATATGTTATCCTGTGGAAGAAAGAACAGAGATCCACAAAGGTATGCTGCCGTAACTTCTGAGTAAAAAGCTAGTTTCAACAGACAGTATTAGCAATTTATTTATTTAAATGTGGTTATTAAATTTTTGTTTATTACAGGATGTGTATGTGTGGGCATGTGTGGAGGACAGAGGGCAGCTCTGTGGAGTCAGTTCTCTCCTCCCTTTACATGGCTTTGGGAGATTGAACTCAGGTCACCAGGCTTGCACAGCAAGCCTCTTTACCTGCCAAGCCATGACAGTAATTCTGTAAATTAAATAATGGTGTAAATTTCAAGCTCGAGATTTTTGTCTATACTTGGCAAATGCATGCTGTTTAATAGTACACAAGCTTTAGGGGAAAGGAATTGAAAGCTTTGTACTTTCACATTTGTTTCAGTGTCTTTAATAAAAGGTGTTTCTATTCACTTCTAAAATACAGTGGGTTTTAAGCAGAAGGCAGCAAGAGTGTTCTTCTATCAACACTGTCTAGATGATGCTGGCTGAAACCACCAAAGAGGACTTTGCGATCGTCGGTTTAGGGTCAGAATTAGGGCAGGCATTGGCTTCCCACTGGATGGCTGTGTTCCGGACCAGGACACTTTCTCAGTGTTTTTACCAGCAAGTGAGAGGACTGGACACAGGATGTCTTTGGCACACTCGGCTCCAGACCTTCAGGGATTCTGGATTTAGCAAGGCTAGATAAAGTCCAAATCATCAGTGAAACACAAAAGTTTCACTAATGTCACATTGCCCCCTTCTGGACCTTTGAAGTATCCACATGGATCAAATCATCAAAAACCCGTAAACCACACTGGGCCTGCTGGAATACTATAGCATGGTCCTCTTTTTCTGCCGCACACAACTCCGAAGGCAGGCCTGGAACAACTCTGAGAGAAGTGCTGGGAGACAACCCAGGAAAGGCTCTCAAGGTGTGAGAAGCCGTGATTCTCACTTCATAATAAGAGTGTCGAAGACTCAGAGCATGGAAAACAGAGTGACTTTGCATAGTTGGGTGTCAACCTAGAGAAAGGGAAAGCAAGCAAACAAGCAAGCACAAATACACGTGAGCACACACACACACACACACACACACACACACACACACATATGCACCTGGCATGCTGATTTGGCACACAGCATTAGTTTTTATGCTTCTAGTTGCATTTCTGTCTCCTGACTTCTTCATAGGCCGAATTTTTCATTGCTTCCCTCTCCAAATTCCCCATCCTATTGGTTCAGGAATCGAAGTCTTACCTAATGTATACCCTGGGATTCAAGATTCCCTCCTTTCTGGTTCATCGCAAATTGCCTGTGACTTTTTAACCCTAGATGAACTGAGAGAGCCTAGATACACTGACAGCTAGAGAAGACAGGAGTCCAGTTCCTTCTGTTTGCCTAGGACTGTCTACTGGCCCCCAAAGACAGCTCATTCTAGTAATTATTTCTTATGAATGTACAACCCCCACCTGGTACCATTTCTCCTCTTACTCCCCACTTTGTATTTTCTTTTTAAGTCATCTCAACAAGTCTTCAGCCTCATGTGGTACCCACATCCTCAGTGGCTCATTCTGCCCTCCTTAGGTCTCCCTGATCCTGTGTGATGGCTCCGGTCTCATTTCCACCACTCCAGCCATGCTCGTGCTTCCCTCTGCTACATACCAGCTGACAGCACGTGAGATCTGTGTACCAGTATCTGGTCTTTGCCTGTACACATCTCCCTGTCATTTGGGTGGGTTAAGAGCCCTCTCAAGTTGTCCTTGAGAGCAACCCATTCACCGAGTGACAGTCCATTCCCACAGTGCTTCCGGCTTTGTTCTAAGATTATCATATTGACAACTCAGACGATGCCCCCACCTTTACTCAAACCATACATACATTCGGTCTTCTCCAGGAGAACTTGCCTGGATGTGAAGGAGTGGGATCTATATTTATATTAAAATTGGAGAATGAAACTTCTGGCTTATTCCCCCCCAGCTTTCCTGTTTGGTAAACGGCAGAACATCCTTCTACTGAATACTGAGTCTGTTAGCCAATCCTTTTGGCCTTCTGTCAAAGACTACCCAAAACACAGCCCCTTGCTACCAAGACCAAGCCACCACCAGCTTTTGGTTGATTATCTTTTGCCCACTGGTGAGATGGCTCAGTGGCTAAAAGTACTTGTCACCAAACCTGATACGTACAAACACACATACCTACAAAATAAGTAATTTTATGCAAAAATTGTACAGAAACACAGCTCTTTTTGTCCCTGCATGTCCATGACCCACAACATATGGGGCCTGTTTCAAACAAAGTACCCAGAAAAATCCTCTAAGAAGACATCCAATCAGGTTATTTCTTAAAACCCTTTGAAGGAGGGTGATGGTGGCTCATACCTGTATCCCAGCAAAGGGAGGCAGAGGCAGGTGGATCTCTAAGTGCAAGGCCAGCCTGGGCTACAGAACAAGTTTGCAGACAGACAGGTCTGCACAGAGAAGCCCTGTCTTGAGATTTTTTTTAAAAAATCCAAAATAAAACAAAACAAAAACCCGTTTGATAACTTGCCATTTCCTTCACAGTAAAAGCTTAAAATGTCCTCCAAAACTCTTCCCCCAATGGCTGCTCTACTCACCCGCACTCCGCTGCTCCTCCTCATTCTTAAACGCACTAAGCCTGCTGTCACCTCTGCCAGCACCTACAGACTCTGTGAGTCTGATTTCACTCACCACAAACCAAAGGGAGCTCTCTCCTGTACTTCCACCTGAAGCCATGTGGTTTTCCTTCACTGCTTTATAGTCGTGACTCATTGTCAGGCGGTTTCTCCCACCAGATCGCGTGTTTCTTAAGGGCAGTGACCCTGTCTGACTTATTTAGACTACAGTAATCTAGACAGGGTGTCTTAGTTGGGTGTCTATCGATGTGATACCACGACCATGGGGCTGGTGCACACTTTTAATCCAACACGCAGGAGGCAGAGACAGGCAGATCTCTGTGAGGTCGAGGCCAGCCTGAACAAGTTCCAGGACAGACTTGATAGATACTGAGAAACCAGTCTTAAAAAAAAAAACAAAAAAAAAAACCACGACCAACAGTAACTTCGGGAAGAAAGGTTTGGTTTGATCGTATACCTTATAGTCCATTATCCATGGAAGTCAGAGCAAGAACTGAGGAAGGGACCTGGAGGCAGGAACTGAAGCAGATGCCATGCAGAATGCTGCTTCCTGTCTCGCTTCTCCCGGTGGCAAGTCAACTGGCTAGTTTTATAAATAAAAATGGAAGTCAACATTTCTCTCATCCCATACACAGTAAGCAAATTGAGCTTTAAGCTTAACTGAAAGAAGTATATGCAGGGAAACATCTTCAGAATTCTGCTAAGCATTTTGGACTAGACACAAAATTCAAAGAAGGAAAACAAAGTAGATAAATGGACTTTGTCAGAATTAAAATTATCTGAGGCACTGGAGAGGTGCCCCATAATGACACACAACCATCAGTAATGAGATCTGGTGCCCTCTTTTGGCCTAAAGGCATATATGCAGGCAGAACATTGCATATATAATAAATAAATAAATCTTTAAAATGAGAATTAAAATTACCTGTATATTAAAGAGATGCCACTAACAGCCAGATGTGGCAGGGTATACCACACTTAAAATCCCAATGGGATGGGGGCTAGGGCAAGAGGACTGCAAGTTCAAGGCTAGTATGGGCTATACATCAAGACGCTGTCTCAAACTAACCACAACAAGAAGACACCATTAAGAAAACCAGTGAACGGGGAGGCAAAGGCAGGCAGGTCTCTGAGTTCAAGGCCAGCCTGGTCTACAGAGTGAGTTTCAGTACGGCCAGGGCTACACAGAGAAACCCTGTCCAAAAGAACAAACCAACAAACAAAAAACCAAACAAATAGCAGCGAACCATTAATGACCAAAGAGTGAGAAAATGCACCGCCAGTACTAAGCAGAAAACAAAGACCTGGCTAATACAGTTCAACCTAGACTTTTAGAGGAGTTGAAGGGAGGTTCTCTCTTTTGTTAGAGCCAGGGTTCAAA
>JAQHUG010000005.1:14910971-14925281 GCA_028555095.1 Dicrostonyx torquatus
ACACACACACACACGTACACACACATATGCACAAAAAATTAAAACTGAAACAAATGATTTTTTAATTTAAAGGTAAATCGTTCATTTTTTTTGTTGCACTTGCTATCTCCAGATTCTCGGTATAAAGTCCTTTTTGACCTGTTGTGGTGGCATACACCAGTAAGATTTGCTGAAGGAGGTGGAGGCAGGAAGATCATAAAATTCCTTATTGGATACATGATTTACAAAAATGTTTTCCCTCCTATTCTGTGGGTTCCCTTCCTTGATAATGACCTTTGAAAAGCACAAATTTTTATTTTTTTCTTGAAAAAAGTATACATTTTAATAATGCCCCATTTATCTGTTTTTATCTTGTATTATTTTTACTTTCAGTATCTTATTTAAGACACTGCCACCTAATGTAAACTCAGGAAAATTTATACTTGTTTTCTTCCAGAGTTTTAATATTTTAACTCTAATATTTGAAGCATCTTGAATTAAGTTTGTTTATAGTGTGAGATAAGGGTTTAGTGTCATTCTTTTGTACGGTGGCTAGCTCTTTATATGTTAACTATAATTCTTTAGGTTTCTTTGCTGTTCTTGTTTTTTTTTTTAAGTGTTGCTCAATTGTTTACAATAAGAGCTGTAACTTAGTAGAAACTGCTGTAAATTTCTGTTAACTGTAATAATACCTGTAAATTTTCTCTCCTTTGTAGCTCCATTCTTTCCATCTATTTGTTATTATATTGCTATTCTGTGTGTTCCAATATGATAAATCATTGCTTTAATTATTTTTTTCTAAGAATTGTGTGCATTTTGTTGTTGTTAGACAGAGTCTCACGTATCCGTGCCAGCCTGGAACTTGTCATGTGACTGAGACTGACCATGGAATTCTGACCCTTTCACCTGTACCTCCTTAGAGTGCTGGCATAATAGTGTGCTCTGCGGTGCTCAGACTTTGTGGGCACCGAGCCAGGGCCTCAGGGATGTTAGGAAAACACTCTGCCAATTGAGCTACATCCCCAGAATTTTGTGTCTTTTAAAGAAGTTGAAACTAGGTCTATTGATATGGTCCCGTAATCCCAGATACTCAGGAGGCTGAGGCAAGAGGGGCACAAGTTCAAGGCCTGACCAAGCAACTTAATAAGGCCTTGTCAAAAGAAAGGATGGGAGAGGGGAGGGAAAGGGAAGGAAAAAGAGGGAGGAAGGAGAGGGGAGGGTAGAAAGGAGAGAAGAAGAAAAGAAGGCTGGATGAGAACAGTTAGCAAGGATAGGCTTGGGTGCTATTACAAGCCCTGAGCATGAAGAAACGCTCTCTGCTTTGTCCTTATGCAGCGTCGTTGCTCAGTTGTGATGCATATAAATGAGTGAATAATGATCCCCACACAGACATTAACACATGGCTCCAGAAAGTCCCTGTCAAGTGCAGACACACATAATATTAAGAGTTGTGATTTAGGGGGAGCGGTGACACGCAGAGCGAGAAGTGAGGAGAGATTGCTTCCAAGTAGAGAGCATCTATGGGAAAGGCACTTCAGATCTGTGTATTCTGTGTGCTCAATAAATGTCTGTGAATTTATGACGCATCCTGTGGTTGGTACAGATCTGGGAGAATGAAGCAGGAGATTTTTAGTCTTAGAAATCCCTGTGCTGCCAGGCGGTGGTGGCACATGCCTTTAATCCAAAAACTCGGGAGGCAGAGGTAGGGAGGGGGATCTTTGTGAGTTCAAGGCCAGCCTGGTCTATAAGAGCTAGTTTCAGGACAGGCACCAAAACTATAGAGAAACCTTGTCTTGAAACAAACAAACAAAACAAAACAAATAGAAAAGAAAGAAATTACTGTGCTTAGCCTGGTGGTGATGGTGGCACATGCTTTTAATCCCAGCATTCGGGAGGCAGGGAGGGAGAGGCAAGTGGATTTCTGTGAGTTTTTGTGAGGTCTACAGAGCAAGTTCTAGTACAGGCTCCAAAGCTACACAGAGAAACACTATCTTAAAGAAGAAGAAGAAGAAGAAGAAGAAGAAGAAGAAGAAGAAGAAGAAGAAGAAGAAGAAGAAGAAGAAGAACAAGAACAAGAACAACAAGAACAAGAAGAAGAAGAAGAAGAAGAACAAGAACAAGAACAGAAAAAGAAAAAAAACCCTCTGCCTCTTCTTGATGTATATAGCTCAATTCCCACTAGGAAAAGCCATGAACAGCCCTTCCCCTCCGTTTCCACACAGGACATTCTCTCAGCTCACCTTAAAACTATTCCTGATATCTGCAGGGGGGAAAAATGCTGCTTTGCTCATATAAACCAAAGAATCTTTATACTTTTTTAATCACTGCTCAGTTAAGAAAATGAAAAAGACATTTATTTCTTCATAGGTTTATCCCTTGCGTATACCAGAATCAAAAGTATATGCTGCTTTTTAACAAGCTTCTGTCGGAAACAGAATAACCTCTGAGGATGCAGGACACCCAGAACTCACACAGGGCTAGGCAATCATCTGGACTTCACACAAAGAGAAAGTATGTCAAAACCAAGCCGGCCTTCCAACTTCAAGGAGGCTGTAAATGACGCAAGCCCGCTGAAGAACATGAATCATGGCGTCAAAGCGTAAAGATCCTGTGATCCTCCTACCTACGCCTCCCAAGTGCCACCGGCCTAACTGATGGGGTCAGTGCTGGAGAGTGAACCCTGGATTTTATGCAAGTGATGCAGGTGCTTTGCCTACTGAGCTACTGCCTTGGCCCAGACATACCTGACTTGCAAAAACCAAAATAAATTTGTCTTTGAAAGGATTCTGAAGGGGCTGGAGAGAGGGTTCATTGGTTAAGCGTGTTTGCTACTCTTTGAGAGTTCTGGAGTTTAGATCCTAGGACCCATGCCAGGTGGCTCTTAGCAGCCTGTAACTCCAGCTCCAGAGGATGTAACACCACCTTCTAGGACACACTAGGGCGCTTCTGGGCTTCCTAGGGCACTGCACGTGTGCGCGCGCGCGCAGACACACACACACACACACACACACACACACACAAGAGAGATGGAGTTAAAAAAAAAAATCGGTTAAAAGACCTGGCTCTTAGACGGCCGATGCAGGAAAACTAAATTCCAGGGCAGCCTGTGCAACAGTCAGACCCCGTCTCAAAACACAAACAAACAAACAAAAAGCAACACAAAATTAACAAAAACGGGGGAAAGAGGGCTGGATCTGGCTGGCTCTGCCTTTATTTCTCCAACTGCTGAGCACAGGTGACTGCACCGAGGCTTTGGTGACAGAGAAAGACAAATGGAATTAGAGGCCCTTTGCTCTCCAGAGTGGTCCCTGACCGGGGGTTGACGGAAGTCGTGACTGATTACACGAAGTTGGAAAGGCAGGTGAAGGGCAGCCTGCCAGGAGCCAGCAGGCCTCCCAGCCAGTTCTTAGAATCACACTGTTCCATGGAGCTTGCTAATTGACCTGTATTTTCTGACTGAAAAAATTTCCCCAAGGAGGCAAATGAAGGTAGATAATGAGAACCTGCCATGGCACAGGGCAGTGCAGGAGCAGAGCTCCAGGCTCTGGGGACTGATCATTATTTAAATGCAAAAACATTTCAAAAAGATTCTGGCAAGTCTCCGGGAGCAGGCACTGGGTTTCCGGCAGGAGTCTCGGCGCACTGCCTCCCACCTGCGCCCTGTGTTGCTTCAGCTTGACTTTTCGATTTATAATTGGGAAGTTAAGGAGTGCGCGGTGAAAACTATGCCCATCTCTAGCACTTTATTTATTTACATGCAAATCCATGCACACACAAGGAAAGCCAGCATGCCTTTGGTGTGCCGGAAAACTTCAGCCTTGGTAATACTTAGCTGTGGTCAGGGAGGAAGGAAAGGAGACTAGGGTACAGGTGAGATTGAGCAGTTTTCACATTTTTACCATGTGGAATGCTTCTATGATTGCTTTTGTTTTGATTATAACTAGCCCATAAGCTAAGGGCCAAAAAAAAAAATACACATTTATCTCTATTGCTATCTGAGAATGTCTCTTATCTCTGAAAACCATGTATTTAAAGTAACTTAGATCTAATGCAATTAACTGTTCCACCACCTGCGGGGGATGATGGAATCCGACCCTCGAAAAATGAAAGTTTTGAATCTAGACATAGATGACCAAGAAAGGGTCAACAGTCACAATGTAAGTCAAGTGGAATAATTACCAATTAGAGTATACCCCTCAGTTAGAAGTGTGCTCTAAATTCTCAAATATTGGGTAAAAGGAAGAAAGAAATGAAGCCAGGTGTAGTGAGTGGCACACGACTCTACTCCCAGCACTCAGGAGGCAGAGGAAGGTGAATCTCTGTGATTTTGAGGCCAAGCTGGTCTACAGAGCAAGTTCCAGGACAGCCTGAGCTATATAGTGAGACAAACTCCATCTTGATAACTAAATAAATATAATAAATAAATAAATGGCATTTGTGGGTTCTTGTGCTCTCCACTGGACCTGCAGGAGCAAGGAGGGAGAGCCAAAACTATAATTAGGAATACATCTGGTAGGCTTTCTAAATTTATTTTCTCTTTAAGTTAGGTCTTGGAGAACCTGACACAAATGCAGTGAGCTCTACACCCATGATCATGAATCCGCACACACACAAGTTCTTGGTGTTCCAGAATATTCAGGAGCAAACTCAGAGCTGTGTTTAACCACTGCCTGGAGCCTGCCCCCAGATGTTAGACCGGTAGGGAATGGCTCAATTACAGGTATCAGTAAAGCTGTGTCTCAATCAGGCTGTGGCCTCTCCTTTTAGTCTCTGACTCATTATCCCAGGAGAAGGTGACCGTGAGACTTTTGTTTATATAGGTGATCACTGAAAGGGGGACGAACAGAGATGGGAAATAGAAAGGGACCCTGGTGAGCCTTCTGTTCTGATCAAGTTGGCTTGAGGAGCCTTCGGGTAGAGTTGTGAGGGCTTTAAAGGCTGTGGGGGGATTATTCTGGGCTCTGAGGTAGGGGCATTTTGAAGCACAAAGATGGGAGTTTCTGCAGGGGCGTTGGAGGTCAGCAGGTGGCTTGCCTGGGAGGGAGGAGTTCCTGCCACAGGTCAGGAATGATGAGCGGAAGAAACAGGGGACACCAGATGCTGCCCTGACCTTGTCTTTTCCCCTCACCTGTTCTGTAGACCCCCAAACTTCACCACCTCCACCACCACTACCCCAATCCTGTTTTGTGTCCATCCCCCAGCTGCCCTTCATGGAGCAGAACGGATTCCACTCCCCCCAGCTGCCCTTCATGGAGCAGAACGGATTCCACTCAAGTGGACAGTCACTCACATGAACTTACCAGTAGGCCCGGGGGACATTAAACCGAGACAGGAAAGTCTTAAGATACACAGACACTTGATGGTTATTTTCAATACTTCTAAGTAATCATAATAGAACATCATAACTAGGGTTCATTAGGCTTGGTGTATGGCTAGTGCTATGGTTTGTGGTATGCCTCTTGAACTGTGGTCCTTTTCTCTTCCTCTTTTGTTCCCTGGTCAGAAGTAAGTGGTTTTGTTCCACGATGCTCTCCTTGCCATGAGGCAACTCACCACAGACCCAAAATCACCAGGGCACCAGAACCGCCACAACAGGGAGCCACAGTCAACCTTTCATTTCATGACTTGATTGTCCCATCTTTGTCACAGTAGTGCAGGTAGCTGTGCTTGAATTTGCAATTGCATGTGAGGTTTGGCAAGGACTAATGGCGTCTGCATGCTTTTCCTTTTCGTGAAGCACCAGGGATCAAGAGGTTCTGCAACTTCATGCACAGTAAACATATGTTCTCCCACCAAGCTATTTCCCCAGAGAAGAACATGAAAGCCCATCAGGGTTACACCTACCCTGTCTCTAGTTGGTTAAAGAGCCTACTAATAGACCTCCCTCCTTCCCACCTTGCTCAATGTAACTTTATCCCCCAGGAAACTACCTATATGATCAGTGTAAAATGCAGGTTTAAAAAAATTCTTTTTATGAAAATGTTCTTTTTACATTTATTTATTCACTGTGATTGTGTGGGAACACACATATGCCTCTGTGTGCATGTGGAGGTCAGAAGGCAACTTGTGGGCCTCAGGGACTGAACTTGGGTCTTCAGGCTTGGTGGCAAGTGTTCTTATGCCACTTTACCAACCCTGAAATGCAGACTTCCCCTTCCTGGTGTGATCTGTTATCTGTTTCTACACTGATCCAGACTATGAGGGGATGCAAGCAGAAATGATATCTCATCTTTTATCTAAACATGTCTGGCTTATCAGAGGGGCTTGAAACAAGTTTCTGGACTCGGTAGACAAATAAGTGACTTATTACACCTTCAGTTTGACGCTAAGCATCAAATGTCTTGTAAATTCTAGTCTTTCGTTCATGTTCTTTCTTAACCACTAGTGGTTGACCTTCTAGTGTTGACATCGGCTTCAACGTTCTTCCCACTCTTCCTTCCCTGCAGTTCTTCGGGTTTCTCCAAGCAGACATTGTCCTTGCTTCTACTGTCTCCTCCCGTGTTCGCTGTTTTCATTCTGCTTCTCCACCCTTCTTGGTACTTGAGTGACTGTACATATGCTCATCCTGTCCCTTCTCACATGGGTTTCTGCCCAGCTGCTCCTAGGTCTCAGCCCTTCCTGGGTTCTGAGCATCCAGACTTCAGGAAGGGTCCCTAGATGCTGACTGAACTGATTTGAGTGGCTGGATGCTTTTAAAGCTGGCATGAACCCCCAGAAGGTAGGGAAATAGATATTTCTCGCATAAGAGTATTTTTATTATCTGAAAAAATTAAACACTATAAACAACTATTTTATGAGAATTTTTTTTAAAAAGGTAAAATGAATTTTAAAACAACCCAATATTTTTAAAATGCTTTTATAAAGCCTTTCTCTAAACAAGGACAGGTTGGCTAGAAGTGACCCTAGGCAGTTCACATCTGGTGGAAACTTTCTGGAACACTGTGGGTTTGACGAGGTCTCCCTCTGCTCTCCTATGACAGGCTTTGGTTCCCTGGGAAGCACACCGCATGCGGGTAGACACTCCTAAGGGGCCATCTGAATTGGGAGCATCAGAATGTTTGCAAACCGGCATTTGTGCCAGCCCCTAAACAGTGAAAACAAGCCAACTGTGGAAGGCTGCCGAGGCTAACAGTATTGCACTCAATGTAGAAAAGTCTCAGTTCTTCCTGGGTTTTATTTTTAGGATGTGCTATGTTAGTCTCTTCCAGCAGATTTAACTTTATTTTTAAAGTGCAAAAAAAATCTCCACTCTGTTTTTAAGACCTTCTCTGCCTGTCTTGAGTTCTCCCAACAGTTCAGCAAATATACACACCCAGGCCCTTCTTTCTGCTCTTGGCTTCTTCACGTTTCTATTTCCCCAGATGGAGCCAAAGGCAACACAAAGAAGCAGTAAGTTAAGTCCTACCTCTAAGGTACTAGTTTCTGCCCAGGATCCCAAGGAATCCCCAGTCTCTTTCCCCTCAAAGACTGAAGACCTAAATTAAATACCTAATCTGAAAGAATAGTCTGGGATCTGCTTCAATTATGCAAACTATTCCTAAATCATTCCTAAAGGTTTCCTGCTAGGTGCCTTTACAAAACCAGTTTCCCTAACTGGAACACACTTGCTTTATACGTTGCCTTTAAGTATCTCTCTCTCTCTCTTCCTCTCTCTCTTCCCCCCCCTCTCTCTCTCTCTCTCTCTCCTCTCTCTCTCTCTCTCTCTCTCTCTCTCTCTCTCTCTCTCTCTCTCTCTCTCTCTCTCGAGTCCAATTTGCATTAACTAAATGCTCTTGGGTGTGGGGTCTGCCCTGGAGTGTGACTGACCTAGTAGGGTTCTGCTTCCTTTCTCAGCAGCTATCAAGTGTCAATTGCTGTTCAGATAGGGGTGGGACTTTGTGCCCGCCTCCCCGCCCCACCCCACCTCCTTGCTGGCATTTTGTCTGGCTTGAGCTTGCACAGATCTTGTGCAAGCTGTCACAACCCCTGGGAGTTCCACAGCCACCCTGCTGACCAGGAACTACTGTCCCATCACCTCTGGCTCTTGCCATCTTTTCACAGCCTCTTCTATGAAGTTCCCTGAACCTTATGGAGAAGGAATGATGTGACATTGCTTTCAGAAGTGAGCATTCCTCAGTCTCGATGCTAATCATCATCCGCTGCAAGAAGAAGCTTCTGTGATGAGGGGGGAGGGACGCACTAATCAATGGGCATAGCAATAAATTCTTACTGCTAATTGGTTAGTACTGTGTTCATTTAGCAGAATAATAACACTGGGTTCTCCCCTGGGACCTATGAGCTTCTCAGCCACAGATTCTTGATAACAGAGCCAGGTATGGGTTCCATCTCATGGAGTGGGCCTTAAATCCAATCAGAAAGTTATCATTTACTCCCAGAATATTCATGCCACTATTGCACCAACAGGCATGTCTAGCCAGTACAGTTACTGTAGCTTACAACGTTTGCAGGTGGGTAAGATTATAGCTGTTCTTCTCCCCTGTAGTGCTCATAGCACATTCCAGCTCTGTGAAAGCTCGCCAGTAAGGATGAAGACTGTTTCATCCTTACTTGTTTCTCCATGAATGATGTATGACTCGAGTATGTGGTATACTTAGAGGGTCTTAACTCCAAGTTCTGGGTTGTGACCACAAGCATCGGCAGTTACTTGTAGTGTTTGGGGGTTTTGGGACCCCACAGATTAACAGCCCAAAAAGAGATAACCCGTTCCTAGCACTGGAGTTTTTATTCCCTGGCTATTGTGAATCAAGCAGTAGGGATGAGCAAGTAGCTCTGTAGTAGGATGCAGAGGCCGAGAATGGTGCCCTGGAATCTTGTGGCAGATCTGTTTGTAGTCATAGCACTCCCGCCAGCAATGAATAAACATTCCCATTGCCCCACATCCACCCCAGCATTTGCTCTCATTTGTTTCATTGTTCTTAGGCCTTCTGGTTGGGAGAAAGGTGAAATCTCAAAGTGCTTTTTTTTTTTTAAATTTACATTTTCCTGATGACCAAGAATGCTAGCAGTGTTTTTTTGTTTTGTTTTTTTAAATGTTAGCAATTTTAAAAAAGTTTCTCAGTCCTTTTTAATTCATCTTTTGAAAACTCTCTTTATTTTCACGGATATTGGATTGCTTACTTCATGTTTAGATTTTTAAAGTTTTTTTTTTAAATATATTCTAGATACTAGCCCTCTGTCAGATGTTTAGCTGACAAAGATTTTTCCCATTCTGTAGGCTCCTTCTTCACTTGAATGAGATATTCTTTGCTATACAGAAGCTTTTAGTATCATGTGGTCCTGTTTGTCAGTTGTTGGTCTTAATGCCTGGGCTATTGGGCTCAAAATGTAAATTCAAGTGTATTCTCTACTTCTTCCTCTGTTATATTCAGGGTATCAGATTTTATATTGAGGTTCTTGATTCATTTGGAGTTGAGTTTTGTGCAGAGAGACAAGGACCTAGTTTCAGTCTTCTACGCACCACTATCCAGTTGGACCAGCATCATTTGTTGAAGATGATGTCTTTTCTCCGGGGTGTATTTTTGACCTCTGTCAAAAATCAGATAGCAGCCCGGCAGAGATGGCGCACGCCTTTAATCCCAGCACTCGGGAGGCAGAGACAGGCGGATCTCTGTGAGTTCGAGGCCAGCCTGGTCTACAAGAACTAGTTCCAGGACAGGCTCTAAAAAAAACTACAGTGAAACCCTGTCTCGAAAAACAAAACAAACAAACAAACAAAAAAAATTAGATAGCAATAGGTTCATGAACTTATATCTAGGTCTTCATTTTTATTCCATCAATCAATGTGCCTGTTTTTTTATTATTAGAACTTTTTAGTATAACTTATACTCAGGAACAGTGATTCCTCTAGAAGTTCTTCATTCTTCAGAATTGTTTGAACATCTTGGGTATTCTGTCTTTCCAAAGGAACTATAAGACTATGTTTTCAATTTCTGTGAATTTTGGTCATTGCAGTGAATTTATACTGTTTTTTTGGTAGGGTAGCTGTTTTCACAATATTAATCCTAACAAACCATGAGCATAGAGGGTCTTTCCATCTTCTGGTATCATCTTCTATTTCTTTCTTCAATACTTACGAAAGTTTTTGTCTAAATCTTTGGCTAGATTTAGTCCAGAAACTTTGAGGCTGTTGTGAACAGGATTGCTTCCCTGATTTCTTTCTCAGTGTGTTTGTGGCTGAATATAGGAAGGCTACTGATTTTTGTGTATTAATTTTGTGTGCTGCTACTTGTTCAATGGGTTTATCAATTGGAGGAATTTTTCTGGAAGATTCTTTAGAATCTTTTAATAAAGGTTAGTTTGTTGAAAAAATTAACAAATCTGATGAGTTTTTGGCCAAATTAACCAAAAGAAAGAGAGATAGAGAATCCAAATTAATAAAGTCAGAAATGGACACAGAAAGACAATTATCATCGCTTCTCGGCCTTTTGGCTAAGATCAAGTGCAGAAAGACAATTATCACAAGTACTCACTCATAGGTGGTTTTTAAACATAAAACAAAGAAAGCCAGCCTACAAACCACAATCCCAGAGAATTTAGACAACAATGAGGACACTTAAAAGAGACTTACATTGATCTAATGTACATGGGAAGTAGAAAAAGACAAGATCTCCTGAGTAAATTGGAAGCATGGAGACCTTAGGGGAGGGTTGAAGTGGGGAGGGAAGAGGCAGGGAGGGGAGCAGAGAAAAATGTAGAGCTCAGCTGGTAAGAGCCCTGGCTGCTCTTGCAAAGGGCCTGGGTTCAGATCCCAGCTTACATGGCAGCTCACAACTGTTTGTAACTCCAGTCCTGGGGATTTGACGTTCATAGCCATTGTATACATGTGGTGTACAGACATACATACATACAGGCAGAACAAATATACTCATAAAAATAATAAATATATAAAATTTTTAAAACCTATATTTCACTAAACTGGAAAACTTATAGAGAAGGAAGAATTTCTAGATACATATGGCCTATCAAAATTAAATCAAGATGAAGAAAATAATTTAAATAGATTCATAACAACCAATGAGATAGAAGCAGTAGTTTAAAATCACTAACTAAAAAAAGCCCAGGGCCAGATGGATATAGCACAGAATTCTAGCAGACCTTCAAATAACATATTTAGCACCAGTATTTCTTAAGTATGCCTTAAAATAGAAAAGGAAGGGACATTTATAAAGTATTTTTATGAAGCCAGTATTACCCTGCTACAAAAACCAGACAAAGCTCCAATAAAAAAAAAGAAAATTATAGTCCAATCTCTCCAATGATGTATATGCCAAAATTCTTAATATAATACTTGCAAACCAAATTCAAGAGTACATCAAAAAGATTACCCTCCATGATCAAACCAGCTCCATCCCAGAGTTGCAGAGATGGTTCAACGTATGCAAATTAACAATTGTAATCCACCAGATACAGAAAACACATGACCATCTTGTTAGATGAAGGGAAAAAAAGAAACCTCTTGACACAATTCACCATCCACCCCTTCATGAAAAAAAATCCCACAGAAACCAGAGCTATAGAGGCAAAGCTCAGTATAATAAAGGCAATTTATGAGAAGCCAACATCATGCTAAAGGTAGAGAAGCCAAAAGCATTTCCACTAAGATTAGGAAGAAGACAAGGATTCCTCTCTCCGTTTCTGTTCGGGATGGTGCTTGAAGTCTTAGCTCGAGCAGAAAGACAGGTAGAGGCTCTCAAAGGGATACAAACTGCGAAAAAAGAAGCCAAACTCTCTGTTTTCAGTTAGCTATGATTCTGTGAATTAAAGACTCTTCAGAGCTCTCAGGAGAAGTACTGATTTGTTATTTTCTTCTCTACTTACTTGATGTTAATTGCTAAGTTATCTGTACTCCATTGAGTAAATTCATAGATAAATTGTGTTGTTCAGCCTGTATAAAACTAGCCTTCTGCTTGATATCTTCATCCTAGCATCGAATGAAATCAAGGACACAGTTGGTGCCAACCGAATACCAGCGAAAACTAACAAAAAATAATTAAAGCATAATATACGAGGGTCTATAAAGGAATACACATCACTAGCACCTTTGGACTGATATTTGGAAGTACTTATTCTTTTAGCTGGGGTTAAGTCAGTACTGATAGCATTTTATTTATTATTACATGAAGAATACTGAAATCTACTTTTACCAATCTTACTATATACCAAACT
Organism: Dicrostonyx torquatus; assembly: GCA_028555095.1. NCBI lineage: Eukaryota > Metazoa > Chordata > Mammalia > Rodentia > Cricetidae > Dicrostonyx > Dicrostonyx torquatus. Next base: position 14,923,116 of record JAQHUG010000005.1, read on the forward strand.
TTGTGCTAAATATTTTTATATCACTGATCCAGCCACTGTAATAAACTCTGTAAGACAGAGACTAAGTTACTGTCGTATTGCTGTGAAGAGACACAATGATCAAGGTGACCTATAAAAGAAAGCATCTAATTGGGTCATTCTTACAGTTTCAGAGGGTGAGCCTATGGCCTTCATGGCAGGGAGCATGGTGCTGGTGCAGGAACTGAGAGCTCACATCTTATCCACAAGTTGGAGGTTGGGGGGGTAAGAAAGATGGGAAAGAGGGAGGGGAGAAGGGAGAGACAGAGAAACAGGGAGAGAGAGAGACTGAGTCTGAAGTGGGCTTTGAAACCTCAAAGCCCATCCCCAGTGACACACTTTTTCCAAGAAGGCCACGCCTCTTAATCCTTCCTAAAACACTTCCACCAACTAGGGACCAAACACTCAAATACTTGAGCCTCCAGGGACCTTTCTCATTCAAACCCTCAGAGAGACTGCACTGCCCACTCTTCTGGTGAAATAAACAGTCTAAAGAGGTTGAGAACTCAGTCAATCCCCGAGGACTAGTAAGTGAGGGCCACTCTCCTTGAATGCCTTGGCCAAGCCCATCTACTATGCAGAAAACCAGACAGAGGAAGGGGGAAAGGAATGAATTAAAGCAAAGTCTCATGGCGTGCGTGTGTGTGTGTGTGTGTGTGTGTGTGTAATTTCTAAATTCCTAGCATCCTTTTTTTGTTTGTTGTTTTGTTTATTTCTAAATTCCTAGCATCCTTTTTTTTGTTTGTTGTTTTGTTTTTCGAGATAGGGTTTCTCTGTAGCTTTGGAGCCTGTCCTGGAACTAGCTCTTGTAGACCAGGCTGGTCTCAAACTCACAGAGATGTGCCTGCCTCTGCCTCCCAAGAGCTGGGATGAAAGGTGTACACCACCGCTGCCCAGAAGATCCCTAGCATCCTTAAAAACAGATTAGTTACAGCCATATGCAGACAGTGAAGAAAATCTCAGGGCACTACTTAGCAACCATGTGCTAACTTGACCTTTGGTTCTCTGAAGAGAACCTAATCAGCCCTTGACTCTCTGGAGATTGCAGCTCTGATCTTTAGACCAAATATGCCATTGGATTACTGAACACAGCAAAAGAACTCAGAATCTGTAGTAATGTATTTTTTTTTAATTTGCCCAGACTAGCCTTGAACTCCTGGATTCAAGATATCTCCGAATACATTAGCCTCCTGAGTAACTAGGACCATAGACAGTTGTCACTGCCACAGTTAAAAGAAGTCTTTTTGTATGGAGGAACAAAGCCAAGGCTTTGTGGCCACCAGGCAGACTCTCTCCTCCACCAAGTGCATCCCTAGCCCATGTTCTTCACACTGGCCTTCCTTCCTCCCCTCCTCACCACTGAGAAAATGTCTTCCCTCTGCAGAAAGCATGGCGATTTGCTGAGTTGAACTAAAGGACTATTTCAGAACACCAGCATGCATGGAAACTGGTAAGTAACTTACAACTAGAGAACTGATAGGCCCTATTGCACAACTAAGAAGAGGCCAAGAAAGAACCATTGCTTTCCAGATACATTTAAATGTGAGGAATATTCTAAGAATAGGTGTTTTCACCATCATTAGACTAATTTGGCAAGAAATAGCAATAAGTTCAAAAATTAAAGCAATGAAAAAAAGTGTTTCCTCCAAAAATCATCTAAAACAGAGAGGGAAAGGCTGAAAGAAATAGAATCTTAGTTTACAACTTGGATGGGCAGTGACATTTATTGCTCAGTTGTCACAATGTAAGCTCAATGATTTAACTTACTTATGATACAATGTATGGGACACGTTAAAGGACAGACTTCTCCACTAAGGTTTGGGCAAGACCTTTGCTCCTTGCAGCTATTTCTACTCACTGTCACAGAACTTGACTTTAGCCCCTAATTCTTTCTCCCTTTCCCCTACATAAAACCTAGGCTATCTAAACAATGGCTGGTAACCCCTGAGAACAGGTCCTCCGCTTTCCACAAGCCATCCTTGAACTCTGTCTGAAGGCTACACAACTGTTTTGGGTACTTACGCTGTTGTCCTAGAAAACATTTAGCTATCTTTCACCAGATGCTGATATAGAAGCTTTCATGGAGAGAGAGAGAGAGAGAGAGAGAGAGAGAGAGAGAGAGAGAGAGAGAGAGAGAGAGAGGAGAGA
>JAQHUG010000005.1:14936480-14960916 GCA_028555095.1 Dicrostonyx torquatus
GTAAATACGCTATTTCACTGACCGGTACGAGTTAACATTTTGAGTCTAATGAATGTGGCTTACCAAGAAGCAACAGGAGTGTTACTAGTCAATTAGTCTGATTCTTTTGCATCACAGAATGTTCTTGCTTGATATGAAAAAGTCTACGCCTGTCGCAGTCCAGTCATTACGATGAAAAGCTACCGTGGACAAGAGGAAACGAGGTCTATTGCTATAGCAACACGTGGCTGCTGTATCAACGTCTCTGAGTCATTCCAGAGCGGAAGAACAGCGTTTCTTTAGCATAGTCAAAGCACTGGGCTTGATCCCCAGTACTGAAAACACGAAGCAACATACCACCCCCTCCCAGACTTCACTCCACTGGCTGATCAACTGCTTCCTAGAAGTGTCCTGCCCCTTGCGTCAGCTGTTCATCAAGTGTAACCCCAAGACCAACAGCCAGTGTTATCTGGGAACTTGCTTAGCAATGCAAATTCCCAGGTGCTTGCTAACCCAGACCAACACACTATTCCAGCTTGGACAATGTTTTAACAAGATTTTGGTAATTGCTAAGCCACTGCCCTGTTACTGAAGTCTGCCTCTTGATTCAAATGCTGATTGATGGTAAGGAAGTTAGGCCTAGTCCAGAGGATGGGAGGAGCTCCCTTCCCGACTCAACAAAAGACCATCGTAGAGAACTCGGGTGCACAGGTAGAGAGGAAAGATGTTCAGTGGGAGCATGGGTAGTCAGGCTGCATGCTGGGTGGCCTGTGTCATCCAAGGCATGCTTCTTTTTCCTGTCGGTAACAAGCAAACAACTTTGACTTCTTGGAGGTAGTTCCCATAATTCTTTAGACAGATGAATTACTTTTCTCCAAGGTAAGCATCATCTTACACGTTGGAAATACTCTAACAACCACCAGATATTCTGGGTTATGTAAATTTAAGGAAAGATGCAATAATCTTTGGGAATAACATGCGATAGGTTGCCATTTTCTTAGAATTTGGAATGCCAGTGGAAGGGAGATTCACAAACGGAACAACCACCACTACACAGATGGTACGGCCTCAGAACAAGGAAAGGAGGCAATTTGCTGCTTGTAATTTGACAGCTTTATTGATCTCTTATCTCCTCTACTCCCAGTCTCATCAAAAGCTGGTGTGGATTCCAGAAAGAAATGAGCATTTGCCCTATGCTGTGTGCAAGCTGAAGCAGAAGGGCCCCTGAAGGGGTAAGCACTTGAACAATGTAGCTGGCTCCACCCATTCTCACCACACCTATCAGCAAAGTCAGGAGGTCACGGAGAAGTGTGTGGATGAATACGTAGATAATTCATGACTGACCAAACTTTTCTTTCCCAGGCTACAATACCAAGCAGAGGTTAGGGGAAAAGATGCTGCCTTTGTGCTCACCACGGAGGGGCCGCTGAACGGTAGCGACACAGCAGCTCTTCACGTACGGTTTTAGAGCAACACGTTTCTGCCCCCTCCCCCCACAAAGGCTTTCATTAAATGCTGGTGAGCAGTGGCACTGACTCTCATTTGAGCCCTTTAGGACAAGTTTTGTTAAGAGCTACACCACAGCTCAGACCATTGCACATGCCGTATATTTTGCCTAGTTTTTCTCCAAATGTAATTAATATATTAGCCTTAATGACTTCCAAGGCTAACCTCATTTCACACCCACATCAGTTCTAAGACTACTTTCAAGTGAACTCCTTAATGATCTCACATTGTCACTAAAGACAACTCATGCTAAACCTGCAGACATAAATTCAAACCCAGGCCTGTACTAAAGAACTGACTATAGGCAGGGGACCACGCTAAGGTCATTATAGGGGCAGCCACACTATCAGCCTCACTCAGACCGCCTGAGAAAGCTGAGGGCCTGTAGACAGAACTGAGCTCAGTGACCAAAGATGGAGGAAAGTCGAGGTTCCGAAGGCTTCAGATAAGGGGGTTTGCAGGCTGGTGAAGACACCAGTGTGCTGGAGGAGACAAATAGAACAGAACTCCACATCCTCACCCTCCTTACGCATCTCTTCTGATCCTCCGGTTTTAGGGGATCACTGAACTTTGGGGTGGGGTTCATGGACACACCCAACTCACAGTTGGCTGAGCATGAACTCTTACAGCCGGTTGGTTATATGTCTCTGTGAAGTGAGGCAGTGTGACTACTCCAAAGAACACCTTAATGACCACACTGTCACTTCAGGCAACTCATGCTAACCTGAAGATGCAAAATGTAAAGTACTTAATTTGGGGATTCTGCTCTAAGCCTGGGTAATCAGGACTGAACTGAACACCTACCCGGCTGGTGTCTGAGACATAAGCTCTGTAATGCAAACGCTGTACCCACAGATCTGCTGCCACACTCTAGGCCTAAGTTTAAAGCCCCCGTGGGAATTAAGTGGGAAAACCCTCTAGGAATAAGCACCCAATTTACTACTTGGAGCGAATATACATCTGTTTTTAAGAGTTTGCTATATGCAAAGTATCTTGCAAGCTGCAAAGCACTATTCATCTAACAGTTCAGTCCCAGTGAGCCATTTTCCTCCCTGTTTCCAGTCAAATCCAGCTGCGTTCTGGACATGCTAGCCTTTTGGGAAAGGAATGTGGCCCTCTAACGTGCCAAATATGGAAACGCAGGTCAATTTTTTCTTAACCCTTCCAGCTGCCTTTGCCTCTGATCTCTTATGTTGTGATCACAACCCTTACCATACTTAAACCTTCATACCTTGGCTCACTGCTTATGACACTCAGAACTCAGTAGACACTAGGTGACTGACACGCCTGAGGTCAGTCAGGGTTAACACACACCCACAGTTCATTCTGAAACACAGGTGTCACAACTGCTCTGGGTTTCTAACTTCAAAGAAAATATAAATGAGCTTTGTTTGCAGTAGGCACACAACTACAGAACACAGCAAACATACTTACGTTCCTAAGTTTTGAGCTTAATATAAACAAACAACTCTCATATTCCTATCTCAGTCTGTTGAGTGACTTCAAACTCCTCTTCAGTATACTTTGTGATTTGGTACCATTTAATATCAAATATCAGGATTATCAAAAGTGTTATTTGGACTGATCCTTTAAACTTAAAAAAAAAGTGGAGAAAATTGTTTAAAATACGCACTACTAAAAAAATACCACTTCTTGTTGTGCCATTAAAAACTACAATACAAATAGGGGCTGGAGAGAAGACTCAGCAGTTAAGAATGCTGGCTGTTCTTCCAGGGGACCCAGTTTGATTCCCAGCACCCATGTGGAAACCCACAACCATCTCTAACACCAGTTCCAACAATCTTCTGGCTTCTGAGCATCAGGCATGCACATGGTGCACATACATACAAGCAAAGCACCCACACACAAAAGAATGAAATCATTAAAAAGAAAAAAAGAGTCATGAACACATAATTTTAAAGTTTACTTTAAAATGTACATATTTCCCAGTATATAACAGGTAAAGAAAATAGCATATTGATTTTGTGGTTGTTATGTTTTTATTTTCCAAGTAATACTGATTAAAAATATTTACACACCTACTTTTAAGTCCACAGTTTAGCACTCTTATTTGTATGGCTTTAAAAGTTATAGCACGAAATCTTTACATTAAGGATTGGGGAAAAGAATCCATTCAAAACAAAGCTTGATATATTATATACATACTTTCCTCTGTACTTTATTTTAAATACATTAATTTTAAAATGATGCTCATCTAGCTTTTTTCATCTGGTGGTAAAATACTAGTGCAACTTCTCATCAAAATAAAGTTTACCACAGATGCAAATGAATTTTTTCCAATTGAAAATGGCCCTTCAGCTGCCGTTAAATGAAAAATTTTCAGTGTAACTTAAAGGAAAAAGAATTGGTAGTTGTTATTATAAGCAAAAAAATTCAAGTCCCAGAGCAGTTTACAATGCTCCTTATAACACAAACTTTGAAAGAACCAGAGATGTTTTACTGAAGTTTTGTTGGTTTTGAAAAGGCACAAGGGTGGTTTTTTTTTTTTGTTTTTTGTTTTTTTTCTTCCTTTTTTAACGTTCTAGGAATTCTGCCACCACCGTTTCTGTTTCAGAGACAGAATTTGTAACCACTGGATAGACAAGAATGTTGTTCAAAATAAAGCCAGCCAGACCCCAAATGTTAACTACACAGTAACAATGCACTTCCCGCATGCAGCCTTGTGTTGCCTACATACTCAGTTTCCTAACATGCATTAGAATACAGAGATATGTATTCTAATGGTTTATGTACGATTTTATAATATGCAAAGAATTTAAGGAAGGAGGTGACCTGGGGAAGAGAATACGGAGACCCTTACCACAATGAAAATAGATGCATTCGTACCCAACTATATAATAAGAATATAATTCATTTAAGTTACCAGAAATATACTTCTCAAAGCTCTCACTCATTATGAGAAATATTCCCACTCTGTGGCATTAACCGGAAGGAAGGACATCAGTCTGTTTCCATAGAAACAGTTCAGCACAACAGGAAGTAGTTTTAACTTTGGTCCACTTATCTGATTAGCTTAAGGTCACACTGCCCATCAGTTTACCCCAAATGTAAATTTAAAAATATAATTGTTATTTCATTCTAAAACTGGCATAGATGTTCTGTCATTCTCTGCTCTTCCAGCTTGGGAATACTCTCTTGGTTTGGTCTCTAACCCCTCAGCATCTTCATGATCTTCCATGGCAGCCTCCACAGCATCTGCATGGCTAGGCTCACTTTCCTCTTGGCTCATGATTTCAGGGGTCATGTGATCCAAGTCAGCTTCTAGAAGCTCAGTTTGTACTTCAACTGGCATCTGATTCACCCGTTCAACGTGCAGCTCTTCCACGTGCACTTCAGTACCCTCTTCAGTCTGAATCCGACCCACTTCCAGATAGCTCACTTGGACCTGCTCTGGAAGCTCGCTTATGTGTGACTCGTGCACTTGGCTGTCCTGGAGCAGATCTGGATGGACCTGTTCCACGGTTACTTGTGCTGAGTCCACCTGGACCTGAAGCAGTGGCAACACATGCACCTTCCCAACTTGCTCTATAATAGTCATTGACGTCACTGGTTCAGTCTGGACATGTGTTTCTACTGAAAGGACCTCTTCAGTCACGATACGTTCTGAAATATTATGAGTGTCACTAAGATGCCTCCTTAATTCATTTCCTTGCATAAACCACAAGTCACACAGAGTACAATGGTTGGGTTTATCTCCAGTGTGTATTACCAAGTGATCTTTGAACTGGTCCCAGCTGTTAAACACACTGTTACAGACCTGAAATCACCAAACATAATATGTTAATAATACTTATAATCAAAATGAAGTAAATGTGAATATATTTATTCTCCATAAAATATACTAAAGGGTTGAGGTATCTGAGAACCTGCCACGCATAAACAAGGCACTGTACTGGGTCTAATCCTAAGCATCAGCAAACAATGACAAAAACAAACAAAGAAAAACCACAAAGAATAGAAGGGCTGAATGTACTATTTAGTGGTAAGAGTATTCGCCTAGTAAATGGGATGCCCCGGGTTTAATTCCTAGGACTGGAAAAAAAATAAAACAAACAAAACCCACACAAAACACTACCACCCACACTGGTAAACTGACTGTCACAAAAATATTCTGAATATAGTTTCCAGTGTACGAAGCGCAAAGCTATTTCACACACTTGGTTTCATTTGATCTTTCAGCCCATATACCTAACAATTTACTAGATTCTGGAAACATTTTAGCACTGCTCCCTGTTAAGTATCAAATATAAAGTAACAATACTATAGTTTTTCCCACAGCTTCAAAATTTAGACCCACTACATTATTTGGGACAAAAAAATATACTAATCATGGGAGACACAGCTGTTATCTTACCTAATTTCCCTGTCGCTCTCCCAGATGCTAATGAGTGTTCCTATAGTTAGGAATAACTAATTGTGGGAAGGCAAGATAGCTTAATAGTAAAAGCATGAGCCACCAAGTCTGCGCACCTTTAATCTCTGGCACCCACATGGTAAAAAGAGAATAAACTGTTGCAAATTGTCCCCTGACCTCCATGCACTGCAGCATGTGTGCCCAACTGCCAATAATAAAATAAAGCACCCAAACCTATTATTTCCCAAAACCAGGAAGGTGTAGTGGAACATGCCTCAGCTTGTAATTCAAGGCCACCCTCAGCTGTGAAGGGAGTTTGCATCCAGCCTGGGCTACAACTGTCTTTAAACCTGCATGTTCATAAGTACTTCTGTGGTTTCAGACTACTATTTATGGCAACTGTTATTAACACAGATCATCTACGGCTGAATGAAAATAAACAACAAAAATATTCTATAATCATCAAGTAATGGTGGCACACACCTTTAATTCCAGCACTCAGGAGGCAGAGGCAGGAGGATCTCTGAGTTCGAGGCTACCTTAATCTAAAAAGTGAGTTCCAGGGTAGCTAGTACTGTTGCAGAGAAACCCTGTCTCAAAACCTGCCCCCCCAAAACAAAAACCAAAACCAAACACCCTAATAACACATACAAAGTAAACAGCGTTTTCTTTACTCCCAAGTCCTTCCCCGGCTGTTTGCCTGAGATGCTGATACTCTGACTCGGAGTTGCATGCTGATTCATCACCGCAACTTGTATCAAAAGTACACGTGCTGCCGGGCGGTGGCGCATGCCTTTAATCCCAGCACTCGGGAGGCAGAGGCAGAGGCAGGCGGATCTCTGTGAGTTCGAGACCAGCCTGGTCTACAAGAGCTAGTTCCAGGACAGGCTCCAAAGCTACAGAGAAACCCTGTCTCGAAAAAAACAAAAAAGAAAAAGCAAAAAAGGCCGTGAGCTCCACCTACCCTAGCAGACACTACAGTGACACAAGCGGGCAGTGCAACAGGAGACTCATCTACAAAGTACACGCAAGAGCTGCACAAGCTAGAAAAAACAAAACCTCAGATTACAGCTGCTCTGAGGCCATACACTGGACCCGGCCTGAGAGGATTAGTTTTGATTACTATTGTGACCACATGGTTAGCTGGGAACTGAGGTTTGCTGCTGCCCAGTGTCACAGGAGAACATTCTACTGGATATCACTAACTCAGGAAAAGATCAGATTTTGAAATTCCAAGAAAAATTTTACTGAACACAAGCTTTTGGCACTACTGTCAGGAACTTCTAAGTCAACCCTGTGAGTCAAAGACCATTTACTCTGCATTTCTAATGACGGCAAGTAAGTTCCTCTTGTGAGAACAAAATACACCCACACATACCTGGCATTCGTAAAGCTTCTTCCTTCCCTTTTTTGCCCCTACTCCAGTTTGGCATGCAGTGAGGTGACATTTGAGAGTGCTATTTCTAGCAAACCGCTCATGACAGTTTGAACATTCAAAAGGTTTTTCACCTATTGCAAAAAAAAAAAAAATACATTGATAAATCAAGAACATCAGCAATGGCAAGGATGAGAGTTCATCATTTCGGCTATTAACTTTTTTCTTTTGCAGTGCTGGGGATTGAACCATACACAGGCTTCATGCATGCCAGGAAAATGACCTACCACTGAGGCACACCTCTGGCTAACTTTAAGGTCCTACTTCTTTGAAACAGGGTCTATTATGTATATCTGGCTGTTCTGAAACTCACTTTGTAGACCAGGCTGGCCTCCAATTCCTCTGCTCCCAAGTGCTTTGATTAAAGGTGTGTACCCCTAAACCCAGATCATATTCATCTTCCCACCCCCGCACCCCCATGTGTGTGTGTTTGTGTGTAGAGTGGGGACAGGATTTGCTATGTATACCAGGCTGTCCTCAAACTCTTATGGTCATTCTTCTGAGTGTGCTTCTGCCTTTCCAGCGCTGAGAATGTAGGCATGTGCCACCACACACAGCTTTCTTTTTTCAAAATACAGTCTCCCTATGTTCCCTATGCTGGAATTGAACTTAAAATCTGCTTCAGCCTCCCAAGTGCTACAACTACAGGAATGAACCACATATCTGACTTAATTAACACATTCTTAAGAAGGGAAACACAATTTATAATTCATGTATACTTAAAAAACTTTTTCCTTAGATAAAAATCACTATCAATCTCTGCTTGATGGAAATATAGAACTATCCATTCGCTAAGCACCTTTTCTTTTTTCTTTTGCACTTACCATGTACCAGATCATACTTTAGGCGATGATAATAAAATAATAAAGACAGGGATTCAGAGAGCCACTATCTCAGTTTAGGAGAGGCCAAGGCAGAAGATTCTGAGTTTGATGCAAATTCGGGCAACACAGCAAGATGCTGTCCCAAAAAGCAATAAAGCATAGTGGTGAGGCTGAGATGGTTAAGTTCCAGGCCAATAATGGCTACAGTGTGAGACTCTGTCTCTAACAAAACTAGAAACAACAACAAAAAAATAATAAGCTGATGCCTTGAACACTGTCATGAAAATAAATCCAAATCACTGGAGACTTGAGCTAAGGGACAACGCTGCATCAGTGTAAGGCAGAGCAATTCTGCCTGGAACAGAATGACCAAAGGGAGCTGATTTTGGCCACAGCACAGGTATAGCACTGCAGAGTGGGTAAGGAGGGGGTAACTGACTATGACTCCCGATCTCTGGCTTAGCATGCCACCTGGTATCAAGAACCAAGAGTGCAGGAGTTTAAATGAAGTGTCAAGTAGGGATGCAGGGAAAGACCATGAATTCAGTGTGTTGGCAAAACAGCACGAAAACCCGGGTTAATCCTTAGCATAACATAAATGGGTGTGGGGGTGCACATCTGTAACCTCAGTACTTGAGAAGGAGAGGCAGTTACACAGCTTAAGTACAAGATCATCTTGGACAATATATTTACTGAATTCAAGGCCACTTGGGCTACATAAAACTATGTTTCAAAAAGTAAATAAATGAGAGGCTAGAAGAGATGGCTAAGCAGCTGATTTCCAGAGGGCCCAAGTTTGATTCCCAGCACACATGATAGCTCACAATCATCTAATAATTCCAGTTTCAGGAGATACCTTCTAGCCTGTGTGTGCATAGACTGACTTACATGCAGGCAAAACACCCATACATATTTTTAAAAAGAGAGAAATTAAAAAAAAATTTTTTTTAAGGCACTCAAAGCAAAGATTCCCAAGAGATAATTGTACAGACAGTGCTGGAGAATGTCTACATACAGAATGGACTGATACACAGAAAAAAGGGTCATTTCCAGTGGCAATGAATATTTCCAAGATGGATCAAAATGCTCAGTGTGCTACATAACCACACAATCCTGAACAGATTCTAGAGAAACCCCAAGTAAGACAGCAGATAGAGGAGCTAACAGTGGAAACAGAACTGCCGAAGGATACCAAGGAAAATTAGAGTAGTCAGCAGTACAGTCGGATCAGAGGCTAGGCTTAGCCAGAATGGAGCAGTTAATGAGAAGCACAACAGTAAAAACAGTAGAGTTTCTTGAACAAAGCCTACAAGTAGGGCTGAGGGTGTAGCTCAGCAGAAGAGTGCTTGTTTAGCATGCACAAAGCCCTGGGTTCAATTTCCAGAAACATACACACACTCACTCTTTAAGAAGAAAAACAAGGGGCTGGAGAGATGGCTCAGTGGATAAGAGCACTGGCTGCTCTTCCAGAGGTCCTGAGTTCAATTCCCAGCAACCACATGGTGACTCACAACCATCTGTAATGAGATCAGGTGCCCTCTTCTGATATGTGGGCATACATGGAAGCAGAATGTTGTATGTACAATAAAAATAAAGAAATCTTATAAAAAAAAAAAAGAAGAAAAAGGACTAGAAGAGATTTCTAATCAATGAGAAATCACCATCTATTGACTTTGTGTGGGGGATAAGGCAGGGGAAGAGAAAAGAAGGATTGTAATAAAGATGGACATGGTTCAAGTTGTAAGATTCAGCATTGGTCTTTGAAAAAAATAAAGCTGTTGGAGACGTGGGTAAAAGAGCTATGCTAACTCGAGAGTGGAGGGAAGGGTCTTGAATGCCCACAGCAGGAATCTGGAGAACCCATTAGAAAAAGATATCAGACAAGGGATTGCCTCAATTAAGGTCTGAGATTTTCTTAGCATTTTTTCCAGCACTGTTCTCTAACAAGGAAGGATAAATACAAGTAGGAGCCTTCTATGCAAGAAAAGATATGACAAGGTTCAGGTTAAGAAAGAAATCAGACACATTATTATAAACTGATGGGGAAGGATGAGCTGAAAGGCTTGGACGTGGAGGGACAACAATTGTCAAGAGTATGGGGATTCAAAGACAGCATAGTGTTTGCAGAGCACAGAGCCTAAACGTCAGAGAATTCACTACCCCAGGAACAAGGACATGTTGGATATATATGACCAAAATATTCATGTAGATTGACACAAGTTACCAAGTCATATGTTCTTCTCCCAATAAAGTCAATATAGCTTTTGTACAGTTTGCACGAGATGAAAAAATTAGGTAATACCTGATTAGCCAGAATTAGTGTTGATATGAGAACTCATTTTAATTCGAAACATTGAGAAATATGCTCAATTAAATGATTATGTTTTAACAGTGGGTAATTTTTCACTAGCAGTGAAATCTCTAAGCATGAACTGTAACGACCTTTTGAAAAGACAATATGAGGGGCTCAGGAAGATGCCCAGTAAAGTGCCACCAATGCAAGCTGGAAGAGCTGAGTCTGCACCCAGCGTTCACCTAAGATCCCAGCTGTGGGAGAGCACAGTTGGGACTTCAGCCCTGGAGCTCATGTGGTAGCAGGGTGTTCACAGGTAGCTCTCTGAAGCCAGCCAGCGGGTCAGTGAGAGACTCAAGAATAAGGTGGAGAAAGATGCCTGAAGTTAATTTCTGGCTTCCACAGTGCACTCACTCACATGTGCCACATTCACACACCTACGCAGAAACATGCATACGCTACACACACAGACACACATAAATGCTCATACATATGTAGGGAAGGAGAAATAAAAAGCAATCTGATGTTTGCCAAGATTTTCTTTAACCTGGAAATTCTGTTCTTAAAAAAATTAAATTACATTGGCCAGCAAGAGGGTTCAGCACTTGTTGACTGATGAACTAGTTCCACCCCTGGAACCCACACGGCAGAAGGAAAGAACCAACTCCTGCAAGCTTCATGTGGTGGCAAGGGCACACATACCTGCAATAAAAAGCCTTTCAAACTACATTATATGAGCATGTGTAGAGAGATAAATGTACAAGGATGCAACTCTAGTGAAAACCTCGAGTTTACTCAGAGCTACAACAATATGCACTAAAATAATATGTAGTCACAGTTTAAAAAAAAAAAACCTCATGTTTCATCTGCAATCCCAGCACTTGGGAGGCTGAAGCAAAAGGATCAGCTGAGCTACATAATGAGAACTTGCCAAAAAAAAAAAAACACAAAAAAACAAACCCACAAAAACAAACAAAAGTGAGTCTAAAATGAAACGGTATAAATTTGCTGCTTGAGCCGGGTGGTGGTGGCGCACACCTTTAATCCCAGCACTCGGGAGGCAGAGGCAGGTGGATCTCTGTGAGTTTGAGACCAGCCTGGTCTACAAGAGCTAGTTCCAGCGCAGGCTCCAAAGCTACAGAGAAACCCTGTCTCAAAAAACAAAACAAACAAACAAACAAAAAATTTTCTGCTTGCATTTTTATTTCCAGAAGTGTGTGCTTATGGTCACTTGATAATGCCGGCAGTATGTCTGAAGGTTAGAGGCAAACATTCTCTACCACTAACCTACTGGCCCTGCCCTGCCCTGCCCCGAATGGTAGTACCAGGTGCTTTGTATGCCCAGCAATACTCTCCAGTTAAGTTATTTCCTGGAGGCAGGACCTACTTTTAAGAGAAGTAGAATAGGAGAGATGGCTCAGTGGTTAAGAGCACTGGTTGCTCACAACCATCCATAATGAGATTTGGCGTCCTCTTCTGGCCTGCAGGCAGACATGCAGGCAACACAGTATACGTGTTGTAATAAATAAATAAATCTGTAAAAAAGATCTAGCATAAGTAGGAAAGAATCTTTCCCTGCATGCCATTTGAGCTGTTTCTAAACAATTAGTTGAAATCTAGAAATAGTCAGGTGACTTTTGGGGCGGGGGGCGGGGGTTGAGAAAAGGTTCTCTGTGTAGCCTTGGCTGTCCTCAAACTTGTTCTGTAGACCAGGCTGTGCTTGAACTCAGAGATCCACCAGTACGGGGATTAAAGGTGTGCACCACCTCTGCACAGCTGACTTTTTCTGAAAGACATGGAGACTGTTTAAACTTCAGTCTATCTGTGGGATGTGTACCATTATCCCTAATGCAAAGAAAGGGCCTCAATGTAAAATGACCCACATGTTCATCAAACCGATAATTGTCAGGACTGAAGCCAGAACCCAACTGTGATTTTTATTTTCTGATTCTCCTTGGAAAGGAGACTTAAAAAACTACTTAAAAACATGTTGAAGTCACCTCAAGGTTCTTATTCAAATGGGTCTGGTATTCTCCTTCACCGGCTTCCACCAGTCACATGGTCACTCCAACATAAAGTTCAGAGATCACCAAATCCTGTGGGCCCTGCCTATTACTCAAGCCTCTGCCTCTTTTCATCACTGCTGCCGTTATCTCATCTCCCATTCTTAAGATTATTCCCAAAGATTTTTTCATCAGAGTCAGCAGCTTTTATTTCACATCAACCTACTGCTCTAAAATAGAAACCTGACCCTTCTGCTTCCATATTTAAGCCGACAAGGCAAGACTCGTTCAACTTGCTTCTGTACTAAATGGACCCTACTGTGAGCATATGGCTCTAGAATTTACAACTAATAAAGTTAATTAAGTTAACTTGATATCTCACGTAAAGTGAGTCCTATCAGTCCTATAGTCACGCTGCTAAATCAAAAGCACAGGATGGAAGTCTTTTCTCTCACTGGTCACACTTATTTCACCCATAAACCATTTGTGGATCCCCCATATGTCACCCAGATGGCTTGCTCTAGCAATCTCTTGGTATTCCTTTACTTTGATCCAACTCTACAGTCATCCACCCTTCTACTAGTAATGCAAACAACTTGCTTTTATGCTTTCCTCTATGTCTGTGTCTTCTTTTGCTTGAAAACCTGTTCCCACACTACTTTTCCTATGAGTCATCATCACTGGGGCCGAATCTTAAGGAATAAGTCATTTTCTGAATCTGATTCCTCAATTTCTATTAGTGTACTACAAGTGACTTTGGGCAATGAGATAAGAAGAAAAAAAGAAAGAAAGAAAGAAAGAGAAAGAAAGAAAGGGGGGGGAGAAGAGGGAGAGAGTCGTCTACATGTAACAAGACTTGGCTAGAAATCCAACCCTTAGCAGCTCGCAGTAACTGCTTTCTCCATGCTCTTATATATGGCGTTTACAAACTAGTAAAAATTTAAGTCACTGGTAGTAGGTCCTGTGCTTGACTTAGGAAATCTAGCAAGGAATGCTCAGGGAGTTAAAGCAAGGACAAGGAATCAAATATGTGTGGGGTTGGGAGGGTAGAGAGGTGACACAGAACTATGGTGGCCAAAGAAAGACTTCCTGGGATCTCATCAAGAATGGGACAGTTCTGGGGCTGGAGAGATGGCTCAGTGGTTAAGAGCATTGCCTGCTCTTCCAAAGGTCCTGAGTTCAATTCCCAGCAACCACATGGTGGCTCACAACCATCTGTAATGAGGTCTGGTGCCCTCTTCTGGCCTGCGGGCATTATATACACAGACAGAATATTGTATACATGATGAATAAATAAATATTTAAAAAAAAAAAGACTGGCATTTAAAAAAAAAAAGGGGACAGTTCTTAGAAGAAAGAGTATGCCTTACCTCACTTGGTTGTCCACTAGTCCTGATATATCTGCCACTAAGAGAGGTGGAGGACAACACACATAGATGACTATCTTTTTCTGGCTCAAAAATATATTATGACTGCTTGAAGTAACGTATCTGCTGCACAGACAACAGGGCCTGAGTTGCACCCCGGACACCATGTAAAAAACCAGGAATGGCAGTGTGGGTATGGCGCCCCAGCACTTGGCCGGGGGAGGATTGCGGGCAGATCCCTGAAGTTCCATGACTAGTCAGCTTCACTGAACAGATTAACTTCAGATTCAGTGAGGCTCTGCTTCCAAAACTAAAGTTGAAAAGCAGTATCGAGGAAAGACTCATCCCTCTCTGGCTTCCACACCTGCAGGAGCACACCAGGTATGCACATACCCACATGCCCACTCAACACCCACAGAATACAGCACACACTCTCAAGACGATTAAATGTATGGCCCCCCCAAAAGGAGAAAAAAAAAATGTTAAGATTGCTTATAAATATGTCTATGTAACATTAACATGAGAAACAAAAATAGAATAAAGTCATACTATAATTAGGATTTAATAATTCATGGTATTTAGAAAATAAATGTTTTACATATTTCTTTTGAAGAATATAAACAAGGGTAAGATGAAAGAGTGACAATCATCTTCAAGGTTGACAATGATTTGTAGTTAAAGCATCAAATATTTCAGCCAGGCGTGGTGGCGCACGCCTTTAATCCCAGCAGAAGCAGGTGGATCTCTGTGGGTTCAAGGCCAGCCTGGCTACAGAGTAAGTTCCAAGACAGGCTCCAAAGCTACACAGAGAAACCCTGTCTTGAAAAAACAAACACACAGGATTTAGACTTCAAGTGAATGTAGAAAAAATATACTTCAAAGTATTTGCTAATTACCTGTATGTTTTCGAAGGTGTTCTTTAAAGTGTCCAAAGTGGTCAAACTGTTTGTCACAGTACTGGCAAATGTGAATTTTCTTCCCAGCTCTTTGCTTCTTACTCAGCCCACCTTCCTCAAGGTGGTAGCAGTTTAGGTGCTGCTTCCAAGCACTCTCACGAAGATACCTTTTATTGCATATGTCACACTTGAAACTCTCAGTGGAGTGTGATTTCATGTGTTCCTTAAAATGGTAAAACAATTTAAACGAACGGTTACATTTCTCACAATGGAACAAGTCCTTCACATGTGACAGCTGAAGCTCCACAATTTCAATACCTTCTACCTGTTTGCTTATGGGGTCGGATGCACAGTCATCTTCACTAATCTGTCCTTTGCTTTCACCATGGCGGTATTTGCTGGTAATGTCTGCCAACAGTGCGAGAGCAGAGTCATCCGAGGAACCTGTGCTCTGTATGTACTTTATAGACTGCTTAGCAGAAGCAGCCTCCTCCAAACTTTCCATGCTTTCATCTTCTACTTCAATCGTGCCTTCAGCAATTTCCACCTCAATTTCCACAGGCTCTGATCCTGCAGACGGCAATGATTCGGTGATAACATTCGAAGTTTCTGCAATCTTTCTTTTTTTTGCCTCATTTTTCCCTGTGGGATTTTCCTCTACGGGAGCCGAGTTTTCTTTGTTCCTGAAAAATATAAATTAAGAGCTTTTAAAAAGAAAAAAAAAAACTATGAAAATAAAAATTAAACTAAAATCTATAAAATCATAGAATTTTTTGAAAAAATAAACTAAATTGATGTGGAAGACAGAAAACAAAATAGGACAGCCTATACTAATCAATTTTAAGATTTCCTAAAAGCTGTAATGATTAAGGCAATGATGACATTGGTCAAAGTACAGATATGCAAAGGTTAATGGAACAGACAAAGTCCAAAAACAAATACTTATGAAATTAACTTCTGAAAAAAAAATTTTTTCCAGAGTAACTCAATGGAGACTCTTTTTTAAAGTACTGATACTTAGCTTGGCGGTGGTGCTGCACACCTGTAATCCCAGCACTCAGAAGGCAGAGGCGGGTGGATCTCTGTGAGTTTGAGGCGAGACTGGTCTACAGAGAGAGTGCCAGCTGTTACACAGAGAAACCCTGTCTCAAAAAACAAATGAACAACAAAAACCACAAAGTGGTGATGATGGAATATCTGATATGTGTATTAGAAAGTAAGTTTCAACCTTTAAACTCAGATGATTTATAAATAAGAACTCTAATTGGATCACAGATTAAAATGTGAGAACTAAAATTATTAAATTTCTAGAAAACAAGGGAAAAAGTCTTAGCCACAGGCCCACCCACCTTTGCCTCCCCACTGTCAATCTTCATGCTGAAATTACACGAAAGCCTATAAGATACAGTACTGTGACAACAGGGCATCAAATGTCCAGGGTGGGCTCTTTAAAAAGAAACCACTGCAAATCAAGCCTGAAACAAGCCATCCTCATCTAGAAAACAACAGAGAGGAATGTTCAATCAGAAGCTCCGAAACCCAAAAGCGAAGATTTCTTACTGCTGACAGAGGTGTTTAGGTGGGCTGAAAACATGCAGCTTCTAGGGTGCTTAAAACCAAAAGCAGATGCTCTTTGTGTACTGGAAGTCTGTCACCGCCCACACCTGTCTCTGCCTTCTCTCTTCCCCTCTATCCTGATTTCAGCTGCTTTAAGGAAAAACAAAATTCATGGTGGAGCAAAAATCTTTACAGACATGGGAACTAAGGAACTCGGGCAAAGGGAGGCAGTTTCTAGTCAAAGACTGAGGTTTTAGACTTGAGATCCTTGTCACAAATGAAAGCTACAATTTCTCTAGAAAGAAGTAATTAGCATGCTGCTGGTCACATACTGGAATTGACACCCAACCTTGGAAAGTTGAAGTCTCCCAGTATAAAAGTCTCATTTCGTATTGAGTCAACCAGATTTTGTGACTAATATGGTAACAAGTGTCCCCCAAGTATCTTTGGTCAGTCAGGAAGAAATGCTTAATTTGACAAAGTTGCAGGTGCTCAGCCTCAACCACATTTAAGAAAGTCAAAACACACATAGCAGATAAGGTTGGTAGGCTGTCCTCACAGCTCTTGCCAACATTTCTCATGATTTATCTTGCTATATTTTTACTGACACACAAGCTCTTGCCAGTGGCTTAACCATTTCGTGAGCTAACTTGAAAGGCATGGCACACTCAAGACACCTACTTCCAAAGCCGCAATCACAAGGAAAAGAGAGTGGTTTTGCAAACTTTCTGAGTTACTCATTTAGGGGTCCATGATTATAAATGGCTGTTCTCAATAAGGCTAACTGCAAGTTGTTTATACACACAACATCGTGAAAACAAAGTCTTTCCTGTTTCAGAGTGTAAGGTAGATAATGTCTACAGTGATATCAATGAATTTCAAAACTGATGAAATTAGGTAAGCATGTACCTACCATATATGTATATAAAATTTTAGAAAATGTTAATGACTGGACTGACCTATGGTAAGAGTAGATTGGTATGATTATTAAAACTGGGAAAGGAGGACAGAATGAAGAGTGCCATACTCATTAACTTGACAGTGATTTTTATGGGTATGTTAAAACTGCATATTTTTAACGTCTTTACTTATAATTTTTTATTACACGTATTCATTTCATTTTATGTATTTTGCCTACATGTATGTATATATACCACACACATGCAGAGTGTTTGCAGAGGTCAGAAGGGGAAAACAGATTTCCTGAAGTGTTCCCAGAATGTTCCTGGAATGAAAGGGATGGCTGTGAACCACTGGGAACTGAACCCAGGTGCTCTGCAAGAGCAGCAAAAGCTCTTAATCACTGAGTCATTCATTTCTCCAGTCCCGAAATCGTTGCTTTTTAATAATTTATGTTGTCTATATTTATGCCCATGCACCACATGCCTGCCTTGTGCCCACAGAAGCCTGAGGAGGGCATCAGATACCCTGGAACACGAATGTGAGTCACCATGCAGGTGCTAGGATTCAAACCTGGGTCTTCTGGAAAAACACCCAGTGCTCTTGACAATTTAGTCACCTCTCCACCCCTTCAAACTACATACTGTAAATAAGGTTTGATATCTACAGAAGTAACATATATTTAGAAGAGTAAGACTTATTAAAACTTAAAAAAAAAAAAAAGGGCTGATGAGAAGTTTGATACTCAGAAACCCCATGTAAAGGCGGAGGAAGAGATCAGCTCCTCTGGGATAATGCTTTTGTACACTGTGAAGATTTGTCACTCGTATTGATTTAATAAAACGCTGACTGGAAGCTGGGTGGTAGTGGCACACGCCTTTAATCCCAGCACTTAGGAGGCAGAGGCAAGCTCTTAAAAGTTTGAAGCTAGCCTAGTCTACATAGTGAGCTCTAGGACAGTCAGAGCCACAAAGAAAGACCTTGTCTCAAAAACAACCCCCACCAAAAAAAAAAGCCAGAAAGAACAGAATAAACAAACAATAGCAAACCCAACTCTGTTATCAAGATGGGCAAATGGGTATCATATGTAAATTACACATCAAAACGAAAAAAATGAAAAAATCCATATGGCATCTGCATTTCTCAATTGAGTTTTAATGATGTTATTTCAACAATGTAAAATAAGGCTTTAGTGTCTAGTTCTCAGTACCAGTTTACACTATATTCCTAATTCCTTTCTTGTAAATGTTAAAAGGAGTACTGCATATACCTTTGTCTGCAAAAAAATAAATAACACCCTAAGAAGTAAATTTAACCCAAACTAAACCTTCGTTCTTAAATTGTCTAGCCCATTAAACTTACATAATTAATGTTTGTTTTTGCAGCACTGGGGACTTGCCTGCCAAACTGTAACCCATGAAGTATATACTTAGTTACTAATTTATACTTCTTTTCCAGGTGACAAACACTTGTCCCAGTAATACAAATTTTGAAAGATCATTTCATCAGGCTTTAACTGTCTAAGAATGATTTTAATATCAACTCACTGTAATCATTTCAGGTATTTTTAGCAACAAATTGAAGTTGTCTGGCATCAATTTTACTTAAACTAAGTTATTACACTGTTTAGTCATTCATTTAAAAGAACATCTCTATTTTGAAAGATGTCAAAACCATTTTATTAAAAAGGAAGAAACTGGCTAGGCTGTGGTGACATGTGCTTTTAATCCCAGCACTCAGGAGGCAAAGGCAAGAGGATCTCTGTGAGTTCGAGGCCAGCATGATTTACAGAGCTAGTTGCAGGACAGCTAGGGCTACACAGAGAAACCCTGTCTTAAAAAATCAAAATACATACATAAAGAAAAATAAAAAGAAAGAAACTAAGTATTGTTGTTTAATTATGTCCTTTTCAAGTGCAAGTGTTTGAGGTAAATTGTAAATTACTCTTAACCAGCTTTCTAATGCTCGTTTAATTATGAGTATGACCAAGGCAAACCCAGATCTCTGATCTAAAGAGAAACATAAAAAGGGCATTTAGAGACTGTAGAGGTGGCTTTGCACTTAAGAGCTCTACTGTACTTCTAGAACAAGCTGGACTCCCAGCACCCATGGTATGCATCTCACAACTAACTGCCTATACCTCCAGCAGCTTGGGTATTTGAAACCTTTGTCAGGTCTCTGTTGCCATCTCAGTGACACAAACATGACCTACACTCTCACATACACAAAAATAAAAATAAATCTTTAATTGAGAAGTTCTTCTGTTTACATAGTAGTGACTGTGTATAGCCATTCTGTTTCTAATGGTGTTACATTAAAATGCTCCTTTTGAGATGATGACTGAACTAAAATGGTGGCAGGAACCACATAGTAACAAAGCTTAGCTGTTTTTCTGGGATTTGGGTTTACCTTTGGGGAATAAAGTAAGGGCATGCTGAATGGATATCTCCGTAATTTTGTTCAGGTGAATACAGAATTCACAAAGCTGCTGTTGCTATTGCCGTATATCATACTTCCATTACTGCTTCATATATATGTACATACATAGATAGGCAGATATACATACATACATACATACATATATATACACACACACACACACACACACACACACACACACACACACATATATTATAGACATAATTTCAAATTTTGGGAACTTTAGCTGTTGTCTACCTCAGAAGAGAGTATCCCAACTTAACACGCTGAGCTGGCCTTGTACAGAAACTGTAAAGCCAAGATGGTCTATTAATGTTGAATTCTAATTTTTCCACTAATATATAAGGTCTTATCTTCATGAGTTTGATTACAGAAACTAATAAAGCAGTCTCTAAATAATGGGGGTAAAGTGCATCTATCAGGTTTTTGTTAAGTGGATTTGTATTCACAGTTGAATGGCAAAATAAGACATTTGAATCTGTTAGACAAAGAAAGAAGTAGTCTTATTACTGGGTATCCCAAGACCCATTTTGTGGTACCTTTTCAAACTTACTAAATGCCTCAAGATGAAAAAATGTGGGAACGATAGAATGATTATGGCTTAAATGGAAAACTTAGTAAGTGCAGAAGCACCAAGTTGCTCAGAGAGCAGTCAGGCAAGACTTTAGAGAACACACACTGCTGGCTGTGGACCAAAACCAAAAACCTGTAAAGATCCTGTCTGGAAAAACAAAACAAAGCTAAGGAAAAAAAAAGACTATCAATGAACAAGTACTCTACTCCAAGCAAAGGATAAGAGCATTAACATCACCATGACAGATATACAAATGCTAATTCAAATATACATCTAAAACTGATTTGGAGATTTACTGTGCATGTCTCTATTTATGGGGGTGGAAGATACATACACAACACAGGTCAGAACCATGTGTGTGTCAAGGACTGACCTCAGGTCCTGGTGGCAAGTCCCTTTATTCTTTGAGCCACCCACCTCACAGACCCTTAAAACTGACTCTGAAATGCTAACTACAAGGCATTTATTAAACAAGCCGTAATGATCACTCATCAATGTAATTACTTAGCATTACTAACTATGACTACTAAGAAGCTGATATAAAAAAACAAAGAGAAACTGGGAAATGCTTAAAGGTTTCCAACATATTCTAGAAAATTTAGAAGGTTACACACACACACAGAGTACTACCATGTAACCACTCAGTCCCAGGGCCCAAAGAGTCACATGTATGCTGTGCCTTTTATCTCAGCACCCCACTATGGGGAGATGGGAGGCAGAAACAGGATTCCTATGTGCTTACGGGCCAGGTGGGCTAAAATACAAATAGCAACAGAGAAAGCAGAAATGTTTGGAAGTGGGCAACTATTTGAGTACTTCCTTAAAGTAGGTGGTGATTTTTTATTTGTGAGTTAATTAGAATGAAGTGATTTTTCTTTTAAAAAAATTTAGGTGAAAGTTTAAAAATAGAGACATTGACACAATAAGGAGAAAGCGAGGACAACACGAACTGCACTCTGACCTCCACACCTGCACTATGAAACACGTACACGTATACACACAGACGTACGTGTGCTCCACTTTTCTGCTGTCTAGTATCCAGATGCTACTCATGACTGTAAACAGGAAAAAGCTCCCACACGACACAAATCTGAATTTGTGCCATTTATGTACAAGCCTCACGCACACCTTTATCTTGCTAGTCAATTTCGGATCATCTATCTGCTGGAGAGGACTGCGCTGGTGTGGACGGCACCCACTCACAAACGCCTCTGTACTATGTACCAGGTGTTAGCTTTCAGAACGGAGATACACCAAGTTCTTGTCAGAAAAGTTCAATTATGAACTGTCAGATTAACTAAAAGAAATGTTCCTGGAGTCTGGAGAGGTGGTCCCGAAGTTAAGAGCACTATTTGTTCTTCCACAGAACCTGGGTTCGATTCCCAACACCCACATGGCAACAGCTCACAAACATTTCTAACTGTAGTCCTCTTGGGCCTCTGGAAACAGCACCTCATGTACATGGTATAGACATACATGCATGCAAAACAACCATACACATAAAACAAAAATTAAAAAAAAGTTACTAATGAACAATTATAGTTCCACTTTTTCCTAGATTTTCCCTAATTTCATCCTCTGACTAAACCATACTAGTGAGTTGGAATGAGTAATTTTGTTCCTGTAGGAAAACAACCTACAAAACTACTTGTTGACATGCTAATGCACTATACTAAAATAAATAAAAAATAGTCTTTTTAAACTAATCATTTAAAAACCAAGAGGAAGGGGAAAGCCAGATAGTACCAGGCAGTACCAGTGAAGTCACAGTTCAACATTTAGAATACTACACAACACGCACCGCTATGTGCATTTTATAGGCATTAAGCCTCACAAACAATTCTCTGTAGGAAGTTGCATCATTATATCATCTGATGGGCTGAGTACTTACTTCATTAAGGTCAGTGATAGAGCTAGAGTAACCTAGAGCAACGCCAGAGCTGTCAGCTTACCCTTTACACTGCTCCAGATGAAGGTACTGAGATTTGCTCATTGTATCCTTTAGTAGTTTTTGAAAACACAGAAGAAATTCTGTGTTTTAATACCAAGTGGTAACTCCTTAGAGCAAAGGTACCTGTTTTCATGCTACAATACCACTGAACACTATCTTTTCTCTTTGTAGTGGACATATCAAAAGTCAGATGGAGGTTTAAATCATCTGGAGTATATAACAAGTTTATATGAATACATTTAGATTACAATAGCTCTATTTTGGCCACTGAGGTGGCTGTAATAGAACTGTCCTCCAGAGGCTTACAGATTTCCCACCATGATGATAATGGAGTAAATCTCTGAATGTAAAGCAATTCAATGCTTTCCTTTTTTTTTTTTTGGTTTTTCGAGACAGAGTTTCTCTGTGGCTCTGGAGACTGCACTGGAACTAGCTCTTGTAGACCAGGCTGGTCTCGAACTCACAAAGATCCACCTGCCTCTGCCTCCCGAGTGCTGGGATTAAAGGCGTGCACTACCACCGCCCGGCTAATGCTTTCCTTTTTTAAGTGTTGCCATGGTCATGGTGTTGTCTCACAGTACTAGAACTTTAAGAAGTCATTTATTGGTAAGCCATGACTTACCCTAATCTAGCCTATTAATTTTTATTAATATTCCCAGTATTAATAATTATCACTCAAATCCAGCTAAAGAATTTATGAGGGTCCAGAGACCTGCCTAGACTCTTATTAGATAACAGACATGCTATTTTACTTTTTATTTTAATTTTCTGGTTTTTCGAGACAGGGTTTCTCTGTGTATCTTTGGCTGTATTGGAACTCAATTCTGTAGACCAGGCTGGCCTCAAACTCAGAGACCTACCTGCTTCTGTTTCCTGAGTGCTGGGATTAAAGGTGTGCGCGACCATGCATGGCTCAGGCATGCTATTTTAATCTTACCTCAGTCTGTTTTTACTTGAGAAATCAATACAAATGGAAAGCATAATCAATATCCAAAACTTTCCTAGTTTCAGAGCATCACTACTTAACGCTATGACACAGTACAGTCTTGACTGTCAGTTAGCATTTCTGAAGAAGTAGCCATTACCGGACTTCAAGGGCTTTAATAGCTTCCAGCATCTGGAGAAACTCTGCTGCTTTCCACACATCGTTAGCTTCCTCTTCCCCTTGTATCATTAGTTTTGCTGTGTATGTGAATTCAATCAAGTGACGAAAAGCCATTTTACTGACCCCTGTAAAAAGATGCACAGTACCATTTAGTCCACAGCAACTCAAACTGCAGAATGCATGTAAAGACGAAAGTACTAGGGATCTGATTATTTCTTGTCATTTTTAAAATTTCCACAATCCTCATCATCACAATTAATAGCCTACTTACCAAGTAAGATCTCATGTTCCCCCTTCCAGCCCTGATGAGCCCACTCCAGCCACCTGCCACATACTTTTTAAGGTTTATTTTGCTTTAAATTATATGTCTGTGTAAACCAGAAACAATGGCTCCCTGGAGCTAGAGTAACGAGTGGTTTTGAGTCACCTGATGGAGAAGCTGGGAATTGAACTTGGGTCCTTGGAAAAGCAATACTCTTTTAACTGCTGAGCCACCTCTCCAACCCCCACCCCTCAACTATGAGTTTGACCATTTCAGATAGTTATTTAAGTAGATATTTTATCACTTATTGATGTAGGAGGGTTCTTCTGTATTTGGGTTGCTTTCATTGGTTAATAAAGAAACTGCCTTGGCCTTTTGATAGGGCAAAATCTTAGATAGGCAGGGAGGACAGAACAGAATTCTGGGATAGGGAAGGCTGAGTCAGAGAGAGCCACCATGGAGTCGAGAGAGTCAGATATGCTAAATCTTTCCCGGTAAGACCACTACCTCGTGGTGACTTACAGACTATTAGAAATGGGCTGAATCAAGATGTAAGAGTTAGCCAGCAAGAGGCTAGAAGTAATGCGCCAGGCAGTAATTAATATAGTTTTCATGTGGTTATTTCGAGTATAAGCTAGCCAGGCACCAGGAGCTGGACAGTGGGACACAGCCCACTCCTCCTCATGCAACAACTTTTCTTTAACTGTCTTAATTTAACATGTTTTCAAGGTTTATGCATGTTGCATACAGCAGAATTTTTAAAGGCTGACAAGTATCCTATTTTGTGTACATAAAAATTCCCTTTATTCGATACTTAAGGAAATGTTCAACATCCTTAGTCATCAGAGAAATGCAAATCAAAATGACTCTGAGATTCCATCTTACACCTGTAAGAATGGCCAAGATCAAAAACACTGATGACAACTTATGCTGGAGAGGGTGTGGGGAAAAGGGAATACTTCTGCATTGC
>JAQHUG010000005.1:14961821-14978821 GCA_028555095.1 Dicrostonyx torquatus
CCATCTTGCTGGCCAAGGAGCACAACTTCCTGAAGATCCTGATGCCAATTCTTTTGCATGGATGCTCAGATGTGTAACTACTGGTTTATATGTGATGTGGCTTAAAGATGAAAGCTCATGTGTTAACAGCCTGGCCCCCAGCTGGTGGCATGTGACTCAGACTGGATCCTGAGAACGCTTATTCAAAGCTGAACGGACTACTAAAGAGACAAGCCTTAGTTATTCTATCCACCCTGCAGACTTTGTGCAGCTTCAATTGGAACTCGCTCTTGTAGCCCAGGCTGGCCTTAAACTCAGAGATCCATCTGCCCCTGCCTCCCAAATGTTGGGATTAAAGGAGTGCACCACCACTGCTCAGCTTGAAAATATTTTAAACTCAAACATGGACAGGAACATTTATGTGCCAACAAAGTTTTCAGTTACATTGTGTAGCAAGGGCTAATAAATGCACACTGAACTGACTTTAAAGAAGGGCTGGTTGGAGGAAGGCCTTTTCTCACAAACTGCGTGGCTGTCGCTGCAGGCCTCTGCTCCAGCATTGCACTGGGTCAAGGTGCTCTGCCTTACTACAACCTCTGGAGCGGAGCCAAAGCAACTCTCCTGCCCTGGAAAGCTGTTCAATACACACGGCATTTCTACTTTAAGCTTTTGGAACGCTTCCTGTCTTCCACAGCGGCCACACTCATTTTCAACTTCTCTCATCACCCCGTCTTCTACTTCCCAGACACCTTGTTCACAAATGCACAGTGATCCTTGCTAAATATGACTTGTCTGGCCAGTAATGACACAGATGGAACTTTTTTCATATACTTAATAGTCATTTGTTTTCTTTCTTGGAGAAATTTCTACTTAAGTTCTTACTCCGTTTTTAAATAACAAAGTTCTAAATGTTAAATTCTGAGTTGTCTCAGTTTCTTTCAGTAAATACTTAGTCTGCAAATATTTTCTCCCATTCTACCAGTTGTGTTCTGTTTCCTTTATTATGTCTGCTTTTTCTGTTGCCTATGATCTTAATGTCACATTCGTGAAATGCTTTGCCTAAGTCTTATTCTATTGGGAGGATATAGCCAGTCAATATGGTGTGGCATATGCATTTTTGCATAGAACTAGCCTGGTATCACAGGAACAAATCATTTGGTCTTGATAAATTATCTTTTAACTACTATGATGCCGGATTTAGGATCCTAGTTTATGTGTATGCAGAGTGAGTACACAAGTTCGGAGATCAGAGGACAGTTCTTCAGGCTGTTCTCCCTCCACCTTGAGTGGGTATTCCTTTGTTTCTGCTGCTGTGCTGGTAACCTCAGGCTAGCTGACCCATTATTCTGTTACATCACTCAGTGCTGAGGTTACAGATGCGTGCTACCACATCTGGTGGGTATCAGGTATCAAATTCGGATCTTCAACTTTCCTTACAAGTTGTTTTTTACTTGCTGAGCCATCTCCCTAAACTTTTTTGAAAAATAGGGTCCCACTCTACAGTTAGCCTTGAACATGTGACAACCCTCCTGCTTCAACCTCCAAGTAAGAGGACTGACAGGTGCCAGCCACAGTGCTTGGCTACTTTTCTAATATTTTACTGACAATTTTTACATCTATATTCATACAGTTTTCTTTTTAAATTATCTTTCTTGCTATGGTTATCAGAGTCATACTGGTCGAGTAAATTTGGAAGTGTTTGCCAGGTAGTGGTGGTGCAGCCTTTAATCCCAGCACTTGGGAGGCAGAGGCAGGTGTATCTCTAAGAAACCCTGTCTCAAAAAATACAACAAAGTTGGAAATGTTTGAAATTTTTAAATATTTATTTTTATCTACACATAGTTGTCTGCAGAGACCTAAGAAGGGTATCAGATCCCCCTGGAACTGGAGGTATAGACAGTTATAAACCATCAGACATGGGTGTTGGGAACGAAACTCAGAGTCTCTAAAAGAGCAGTTATGTGCATGTAACTGCTGAACTACCTCTCCAGCCCCTTATCCGATGCTTTTGAGTCTAAACATGGCATGAGGTCTTCAAATGACTGACTGAGGTCACTAGTTAAAGCCATCTGATCCTAGACTTTCCTCTGTTCAGAGGTATTTTGGTAACTAATTCAATCTCCACAGGAGGTCCTTTCTACTGTTTCTTTATGAGTTAGTAACAAAACCTTCAGTATTTCCCACAGGCTCAAACCTGCAATTGTCCTGGTAATTTAGTTTATAAAACTCTCTTCATTGTAACCTATTTGAGAGAAGTAACTTTTGATCTGTACCTCAAGAGCATCTAACAGGGCTTTCCAAAACACAGGCACATACAACAAAAATAAACGCTAAAGTTACATTTGAAACTAAGTGTCTAATTCAAGTATGTTGGCACACACCTTGATTCTAAAGGCAGGAGGACCTCTCTGGAAGTTAGAGGCCAGTCTAGTCTAATAAAGTTAGACCAGGCCAGCAAAGACTACATAGTGACATGAGATCCTGTCTCATACAAAACAAAACAAAATTCCTGTTTCTACAAATCCTATTTTTTCTTTCAAGTTTTGTGTTTAAATTTAACAAAATGATACTATTTTTCTATTTTTTTACTGTTAAGTATTATTGTTTCAGACTATTTAAAGCAAGAAACAATTTAAAAAGGCTATTTCAGCTGGGTGTGGTGGCTTACACCGTTAAGCCCAACACTCAGGAGGCAGAGGTAGTCAGAGCTCGATGCCAGACAGGTCTATAGAGTGAGATCCAGGATGACTAGGGCTGTTATACAGAGAAACACTGTCTTGAAAACAAACAAAAAAGTTGAGTGTAAGGTTACTTAAAGGAGCAAAGAAAACCTTTTAATAGATTTCCAGACCAAGAAATACCCAAGTCTACACTGCAAAATGTAATTGTTACTCACAAAAACATTTTTATGCTTGTTCCATTTACCTTATTTGTCTAAAGTCAACTGTAAGTATTCAGAACAAGAATCTTTATGTATCTAAAGAAAGGTTATTGGGTCTGGAAAGCTGGTTCAGCAGTTAAGCGTGTACTGCTCTTGCAGAGGACTGAATTTGATTCCTAGCACCCATATCAAGTGGCTCCAGCTCGAGGGATTTGCTGCATCTGGACACACACACACCCACAAACACACACACACACACACACACACAAACCATGTAATTTTAAAACAAATATAAATCTTTTTAGAAGTTGGGGGAATATCATTCAGGAGAGTCAAAATTTTACATTTTAGGCCCAGCTCTTCCAGAAACTGTGTTTTGGGGCAAGAAAGAACTTTAGAACTAATTTTGACTCGTCTTCAAAGTGTCTGAAAGCAACTTGAATATTGAGAAATACCTTAAGACATAGCATATACTGAGTGATGTGATATTAAGTAAGAAAACCAAAAATAAATGGATTCATCGAAGGCTTTGGTTCCCTAATTTAATTTTCATCGCCTCAATTTTGCTTTGCTAAGGGAAAGGCTATGCTATCTTTTAAGAAATTTGACTAGAAATTTCAAAGTACAAAAGTTGAGATGGCTTAGTGTTTAAGAGCACTGGTTGCTCTTTCAGAGGTCCTGAGTTCAAATCCCAGCAACCACATGGTGGTTCAAAACCATCTGTAAGGAGATCTGATGCCCTCTTCTGGCCCGCAGGCACACATGCAGGCAAAGCACTGTATACAAAGTAATAAATATATCTTAAAAAAAAAAAAAAAGTAGGAACAAACCTAAGTAGTATGATTCCTAGGTCCATGGAAAAAAACAATCTTTTCCTTATTGCTTATGAGTCTGAACACCCTGGTCTTATTAACTCCAGGTTTACATTATCACTCTCATAAATCAACATCCTCCATGTGAATCACTGTTTCTCCCAATTTAAATATCTTGACATTTTCTCTGACAGATTTGGGGTGGAAGTTGATGTAGAATCCAGGGCCTCGTATGAACATGCTAGGAAAGTGTTCTACTATTGAGCTACATTCTTAGCTTTACAACTTGAACTTCATTAATGGCTTTTTTCAGAGAGGTTTCATGAACCCATGGGTACTTATATATTAGGTATATATTTGCGCTATTTTAAGTACAAAAATTTAATACCAGTAAGAATCTCATATAAACTGGACCTGGTGGTGAACACAGGTAATCCTAGCACTCTGATGTTAGGCCAGCCTAGTAAGACTCCATGAAAGAAAGCGAGAGAGAAAGAGAAATTGCACCAAACTATATTAAGATCTGCTTCACTAAAGAGGACTGAAGGGGCTGGCCATCTGTAGAAAACTCCACAGCAGGTTAAAACTGGCAAGAGGGCTGGAGGGATGACTCAGTTGTTAAGAGTACCACCTGCTCTAAAGAGCACCTGCCTTGATTCCCAGCACCACTGTGGCAGCTCACACCTGTCTGTAATTTCAGTTCCAGGAGATCTGATACCTCGTCTGGATTCTGTGGGCACTGCACACATATAGCTAACAAAAACAAACACAGCAAAATACTCATATACACAAAATAAAAATATAATAAATCCTCTTAGAAAAAGAAGCTAACAAGCCAGGCAGCAGTAGCACACACCTTTAATCCCAGAACTCAGGAAGCAGAGGTAGGCTAACCTGTGTGAGTTTTGAGGCCAGCTTGGTCTACATAGGGAGTTCCAGAACTTTTACATAGACACACCCGGTCTCAAGAGGAAAAAAAAGGAAGGAAGGAAGAAGAAAGGATGAAAGAAAGAAAAAAAAAAGAAAAGAGCTATCAAGACCCACAAAATAACTTGGAACACTGTTGTCCTCTTGAAAAACGGTCTACAGGCTGGGCGGTGGTGGCGCACGCCTTTAATCCCAGCACTCGGGAGGCAAAGGCAGGCAGATCTCTGTGAGTTCGAGGCCAGCCTGGTCTACAAGAGCTAGTTCCAGGACAGGCTCCACAGCTACAGAGAAACCCTGTCTCGAAAAACAAAAACAACAACAACAAAAAAACGAAGTTTGATAAAAGTTAGGAAAAATTGTTGAAGGGGACCTTAAAAAAGAAATCGGAATGTTTACTGTTTCTAGAGTTTTGTCTGTACTGTATTACCCTTGCTGAGCCCTTTCTCCAGCCCTGTTCCTAATCTGGATCAATCAGAATCATCAAGTACAGTTCTCTGATCTTTAGCCTCAAACCTAGGAATGTTATTTATTTATTTAATCTATCTATCTTAATATAAGCACTTCAGGGTTTGTTTGTTTGATGTAACCAGTCCAGGACTCTCCCAGGAGCAAACCAATTACTTTAATAATTTGCTAATACAAATCAAGCTGGCAACACCTGCCACATAAGTGAAGAGGTGGCAGACAGGTTTGTGAAAAATACATTCTGGTATTTGGGGACTAAAACATTTCCTACCAATCCCTTACTCCACTCACAGTGGAAATATTTTTTAAAAATTTTTCTTCTAAGAGAATTTATCTAAAGATCTTCTTGTGGGGCAATATTCTGACATTTCTCTAGTCTGTATTTAAAAAAAAAAAATTTTTTTTTTCCACAAAGAAACCCTATCTCAAAAACCAAAAACACAGCTGGATGTTGGTGGTGCATGCCTTTAATCCCAGCACTTGTGGGAGGCAGAGGTATGCGGATCTCTGTGAGGCCAGCCTGGTCTATAAGAGCTAGTTCCAGGACAGTTAGGGCTGTTACACAGAGAAATGCTGTCTCGAAAAACCAAATATCTATCTATCTATCTATAGAAAACCAAAATAAATTCACATTCAGAACAACTTCTGGCTGGGTATGGTGGTAATGCCTTTAATCTGAGCAGCCAGTTTTGTCTAGATAGTGAGTTTGGGACAGCAGGGACTATGTTATAACTCTGGTCTTTAAAAACAAACAAACAAACAAAACCTATGATTTTTAATGTTTAATAGGCCCTTGTTTGTCTTGTCTTTCATTAGGAATGAAAATTTCTGGACATAACAGAATTGCCAGAAGTAAAATACTTTAGATACGTAGTTTCAGAAGCAGATAAAAAAGAGACTTAGAAAATTAGTCTTCTTTCTGAATTAGGGACTACATGTCTTCTGAAGATTACAGATGGCTGAAGGACAAGTCACAAAGCTGAAACGGTATGTAACTGGCTTCAGGAGCAACAATTTTTATTCCAAGTCATCAAGGATGGTGGTGGGGGAATGACACAGTTGCACTTCTTGTCAAATCCAGCAAGTTGAGGCAGCACAAGCACGCCCACCATCTGTCTACAAACTAAACTCCCAGAGAAGACACAGGACTCGGCAAAGAGCTGACCAGACAGTGAAACCAAATAGCACTCAATCTTAAGGTTTTACTTTTTCTCCCAAATATCCCAGTTTAGACTCAGGCAAAGCCCAAATCCCATAGCTGAGCAATGGGGTATAAGCAGAAAAATACGCTCCCAGAGAAACTTCTAGAGAACCAAGCAAGGTAATAAAAGGGGTGTGCATACGTGTGTGTGTGTGTGTGGGGGTCTTGGTTTTGTTTTTTTTTCCCTCCTCTCAGCAACATGCAAAATAAGCTGTAATTCCAAGCCATACAAAGATGTTCATGTGTTTTAGAACCTAGTACTTATGCTGACCTCCAATTTCCAATCTTCTTGTCTCCCTAGGGATGGGATTTCAACTGGGATTAGCACCTTGCCAGAACTATGAAGATTTTGAAACTAAATTTAGATTGGATGCATAGCCTAAACGGTGTCTGAACCCAGACAGGTTGACTGCATGCTCAAAGCAAAAAAGCAAATTCCAACAAAAACATTCTCTAGAGGATGACAGCACCTACTCTTACACCAAATGTCCACAACATGATCCAAACTACTTTATGTATTTTATAGCCTGAAAAAAAGAAGTTACATGCTGGGTGTTGGTGGCGGCGAGCGCCTTTAATTCCAGCACTTGGGAGGCAGAAACAGGAGAATCTCTGCTAGCCTACAGAGAGAGTTCCAGGGTTCAAAGCTACAGAGAAACCATCTTGAAAAATTTCAAAAAAAAAAAAAAAAAGTTAGGTGTTGAGGGAGGTGGCCCATTGATTAAAGTGCTTGTTGTGAATGCAAGAGGACTGGAGTTCAGCTCCCCAGAAACCGTTTAACCTGTACAGCAACCGGCAGGATGTTGCAGCGATCTGCTTTTAATTAGAGCACTGAGAAGTTGGAGACAGGGTTAGTTAGACTAGACCTCTGGGTCTCACACCCTGACTCAAGGAGTAAAGTGGCCAGCCACCAGTAAAGACACTAGATGTTAGCCTTGGACCTAGACTGTGTATAGGCACAGGAGTACCCAATACATACACACATACCACACACACACACACACACACACACGTGTTACCTATACACATACACACAATTTTCTTGATAACTTTTGCCTAGTATAACCAACTCCTCTCTGAAATCATAATCATTCCTAACACAGGCTAAAGCAATACTGCCCATATTAACAGTCTCTAATATTTTTGTACTCTTTCTTTTAAACTGTTGCTATTATAGTCTCAAGCTCTTCAAGGAATGCTGTATTCAAATTCTTCAGCTCTTGGGTCTAGCACACTAGCACAACACGATGATGAACAGCTCCACCTATTAAGTTTTGGTAATATACCAAATAATGGTGACATGTTTTCTTCAAGATTCTTTCGACTAATCACTACAAGCTATTAACCTGCTTTTCAGAGGAGGAGACAGATACACCGCTGAGATGAAACAACTTGTCAGCTACATTACAAGCCTCTCAAGCTGATGGACTTGGCTTGTGGCAGCTCGATTCTCACCAGCAGCCCCCGTATGTCCACTATGCCCATGCTTGGTCTATCATATATAATTAACTGAAATATACCAAAACTAAAGAATAGGTTTAACTCTTTTTTTTATTCCCCTAGATATCATTATTTTCCGAGAAAAGTTTTTAAGCAACCCACTCGCAATAAAGAATATGTACAAAATAGAAAAGACACAAAGCCAAAACATAAACTCTGAGAGAAGTTAAGACTCGGTATTTACATCGGCAAATATACTTATTTCCAACTGCTTTAGAGTTTGATGGGACATGGGATGAGCACTGTAGTAGCAAGAGACAGAAGCATGAAAATTTACAGTGCAAACTAAATCTCTTGCTAAACAGGCAACCTTGAGCACATTAACTTAAGGAGCCTGGTTCCCACATGCAAAATGGAAACTCCACTTTTCAAAAGATTATACAAAGCAGTGTTTTAATGAAAAAAAAAAGGATTATACAATATACAAATTTCCACAGCACAATGCTTGGGACTTGCCCGCTAAAATTGGGGGGGGAAATGTAGATCATTTTGTTTCAAAATAAATACCTACCTAAAGATCCCTTCTCTCCTCAAATTATAAACCAACAAATTCAGCTACATGTCACTTTTAGTTCATCATCCCTGTCTTCCCCATACTATCTCAGTCCATTCATTTGTACCCATTAGCAGACCGCTATTCCTGCTAGTATAGAGGTCTCTCCTGTAACTTAAAACATAAGGTCACTAAAACAAAGATGGCAGTTTTTATTTATGCATACTTTGAAAACAACAGTGCACCCTGGTTTTAGCAACAAGCCAGACTCTACCAGTACCTACCACTTAAAGAATTCCCAATGGACAGTGTACCTAGCTACCTACCAACAACCACTGCTATTTAGTTCCCAGGATATCCTGCTAAATCAACCAATTCTTTCTATTAAGTATTGTGTGGGAAATGCCACTCACCTTCTATTTCAACCAAAGGTTCTTGAGTAAACTCCTGAAAGAATTTGTAGAAGAACTTACTGCAGGCAGCCAAAACAGCCTTGTGGGCCTTAAAATGGTGTCCTAAGGAAGAGGGGTTAGGGTGGGGGGAGAAAAAGAAATCATATACTGACACCAAAATCAAAGTTAAAACTACAAAATGTGGCTGGGCAGTGGTGGTGCACTTCTTTAATCCCAGCACTCGGGAGGCAGAGGCAGGTGGATCTCTGTGAGTTCGAGGCCAGTCTGGCCTACAAGAGCTAGTTCCAGGACAGGCACCAAAGCTACACAGAGAAACCCTGTCTCAAATACCCCCCCCTCAAAAAAACCTTCAAAATGTATAAAAGAGACCTCTCCTCATAATATAACTGTTATTTATTTTGGGAATTTTTAAATTTAATTAGACATGAAGCTAAATTTTTAGCTTCAAAGACTTAAGCCAATTTACGAGGAATGTCTTCCAGTACTTTGTTACATTCAATTAAGTAACAAGGTATATTGAAGTTGAAACTGTGAAAATACCGGCTAGAGAACCAGCTTCTCTTCCAGAGGACTCCAGCTAAATTCCCAGCACCCACATGGCAGCTCAAAACTGTCTCCAAGTCCAGTTCCAAGGGAAGCGATCCACTCTACTGACCTCCTTGACCACCAGTCAGGCACGTGGTGCATATGTACACACTCATACACATAAAGTAGATTTAAAAACAAACTGCTAAATATAACAACCCAGTAGTCTATGTATCATTTGGAAAGAGTATATAGAAATATATCTATATCTAAACACTAACAGGCCCAGGATTGGTGGCATAAGCCTTTAATTCCTGCATTCTGGAGGTAGGCAGAAGGATCTCTTGTGAGTCTGAGTTTAGCCAGGTCTACAGAGCTAGTATCAGGACAGCTGTTTCAGGGCTGTTACAGAGAGAAACCCTGTCCCGAAAGAAAAAAAAAAAGTACAAAGCCACATGTGCCTGGTATGGGAAATGTTTCAATATGCCTACCATATCTGTAGGCACAACACACCTACAAACTCCTATAATAAGGAACACCTTGTCTTGGAAGCCCATTTTCACTATATATCCTAACCTGGATTTGCCTCTACATGGAAGACTGGCAAAGACCCCAACTTATTTTGGAGTAGCCCAAAGTGGGGTGAGTATAAATGTAGCCAGTGTCTCTCTTCCATTCTTTTTCCCCACACCATTTTGGAAAACTAGAATGAAAATTTCCCAAATGATTCCTGTGCTGGACTCTCAAAGCGGCTTGCTAAGAGGAAGCTTATTAACGTCGTTGAGACTGCCTCCCTGTTTTGTTACCAAACATTCTGAGGTATTTTCTCACTCTTCGAGGCCCTTATCTTACACTCGAGTGGGCAATGAGAAAACTTGAACAGGTTGCAAGAAGTTAAAATGCGACTATATTAAAATTAACAGTGGCCAACCAGCTTCCTGCAGCATGGTCTACGTGAGCATGTCTACTGACAAGCGCCCTCCCGGTTCCGATGCAAACCCTCCACGACTTTGGAAGCGCGCCCGGAGAGGGTGGGTAAAAAAGGCGGGCAGGGAGAGGGAACTAAAGCTCCAATTTTCTCCTCTGCCCACTACCCTACCCACCGTCGACAATCAGGGTGATGTCTGTAAACCGGTCCTGCTCCCGTTGTTCATTCAACCGGTCCAAGATCATTTTATGATGTTCAGGAAACTCCTGAAGGCATTCCATCGTCTCTTCAGCCTCCATGGCCGTCGGGGTGCTCTACAAAAGAGGAGCATGATAATGTACACCCATGAGCTCGGGCTGACACAAAAACCCCTACAGCCGAAAACAAAACAAAACCCAGGAACGGGGGAAGAAGGGGGAGGGGGAGGCCGAGAGCAAGGCTGGGGAAGAAAGGCGAGCCGAGCGGCCGCCGAGCGTCGCGGGCCGGAGCCGCAGCCGCGGGACCCCGAGCCTGACCTAATTGGAGTCTGGAGACGCGAGCTGGAGCGGGGTGGGCACGGTGCCGGAGGCTCCGGGCGCCCGGGAGCGCCAAGTGCGGCCAGGGAGGACACCGAACAGCCACGGCGACCTCCCAACGGCCCGCCAAGACTTCCGCCCAGCCCGGACTCCCGCAGCCCCAGCCCCGGTCCGGCCCGCGGCCCACAACGACTCCCGGGTCGCCTCTCCCTCCGGCGTCCTCCCTCCTCTCCCCCCCGCCCCGACCCGGCCGGCACTCACTCAGGGAAGGAGGAGCGGCCCGGGCCTGCGCGTCACTTACGTCGACGTGCTGCGTCACTGCGCCGGACGCGGACGTACCGGGACGGCCGAGCCCCCGCAACGCCTGGCTACGCCCCTGCCGCCCTGTGGGGAGGGGAGGGAGGCGCCGGGCGGGGGGAATTCGGTGCTGCCGCGGGCGCGCGTGCCGGGGCTCCGTGGGCTGGTGCGGCTTCTCCTGGGAGAACCGAGCACTATCAGGACTAGAAAGTGTGGGGCTCTCGAGCGCCAATCTCCCGCCGTCCGTCCGCCCCCACCGGGCTCAGGCACCACACTGCACTTCCGACCGCGAACTCCGAGAAAACTGGCTCAGTGGCCCGGGACACTTAAGTGCCGCGGCCCGGCCCCGCCCCACCCCGCCCCGCCCCCTTCCTTCCCGGGGCCGAGGTAGGCCCTTACCTAGCTGGCGCCGCGTCCGTGGGCCTCCCTTTCCACGCGCTCCCCTCCCGTGGCGCAGCTGGTCCGGTGCCCAGGCCATCCCTCGCCCTCCATTTTCACCTCCGCAGCTGGAGCGCCAGCTCCGCCAGGGGTCCCGCGGACGGCGGCCGCGGGCGCGAGCACGCTCGAACGCCCTGGGACGCCTCTCCCCAAGGTCCGCCCTGCAGTGGCAGCACGCGTCTTCAGATTCGGAAACCGGGTCGGTTCCAAGAGATCCAGTTGTAATTCCTTCCTCACAGCGCTCCGCACCCGCCTCCTCGACCCTAAAGAGGCTGGAGACTGCCCATCAGCTGCACGTGGCAGGCTCATTCATTCATTCAAAGAAAGGCGCGGTTGAGGGTAATGCTGTAATAGCTGGGGTGTAGTGACCGTTAATCTCTCAAAGAGTTGGAGAATAAGGATTAATGGAAAATCAAACAACTGCCTGGAGCAATGCCGTGATAGTCACTATTTAAGAAACTGAAAGCGCAGGGGTGGACGAGGCACACGTGGTTCCTAACTTCTGACTGAACAGCAGTGAACTGAACGCTCAGTATTAACACACAAGGTTATCTGGAGAATCCAGAAAAGTCAACAAAGAGGTGTGTGTTTATAGCCAAACACACACAGCACATGCAGATTTGGAGGTCAGACACACGACAGCCTTTTAAGTATTCAAGATGTCAGGTTTCCTTAACCATTTTAGGAGAGGAATCCTTGAAGATTCAGCAGGAAGAGAGAATGGAAATGAGAAATAATTATGAGGGGACAACTAAGTGGACATGATATTTTATCAAAGAATTTTGCTATATGAGCCCCTTTGGGAGAAAGAACTAGCCTTAGCAATTCGGAAACGGCACACAATGAACATTACGGACAGAAGTGAATGGAATAATTATAAAGGATCAGCAAGAGTGACAGATTAGCGCCTTGTAGATTTCAACTGGTCCACTGCTGTTTTCAATATTAGGAAATTATTATTCTTACTTTAATTTTTTTAAAGTTTATGGCTTTAGGTCTACTTCCCTGTGTATTTGAGTTGGTTAAATGGAAAACACTTCTGTGTTTTTAGGAAATGAGCTCTCCAAGACAACACATTCTAATATCTTATGTTCAGTGCATAACATTGATTTTGGTTGTTTCTTTGAGAAAGGGTCTCACTATGTAACCCCACTGGCTTGGAATTCGATATGTAGACCACGATGGCCTCAAGCTCACAGATAGACTTGCCTCTGCCTCCCTATTGCTGGAATCAAAGGCATGCACCATCGTGTCCGGCCACAGCATTCATTTTTGGATGCTTGCCTAGTCCAGAGTTTGAAGCTCCTGTGCTTTAAGCATAGATGGGAGCAACAGTGTTTATCTCCAGACAAGTATCTGTTTGTACACTTGAGTAGAAAGAAGACTGGAAAGGACTGAGAAGCGCAGGTAGAGGAAGGTGGGAAACAGGTAAGAATGGCATCCAGAAGGCCTTGCGGGATGAGGGTTTCTAAAGGGCAGGACTGCGCTGCTTGAGATGGCTCAATCCCAGAAGCCCACATAAAATGTCAAATGGATGTGATGGCCTTCCTGTAATTTCAGACTTAAAAAGCAGAGATGGGATTCTCAGAGTGAGCTGACTAGCAAGACTAGCTTTCAATGAATGAGAGAGAAGAGACATGGAGTATGATTCCTGACATGAACAGGTACACCCCCACACATACAAGGAAAAAAATCACAATGGGGTCAGGGGACACAAGTGCTGTTCAACTGTGCTGGGATGGCCAAGCTGGACAAGGGATGGTTTGGGAGATGTACTTTGTGTCTTGAGCATGTGTGCTAAATACCTTAGGCCGGCTTCCCATGACCTGCCTACAAAAACATACCTCACCTCAAAGTTTCCAACTTCCCCAAACAGTATCACCCAAGGACCAAGTGTTCAAACGAATACGTCTTGGAGGGTTGTTGACCACCAAATCATCATCTCAAGGCTAACTGGGACAGGTCCAAGGTCACAAAATAGGTTCTTTACAGAATTC
The DNA here is from genome assembly GCA_028555095.1 of Dicrostonyx torquatus. Taxonomy (NCBI): domain Eukaryota; kingdom Metazoa; phylum Chordata; class Mammalia; order Rodentia; family Cricetidae; genus Dicrostonyx; species Dicrostonyx torquatus. Next base: position 14,975,193 of record JAQHUG010000005.1, read on the forward strand.
ACGGCCCCCCACACTCCTAGACCAAGTGCTCAGTACTTCCCTCCATCTCAGACTCTGCAAGGCATGACAGCTTGATCCCAGCAGAGAAAGTGAGAAAGCATGAAAGAACAAGACATAGCATAATCTTTTCTTTTTTCTAAATATTTATTTAAAATATTTAAAATAAAATACTGTGTACAGTATTCTTGCAGCACCAGAAGAGGGCCCCAGATCTCATTACAGATGTTTGGGAGCCACCATGTGGTTGCTGGGAATTGAACTCAGGACCTTTGGAAGAGCAGTCAGTGCTCTTAACCTCTGAGCCATTTCTCCAGCCCCACAAAATCTTTTCTTAAAAGCTGTTTTAGTGAGCTGTCTGCTACTGTCAAGAAATGCCCAAGATAACAGGCTTAAGAGGGAAGGCTGATGCTGACTGACAGCTGTAGAGGCTTCAGTTCATGGTTAGCCCAGCTGCTTTCGGTCCTGAAGTGAGGTAATGTTTCACTGTGGGGAGGGGGCACTTGCTTTGCAGCTCGTGGGTGTTGGTTTTTAATGGTGGAACTCTTGTTAGTGGGGTATCTGATAATTCTTGAGAGCTATGGAAGAAGACAGGACAGGGGCCGAAGGGAGTGATTGAAGACCTGAGTGACTGTATGTTTGACATGAGCTGACGCGTCCAGGACCAAGGCCTTGGGCTTATGGGAAATTGACAAAGCCTTCCCCATATGGAAGAGGGCACCAGATCTCATTACAGATGGCTGTGAGTCACCATGTGGTTGCTGGGAATTGAACTCAGGACCTTTGGAAGAGCAGTCAGTGCTCTTAACCTCTGAGCCATCTCTCCAGCCCATCATAACTGGTTTTATGAGGCACTGGCCATTGAACTCTGTCTCACCATGCATGATAGGCAAATGCTCGAGTCTGTGATTTAAAACATGTAATGATTTGATGCTTTTTGCTGTTCCTTTTACTCTCCTGTCCAGGTCTTTTGCTTTTGAATCTCAATAGTGTAAATATTGTTTTACTATAAATATTATTTTATTGTTTCATAGTATGCATTCAAATTTCGTTTCAGATTCAGTTTGCTCATAATTTATCAATTTTGTTACATTTCATTCAGTCTCAATATATCAAATTTGTATCACTTTCCTTCTGTTTCACAAATTCTTCTTAGTACTTCTTTTAAGCTAGGGTTAAAAGCTGGACATGGTAGCACACATTTTAATTTCAGCCAATTTTAATTAATTTGAGAGGCCAAGGCAGACAGATTTCTGTGAGTTTGAGGCTAGCCAGGATTCCACAACAAGACATTGTCTTTAAAAAAAATTAATAATAACAAACTTCTACTTGTTTTTTTTCTGAAAACTTTTTGCTAGAAAATGTATATGATAAGTTGCCTCAAACATGGCTTCCAAGTGGTCCCTTCAGATGAGGTGGATAAAGCCTTAACCTGGTTAGCTAAAAGTCTAGAACTCAAAATAAGTAATACTCTGGTGCACTACTTTTTAAAGATTTATTGTTTTTTTTGAATGTGCATGTATCTGTGTAGTGTGTGTGTATCTATGTGTGTCTCTGTGTCCATCCACAAAAGCCAGAAGAGGGCAGCTGGAGTTATATGTAAGTAGTTATGAGCTTCCTGACATGGGTTCTGGGACCTGAAGTTGAATCCTCTAGAAGAACAGCAAGCATAACCACTGAGCTGTCTCTTTGGGCCCTCTTGCTTTTAAAAAGCAGAATTAGCCGGGTGGTGGCGGCACACTCCTTTAATCCAGCACTCAGGAGGCAGAGGCAGGCGGATCTTTGTGAGTTCGAGACCAGCCTGGTCTACAAGAGCTAGTTCCAGCGCAGGCTCCAAAGCCACAGAGAAACCCTGTCTTGAAAAAACAAAAAAAAAAACCAAAAAACAAACAAACAAACAAATCCACAAGAAAACAAAGTTACAGAGAAACCCTTTCTCGAAAAACAAAAAGCAAAACTAATGTAAAACTCCCACAGCTATAGATGACTCCACAGTGCAAAGAATAACTGTAAATAACAAGCATAAAGAGGGTCCAGCAGGTGGGGAGGAAAGAAAATCCCAGGAATCCCAGAGCCTGGAAGCAGGTTTCCTGCTTGTTTGTTTGCTTCGCATATCCAGATTTTGAACCACTGAAGCCAGAAATGCCAGTGGGCAGAGCCAAAAACAGCAAAGCAAAACAAATAAAAAGCCTGCCCTCTCCAACCAAAAGAACAGGAAAGGAGGATTGGAAACTTAGAAAAACACTATACTGTTCAGGCCAAGTATCACAGAAAAATGGAATAAATAAAGCCTTGACTCCATCCATGGCTGAGTGCAAAGCACCTTCTCTGGGCTGTGGTGAGGCCAAAACTCCCAGCTGTCTTCTGGAGTTGTGTCAGAAACAGCCAAGTAGAACCCTCTCTTTCCTTTTGAAGTGACAGAAGCCCAGTGAAGAGTCGGGACAATCTTACTTTATTTATTTATTTGCTTTGATTTTTTGAGACAGGGTTTCTCTGTAGCTTTGGAGCCTGTCCTAGAACTAGCTCTTGTAGACCAGGCTGGCCTCGAACTCACAGAGATCACTTGCCTCTGCCTACCAAGTGCTGGGATTAAAGGCGTGCGCCACCACCGCCTGGCTTGAGTCAGGACATTCTTTACCCAACAAGAATGAGAACATCTTCCCTGTGGGTTCAGGGCAGACCACCTGAGCACATGGATTATCTACTATTGCCCAGTATTCATGAAAGTCCCCTTCCTGGGTATCCATGGAGACTAAAACCTGGGTTTCTACATCCATCTAACATTAATAATGTGGGGTTCTGCCCCTTCTGTAAAGCCATGTCCTAAAAGCATGTTAAATGTGAGGTTTAAATAAAATTGAGTTTTATAACAAGTTTGGGATGGAAAATGACTCAACAGTTAAGAGTACTTGTTCTTGCCAAGGATCTGGGTTTGATTCCTAGCCCTCACATGGCAACTCACAACCCTATATAACTAGTTCCAGGAAATCCAGTGCCATCGTGTGACCTTTGTGGACACCAGGCATGCATGTGATGCACATACATGCATACAAGCAGTTAAAATACACATAAAAAAGTAAAGTAAATTTTTTAAAAAAATATAAAACCAAGCTGGGCAATGGTAGCACATACCCTTAATCCAAGCTCTGGTGAGGCAGAGGCAGGCAGAGCTCTGTGAGTTCAAGGCCAACCTGGTTGACAGAGTGAGTTCTAGGAAAGCCAGGGCTACAAATGGAAACCCTGTTTCATGGAATATAAAAAAACTAAAAATGAACTGAATCTGAATGGCAGAAATTTTAAAAATAGGGCCAGCAAGAGGATTCTACACTACATAAACTTAACAAATTGAATCTGATCCCAGTATATGTGTGTGTATGTATGCACACACACCACACACACAGACAGGTTTTCTCTGTGTAGCCCTGCCTGTCCTGGAACTCACTTTGTAGACCAGGCTGGCTTTGAACTCAGAGATCCGCCTGCCTGGCTCACACAACACATTTTTAAATTAGAAAATAGTGAATGAGACAAGATCTCCTGAGTAAATTGGGAGCATGGGGGCCTTGCAGGAGGGCAGAGGCAGGGAGAGGAGCAGGGGAAAATGTAGAGCTCAATAAATATAAAAAAAAAAA
>JAQHUG010000005.1:15000154-15010786 GCA_028555095.1 Dicrostonyx torquatus
TTTTTGTTTTGTTTTGTTTTTTGAAACAGGGTTTCTCTGTAGTTTTGGTGCTTCTCCTGGAAGTAACCAGGCTGTCCTCGAACTCACAGAGATTCTCCTGGAGAGCTGGGATTAAAGGTGTGTGCCACCACCGCCTGTCTTCAGGATTCCTATATATAGACTGAAGACCATGAAATCCCCAGGAATCCTCCTGGCCTTCAGCACCAGATTCGGGCTGCCAAGAAGCATTCAGCCTCCCGGACTGAACAACTACCAGTTTCTCAGCTTTTCCAGTGTGAGAGAGTCATTGAGCTACCCAGAACATAGCCGGTAAGCCAATCTAAAATGTATTCTATCGCCAACCTAAAATTTATTATTTTCCTTTAGGAACTCTAACTAATAATAGTCTATGAGAACTACCTAAATATTAACCACCTATTAGATAATGTTTACATGAAAGCTATCTTGTAAAATTAAATCTGATACTGGGTTCCCTTGCAAAAATTTGAAAATGCGACAGCTAGAGAAACCAGATAATATGTTGGAGGTCATTCTACAGGAAAGCTATAAAAATGGTCTTTGCCTCCAACAACTGGTACCTGTGACTTTCTTTTTGTTTGGGGGCTTTTATTTTTTAATTAACTTTTTAAGTTAAAATATTACATGCCAGGCGATGGTGGCATATGCCTTTAATCCCAGCACTTGGAAGACAGAGGTGGATCTCTGAGTTCGAGGCCAGCCTGGTCTACAGAGCAAGTTCCAGGACAGGCTCCAAAGATACAGAAAAGATACAGAGAAACCCTGTCTCAAAAAACAGAACAAATGATTGTATCATTTTCTTCCACACCCTGTCCTTTCTGCAACTCCTAGTTCCCTCTCTAACTCCTGGCCTCCTCTTCTCTGTTACCGTTTATATATATATAAAAACATATATATATAAACATATATATGCATTCATAAGCTTTTTTTGTTTTCTATTTTTTTTGAGGCATGATTTCTCTTTGAAGTTTTAGAGCCTGTCCTTGAACTTGCTTTGTAGTTCCAGGCTGGCCTTGAACTCACAGAGACCTGCCTGCCTCCCAAGTGCTGGGATTAAAGGCATGTGCCACCACTGCCTCGCCTATACATAAGTATTTAGATGCCTATATAAGTATATAAAAGCAATAGCATAGTCTATTCAGTATGGTATATACATGATTTCAGGGGTAACCACCTGGTTTTGGATCACCAATTAGGGAGTCCCTCCATAGAGGAAGAATGCATTTCCCTCTCAGCATCCCTTAGTTGCTTAGTCTTTTGTTCAGGACTAGGGCCCCATGAGTTTTCCCTGTCCATGTTATCATGTCTGTTGTGATATCCTTGTTTAGGTCTTGCTAACTGTATTAAGGTATGGAGGGTAAAGCATCCCTGTAATTTTTTTTTCTTTGCCAAGAAAGGCTTTCTCTGTGTAACAGCTCTGGAACTCACTCTGTAGACCAGGCTGTCCTTGAATTTACAGAGTTCTGCCTACTGCTGCCTCCCAAGTGCTGGGATTAAAGGCACGTGCCATCTCCACCCAGCTGCGTTGCTGTAATTTCTAGGAGATACAATCTCAGAGCGGATCTTCCGACCCCTGGCTTTTACAATCTTTCCAACCTCTTCGTTCCTCAAAATGACCTGAGCTCTAGATGCAGGAGTTCTGTTGCTGGAGCTGGCACCCCACGATCTGTTGCTCTTTGCATTTCGACCAGTGGTGGTTTTCTGTACCTGCTTGTTGCAAAGAGAAGCCTCTTTGAGTATTAGGAGCTATACTCACCTGTGGGTATGAGAAGTATTTGGATTGCAGTTAGGAATCATGTTGGTTTAGTAGCCTGAAGGTGCAGTACGTTTCCTCTAAGATCCATGGCCTTACTAGTCCTGAGTAGTTGGCTTGGTTTCTAGTACTCACTATGACTTAACTCCTGCTGAACAAGCCTTAAATCCAAACAGGATTGTTACTGCCAAGATATGATTGGGGAACTCTTGTGCTGCTTGTTGTGGTTCCCATGTTTCACAGCTGGATAGAACTACTCGGGGCTGCAGAGTTGGCTCAGGGGTTAAGAGCACTGGCTGCTCTTCCAGAAGTCCTGAGTTCAACTCCTATCAACCACCTGGTGACTCACAACCATCTAGGATGAGATCTGGCGCCCTCTTCTGACTTGCAGGTAAACATGCAGGCAGAACAACAAATTGATCTACTGGTTGCTTCCTTCTGTGAACACAAGCCCTTGGGGAGGGGGTTTTCAGTCAGATCCAGTGCATGCTGTCTTCAACCAGGGACAATAACAATAGCCTATAATGTTTCTGAGTCCCTTGGACAACCCTGGCCACTTCAACTATAGTTTTGAGGGAACATTGTCAGCCCAAGTGACTTACAATTGTTTTATACATACACACATGTATTGTATGAGATTATTATGGCTTTTTCAAACATGTTTAGTGTTATTTTCCCCTCCTCTCCATCTCCTTCTATCATGACCTCCCTCCTCAACAAGACCCCTCCCCACTTCCCCTTTGCCATTGGATCCTGCCAGTCCCCTCTGTAGCACTCACCACCCACCTAGGGACTATCTCACTTCCTTATTTCCAAGACTTTAGTTTATATACTCATCTGAAGATCTTTTGTTTTTTTAAAGATTTATTATGTATACAACATTCTGCCTCCATGTAAGTGTGCCCACTTGCCAGAAGAGGGAGCCAGATCTCATTACAGATGGTTGTGAGCCACTATGTGGTTGCTGGGAATTGAACTCACGACCTCTGGAAGAGCAGCTAGTGCTCTTAACCACTGAGCTATCTCTCCAGACCCCTGAAGATCTGTATTTTGAAACATTTTCTCTGTGTAATAGCTCTGGCTGTCCTGGAACTCATAGAGATCCACCTGCCTCTGCCTCCCATGAGCTGGGATTAAAGGCATGAGCCATGATCTGGCTTCTTGCTCTTAGGCCTAGATACACACAAAATGGAGCCTTTTGAATTGAGAAATTTGGCAGCTGAAAACAAGACGAATAGACAGTGAAATTCTGTTAAAGTGAAGTCAGGCCTGATGTGGGGGGGAAGCCTGTAAATCCCAGCTACTTGGAAGACTGAGGTGGCAGGAGGGTCACACGTTAAAGGCTTGCCTAGACTACAAACAATTCAAGACTATCCCAGGCCACTTAATGGGACTGTGTGTGTGTGTGTGTGTGTGTGTGTGTGTGTGTGTTAGATGACGCTCAGAGGTAGAATGCTTACCTAGCAGCCACACTGTCCTGCATTCGGGTCCCAGTCCTGGGAAGGACAGAGGGTTTGAATATCTAACCTTCAACTCTTGCAAATCCTCAGTTCAGGGGTCAGTTCCTTTCAGGTTCATCCTCACCTCCAGGCATCTCTCTGCTGGAGCCTGGGTTTCCCTGTCAGCTGTAGATACCAAATAGATCTGTATCACTAGTCATCTTCTGAAAACACGCGGAGAACTTTTCCCCCACTCTTCACACACCCACTTTCTTCTTTCAGGATTACTTCTACTGTGGATACCCAACACAGCGGCTAATCCAGTTTCTCGTCGGTTCAACTTTGGTTGACTTCATCCTAAAATGAGTCGCAGGAGGATAAGATCTTCTGGCACAATTGTCTCCTCCCAGTTTTCCCGTCACTGCCCAATAGACCCAGGACCGCCTAGTCAGGAAGAGTATAAAAACGTCAGTATTCAAATGTCTTTTGAATTTTACATTCCCCCTGTCGCCTGCTGTGGAAGTGACACCAAGGAGCAGCACCGTCAGCTTTGTGTGAGAGAGGCCTGGGATTCGGCAGGGCAGGAACCAGAGCCCAGAATCCTGAGAGACCTGAATTCCGGACATTTTGGTCCCGAGCCTCTCCCTTTTTATCCAAAACTGGGACACCCCTACGAGGATCGCTGGAACTTGGCCAAGCCGCCTGCTGAGCCCTGTGGTCTTCTTAGTTGGGCTTGTCCAAGACACAAACCCAGAGAGCAGAGGGAGGGAGAGCACACTGACTGGGCTCCCACAGCAGCAACATGGAAGGAGCCCCAGGAATCTGCAGAAAGGCTGAACCTGTCTAGCAAGCCTGCCCAAAGGCCATCCCCGGCGCTTTGTTCTCTCAGATCTCCATGCTCTAGGTAAAGATCATTCATTGGAGCCTGAGAAACCCAATGCTGGTGATTGAGAGTGCTGCCCTTTTCCTGCTCCAGGTCAGCCACTGCTTGGTATAGTAGTCTTACTGCTGCCTTGCTCCCAGTAGCAGTGATTCCCAGTTTCCCCGTCCACATTCCTTTGCTGACCAGAATCTAGGAGATTTCTTTAACCTACGTGCTTCATTGGGTGACCGTTTGGGGACAGATGTCTTTCTTACCTAAGCCCTCTGCTTCACATGTCGTAGAAGGGCTTCTGCCTTTTGATATGTCACATTTTTAACTATCTTAATAAAGCATTAAAAACAGATTCTCCTATGTCCTTCTGCTCTGCTTTTGAAGAAAGACAGCTTTTGGGGCTGAGGTGACTGTTGGCTGGTTTTAGCAGCTCTGAGAACTCTGGGGTTCTAGACTCTTTGGAAGGGTTCCAAACCTTTACATGGGCTGCTCCCTTGAGTAATTTGACTGAGGTGAAATGGAATCTATTCCTGCTTCTGTAGGATGTAAGGGTAAGATGGAATCTTAGAGTTGTTTTTGAATTGCATTTCTCTGATGACTAAGGATGTTGAGCATTTCCTTAAGTGTCTTTCAGCCATTTTAGATTCCTCTGTTGAGAGTTCTCTGTTTAGGTCTGTACTCCATTTTTTTTTTTTTATTGGATTATGTGATCTTTTGGTATCCAATTTCTTGAGTTCTTTATATATTTTGGAGATCAGCCCTCTGTCTGATGTGGGGTTAATGAAGATCTTTTTCCATTCTGTAGGCTGTTGTTGTGTCTTGTTGATCGTGTCCTTTGCTTTACAGAAGCTTTTCAGTTTCAGGAGGTCCCATTTATCAATTGTTTCTCTCAGTGTCTATGTTGCTGGGTTTCTATTTAGGAAGTGGTTCCCTGTGCCAATGCGTTCAAGTGTACTTCCCACTTTCTCTTCTATAAGGTTCAGTGTGGCTGGCTTTATGTTGAGGTCTTTGATCCATTTGGATTTGATTTTTGTGCATGGTGATAGATATGGGTTTTATTTTTATTTTTCTACATGTTGATATCCAGTTATGCCAGCACCACTTGTTAAATATGCTTTCTTTTTTCCATTTGATATATTTTGCTTCTTTATCAAATATCAGGCGTTCAAAGATGTGTGGATTGATATCCAGGTCTTCTGTTCGGTTCAATTGGTCCTCCTGTCTGTTCTTATGCCAGTACCAGGCTGTTTTCAGTACTGTAGCTCTGTAGTAGAGTTTGAAGTCAGGGATTGTGATGCCTCCAGATAGTCACTGGTTTCTATTGACTAAGTATTCCCTAGCTGATGACTAACTAGATGCTGTATATTCCAAAGTGAGACCAAAATGAAGCCAAAGAGTCCCAGTCAGCCTCTTGGTTCTGTTTATTTCAGGAAAACAGTGTATGAGTCACAGAAAAATATAGGAAAGCATATAATAGCACACAGGTATCCCAACACGCAGCACTTAGTTCTCTTATGTCTAAATACACCTGATGCCACGAGACAAACTTGGTCTCTTGCTCCTCCAGCAGCCCCATCATTCCTGTGACTTTCTTCATCCTGTCCCAGTTCCCCAGCTTGGCTGTCAGTGGGCCAGAACAGTGAGGGAGATGCTGTCCCCAATGAGTCAGAGGACACTTCTCACTGAGCGCCCCCTGGGCCAGCTTTGAAGAGACAGGGATAATAACTTTATGAAATATGATAGAATTACTTATAGTGTGCTCATTTTAACAAACATAGAGGTGACTTTCTGTTTAAGGTCTTCAGTCCAGTCTGATCACCATGAGGGGAATCTGTGTTCCAGTTGACAGGATGTGCCCATCATCCCAACACTGGCTCTGTGTGCTTACACCATTAGCTCCTACTTTATTGTGTGTTTTTGTTTTTATTTCATGTGCGCAGTGAAGGAGTACTGAATAAGTTCAACATGAGCGATTCTCTTATTTAATTTCTGTGGACTGTGCTTTCTTGAGAATTTTTTTTAAATTTTACTTTGTATGCATTGGTGTGAAGGTGTCAGAGCCCTGGAACTGGAGTTACAGAGAGTTATGAGCTGCCATGTGGGTACTGGAAATTGAACACACTGGAAGAGCAGCCAATGCTCTTAACTGCTGAGCCATCTCTCCAGCTCCCTCTTTTGAGACTTTTATTTTTAATTTTGTCTTTTCTTGTTAGTGCTGAGAATGGAACCCCTGGCCCTTGTCATTCTAGACAAGCATCTATTGGTGAACTATATTCTTAATCCTTGGACTTTCACGTTTTGAGAAGAACATGTAGGTTTGGAGAGGATGGGGCTCAGTAGGCAAAGAGCTTTTCCAGGAAAGGCAAGAGGATCAGGTGGGCAGGGCCTCTCTGTTGTTACTAATGAGAAAGTGCAGAAGTGGTAACACATTCTTTGTTACACAACCTCATCTGGGCTCCAACCAGCCTTCCTGAAAATCCTCTTCCCTCTAAACCAAATGGAGTTTACTGGGACACCGTTGCTGTCATTAAGCAATTCCTTCAAACTGTTGTTAGCACAATGAATAAGGTTATAATGAGTGTGGTGACATGCCACCCAGAAGGGCACGGCAGAACCTCTTTACACAAAAGAGACTTGTTGAAGTGAGAAGGAAATCCTAGATCTATCTGTTAGCAAGAGCTGGTGTGAAAGCCACGGTAAGCAAAGTCAGAGATGGTCTAAAATAGAAATTAGGATCTTAAGGATGGAGTGAAGACTCAGGACCCCCCACGAGAGAGCTGGCTGTGGCCTTAGAGCTGAGTCAGGATGGGTAGGAGCGGGGCAGTTTGTACTTGAAAAGCACCAAGGCCAGGGCTGCAGGGACAGTAGAGAGATCATGGGGACTTACCCGGTCCCCTCTGCAGTGGACTTCCGGTGGTGATTTTCTCCCTTTGTCATCAAAACAACTACCCTGTCCTTTCATAAACACCGTGTTATATGAAAGCAGCCGGCATTTGTCAGGAAGCTGGCAATGGTAACACCGCCCTGTGGTCCACATTCTGTTCACAGAGGGAGGATTCATACGCAACTGTGTCAAATGGCATCTGAGTCTTAGGTGTTCCCACAATGGGATAGAAACAAATACAGTCATCTCACATACATTGTCCTCTCCTCGTTTTCATACCATTTCTCTTGAGAGTGATGGTTAATTGGGGACACAGGTTAAACAGTGGCAGGTATAAATGTGATTTTGCACATGACAAGGCATTTCATATTACCATGCAAGATGGTGCTGTGGTGATTTAATTTCCAGATGGAGATAGAGCTTTAGAGGGCGGCCTCCAGTGCAGCGTGAACACACGCCACAGATAAAGACCTACGTGTGAAAATCAAAATCTCCAGCTACGGGAAATCAGAGACTGCTGCTTTTTCGGTTTTCTCTTGCAGTGCTGAAGACTGTTATGGCAGGCGAATGCTCTGCCACTGGGCTACATCCACAGCCACCAAAATGCATTGCCATTGAATTTAGGCAGAATATAGGAAACAGCTATCAGCCGGGCGGTGGTGGCGCACGCCTTTAATCCCAGCACTCGGGAGGCAGAGGCAGGCGGATCTCTGTGAGTTCGAGACCAGCCTGGTCTACAAGAGCTAGTTCCAGGACAGGCTCCAAAGCCACAGAGAAACACTGTCTCGAAAAACCAAAAAAAAAAAAAAAAAAAGAAAGAAACAGCTATCATAAAGTTGCTATCAGTTAAAGTATTGATAAATTTATCTATATGGATCTATCAACTGTCCCTGCTGATACAAGGTAGGAAATAAGCGAAATCTGACATCACTCCTCAAGGAAATAGGATCTATATGACAAGGGAGAGATACATAGGATAGAAAAGGAAACTGTAGTCAAAGCTCCTTCCTCTTACGTCACAACTGCCCCTCCTACATACCTCAAGCCTATTCTGAGATCCAGGACTCCTGCTGCAAGCGCCTTTGAGGGTCTGCAAGTCACTCCTTAAGCAGTGTGGTAGTGTGGGTGTAATTGGCCCCATAAGCTCACAGGGAGTGGCACTATTAGGAGGTGTGACTTTGTTGGAGTAGGTGTGGCCTTATTGGAGGAAGCATGTCCCTGTACGGGTTGGCTTTGGGGTTTCCTATGCTCAGGATACCACCCAGTGTCACAAAGACCACTTCCTGTGGCCTCCAAGATATAGGACTCCCAGCTACTTCTCCAGCACTATGTCTGCCTGCAGGCCATCATGTCCTACCATGATGATAATGGACTAAGCCTGTAAGTGAGCCAGACCAATGAAATGTTTTCATTAATGAGAGTTGCTGTTGGTTGTGGTGTTTCTTCACAGCAATAGACACCTAAGACATGCAGTTGAGTGCCCCCACTGGGCTCCCTCATGCCAATCCCAGTTCCTGCTGTTCTTACCGACAACTCAAGACTCCATCCATGAGAAAGCTGCAGTGAGAATCACCCCTGGAGCCTGAACATAGTCGCTGCATCTGCAGCAAGCCTCCACTTGCTGTCCAGAAGGCAGCCGTGAACTGGGCTGACCTACACTAGTTTTGGAGTGCACAAGCAATAAAGCACAGTGTGCACCCAGAGTGAGGATCATACTATGCCTATGTGTATTAGACATGTCTGTGATTGAAAGTCAGAGGGAGCGTGGAAAGGGTCCTGGGCAATAAGCAAGGGCTTACACAATCCGAGCCTGTCGGTGAAAACAGAGAACCAAACTGAAGGGTAAAAACTTCCCACTTTTACAACTGAATTTAGGTTCCAGTGCTCTGAGAGGGGTAAACAGATGTCTCTCCCAACAAAGGTCCCTTTATCAACAACACCCTTGCATTCAGGGACAAAGGAAGGAGCACAAACAAGGCCTGAGTCAGTCCCACAATGTCTCAGGAACAGTTCCTGCATCCCTCTTGCAACTTATCGTCCAAAGATAAAACCTTAGCCAATTAAAAGTATGCTAATGTAACTGCTGCTTGCTTAACCAATTATGCTTGAGATGACCTAACCACTCTTGAAATTCCCCTAGCTGTGCTTAAAAGAGGCCTGCATGCTCCTCTCGGGGTCATCATCCTAAGAAGTCCCCGCATATGGTGGTAAATAAACACTCTTTGCTCTTGCAAACTATTTAAGTCTGGGGTCTTCCATCTCGGACACAGACATGTTATGCCCCCAGACTCTTTCTCTTTCTCTCTTGGTTTTTTTGAGACAGTGTTTCTCTGTGTAGCCCTGGTTGTTCTGGAACTCTCTTTGTAGCCCAGGGTGGCTTCAAACTCACAGAGATCTGCCTGCCTCTGCCTTCTAAGTGCTGGGATTAAGGGTGTGTACCACCACCTCCCCTGGCTGACTCCTTCTCTTGAACCACACCACCACAGGAAGCTGCAGACATTTACTGGAGCCTGTGAGCACCTTGCCTCATGTTCCACTATCTGTTTTATCAACTAATCTCTGATCTGCAAATTTTTGCTTTGAATAAAGTTTCCTGGTTACTCTGCAACCTGTTCAGGCTTTTAAATTTGCTCTTGAATTTGGGGGCCAGGACTCCAAAATACCAAACCTGGATCCCAACCACTGACAACAAAGCCATACTGCAACCAGTATGTGTTGGGCCTCTAATTCCGGCTTTTAGGAAGTGGAGACAGGAGAATCAGGAGCTTCAGGTCATCCTCAGCCACATCAAGACTAGCCTCAGCTAATTGAGGTATTGTTTTTTTTAAAAAAAAAACAAAACAAACAACAGAAAAAAACTCTACACTCCAATCTGGCTCTTGAGGAGGGACAGAAATTACATAGCCCCTATGAGAGGCAGGTGTGGTGTTGCAGGCCTTTAATCCCTGTGCCCAGGATGTAGGCTGATCTGTGAGTTTGAGTCCAGCCTGATCTAAGAGTGAATTCCAGTCCTGCCAGAGCAACATACTGATGCTGTTTCAAAAAAGAAGAGAAGGAGAAGGGAAAATAAGAAAGTGTGTGTGGAGGCCGCTTCCACCAGGACAGCTCTGCTCACAGAGGCCCGGCAGGCGTTCGGCTCCTGCAGCCTTCAGCATGAGACTGAGATCCCTGTGAAGCTGCAGCGCCCAGGAGGACAGGACTTTGTCGGTGACCTCATCCATTACTCCTGTTATCCTAGGAGTAAACACCCGACAGAAACAAGGGGAAAGATGTAGTCTGCTCCGTGGTCTCACTCAGGGGCAGAGGTAGGCAGATTTCTGTGAGTTTGAGGGTAGATTGTTCTAATGAGTTCCAGCCGAGGCTATGCACACGCAGACCCCATCTCAAAATACCACAGGGCAGGGGAGAGGAAGGAGGAGGAGAGAAAGAGGCTACAGGAAAGCCAGGGAAGGACAGGGCATGGAAATACAGACATTCACAATTACCTACTTCCTCTGGCTCGGTCCCTCCAGATAATATCATCATGTTATGAATCTATCCAGGGATTAACTAATTCATTACATCAGAGCTCTGAAATCTAATTATCTAAGGGAATGCCATCATTGGCTGCTCAGAGTTTGGCTTCACTAATCATCTAATTGTTTCTTTCTTTCTTTTTCTTTTT
>JAQHUG010000005.1:15119575-15130070 GCA_028555095.1 Dicrostonyx torquatus
AGAGAGAGAGAGAGAGAGAGAGAGAGAGAGAGAGAGAGAGAGAGAGAGAAAGAAAGAAAGAGAGAAAAAAGAGAAAAAGAAAAAAGGTAGCAATTCTTCGGGTGACTAGAACAATGTGGAGGTCCTCCTGAGTGCGGCTCTCAACCTTGGTCAGAGAAGCTGCTGCTCTTCCTCCTCCGTTTTCTCTTTCTTAAAGATTTATGCACTGCATGTATGTGAGTGCTCCATCTGCACGTGAGAAGACAGCCTCCACTCCCTTTATAGATTGGTTGTGAGCTGCCATGTGGGTGCTGGAAGTTGAACTCAGGTCCTCTGCAGGACTGATCAGTGCTCTTAACCTCAGCCATCTCTCCACCCACATTAGCATTTTTAAAGGTGCATTTTTGTATCAGCTAATCTTATGTGATTCATTTTTGCATGTTGTTTTTATTATTTTATACTTTATATGTGTTTAGGCATTTGTCCGCATGATAAGTCTGTATCACCTGCGTGTCTTGTGCCTGATACAGTCAGAAGTGGACTTCAGACGCCTGGAACAGGAATTATAGATGATTGTGAGGAATTATAGATGATGTGATGTGGGTGCTGGCTGTTGATACCAGGGCAGTCAGTGCTCCTGACTGCTGAACAATCTCCCTAGTACATGTATGTATGTATGTATGTATGTATGTATGTATGTATGTATGTATGTATGTATGTGTACACACATGTATACATGTATGTGCACATGTGTTTAGCACATAGGGGATTATTATGTAGCTCTGGCTATCCTGGAAATCACAACTCAGGGCTTTGTTTGGCACTGCATATAAGCGAGCCGCGCCTGGGATCGGGGTCCTTCTGCCTTTCCTATCCTCAAGACTGTGTATCCCAATAAAGTGTGTTCTGACAAGAATCTTGTTGTGGTCGTCTCTTCCACTGGCAGACGCAGCGTGCCACATATTTTAATTTTCCAAATTCTACAAAGTGGAACACATCCACCTTCCTAATTTCATTTCCCTTTTGGTAAGTCCCTGCAGGTAAAGGTGCTTGGTTATATAAAGAGCAAGTAGGGCATCTTTTTATAATCTCCTTAGCTTGTTGCCCCGGTATAGAAAATTATTTCTTCAAATCTTTGTCCTGGTGAAGCTGCTAGCCTGGAGAGGAGACTGTGTGGAGGTCAAAGTCACCTTTGGTACCACCTTTGCTGCTTGGTAGAAGGTTAGGTATGTTCCTTGAGCCCCAGACCTTCCCAGCCTGAAATGGGGGCTTCTCATGGGTCAATCTCTCCCTGCGGAGAAGTCACACCCCTGTCTGGTATAGGTTCCTTTTATCTTCTGTTTGACCTCACCTTTGTGTTTGACATAAGATGGTCAAAAGTATATTCAGACTGCTGAATTATCTTGGGTCGAGAAATACCAGGCTAGTTCAAGATAGACCAATTATATTTTTCTTTATTATAAGGGGCAAACTCACAAAACAGGAATGAGAAGTCCAAGCTCTGCTGTGTAGTGTGGGAACCACAGAGACAGAGAGTGAACCCTGGAATGCTTACCCAAAAGTCACACCCTAACTTGGTTTTACCCTTTAAAGATCATTGGCTGACAAAGATTCCCTATCACTTCCCCCTTTCATCTAAATAAGAGTGATGCAAACCCAATTCAAAACTATAAACAATGGGAACAGATATCAAGTATAAAATTACAACCAACAGAAATAATATTAAGCAAGGAATACATGCTAAATGTTTAATAAGCATTTTATTTTAAAGAGTCTAAGTCTTGCATCAGATATAACTGGTCATGGTTGTCAGTAAAGCTTCCTAAATCCATTTTGATTTCTTTGAATTGAGCCTATGGAGGGCTCTACCAAGAACAGGAATGAAATCCCTATGCAAAAAATCTCCCATATTGAGTTCTTCCCAATTTTGATAGCTAAGTCCCCTCTCTACCAGCTATTCCTAGGAACAATAAAATTTCCTTTTAGTAGAAGGGGCTGTAAGAGAATGGATTAGGTACTTTCTGTCTAAATAATAGCTTTGTGAATTGGGTCATGGTTAGTCCTAAGTAGGTGACCTGAGGAGTGGACATTTGGCCTTGGGAAGTGAGACTCTATAGGCCCTGCTGGACAAGAAATTTAGAAGAATGGAAGTAGTAGTTTGGCTAATTTCTAAGGATGGACTGAAAAGTAAAATATCATCTACATACTGTATGAGTTTAGATTTGGAGAGAGACAGGGAGAGTAGGTCAGAAGCTAGAGTCTGATCAAATAGATGTGGGATATCCTGGAACCCCTGTGGTAGGACAGTTCGGGTGAGCTGTGTTGAGGTTGGTCCAGGTGATAGTGTGAGGCTGAGAGGGATAGAGAAAAAGGCATCCTTAAGATCCACAGCCAAGCAAGTGAGAGGTCCCTGAGGAGCTGATGGAAAGAAGGGTGTAGGGATTAGGCACAATGGGATAAAGAGGGACGACTGCAGAATTAATGAGTTGGAGGTCTTGAACTAGGCTGTAGGTCCTGCTAGGTTTCTTAGCTACAAGTATAGGAGTGCTGAAAGGAGAAAAGGGGGAGCAAAGTCACTTTTTTTTTTAGAAGGTCAGAGATGATAGGCACCAATTCCTTAAGGCTCTAGAGTGGGAGTGGGTACTGAGCGATGGACCACAAGGGATCCTGGAATTAGATGACAATGAGGAATGGGGAAATGGTGTCTCAGACTTGGGAGTCCACCTGATAGGCTGACAAACAAAACAATATGTTGGAACCTGTTGCAAATTGGACACCAATCTGTAGTAGTAGGAGGGCCTGCTTGTTTGTCCCGGCTGCCCGGCTAGCTTAGCCCTCAAATAACCACACAGAAATTGTATTAATTAAATCACTGCTTGGCCCATTAGCTCTAGCCTCTTACTGGCTAACTCTCACATCTTGATTTAATCCATTTCTATTAATCTGTATAGCACCACACAGCAGTGGCTTACCGGCAAAGATTCAGCATGTCTGAATCTGGTGGTGGCTCCATAGCATCTCCCTCCTTGACTCTGCCTTTCTTCCTCCCAGCATTCAGTTCTGTCTTCCCCACTTACCTAAGTTCTGCCCTATCAACTAGGACAAGGCAGTTTATTCATTAACAAATGAAAGCAGCACATGGACAGAAGGACCATGTAGGGTGGGTGACTAGAAGGAGGAGAGGAACTGCTGGTGACTCTGGGGTCAGGTGAATAGGGGGAGCAAATAAAATAAAAGCTCCTCCTTTGGCTAAAAGATCCCTTCCCAGGAAGGGCACAGGACAGGTTGGTACTACCAAAAATGAATGAAAGGAATACCCCTGAAAATGCAGTTGAATAGTGGGATTTGATGAGGTAGTACCCCAACAATAGGGAGATGAGGAGAAGTGGGTCCCCAACTCCCCCAGGACCGCGTATGTGGCACCAGTATCCAAGAAAAAAGGAGGTGGATCACCCTGATACCATCATGTCCACCCAGGGCTCCCTGTCAGAGATGACAGTGGCTGGGTCAAGAAGACCCAAGCTTCCTCAGACATTCATGGCCAGGCCTAAGAAATTGGCTGGAGGGTGGTTTGTGTTTGATGTCCCCATGCCATGATGTGCATGGGGGCAATCCACTGACCAGTGTCCCTCTTGCTGCCACTTTGGACACTATGTGGCCTATGGGGATTACGGCAAGGCTGGGCCAAGTGTCCATTTTGACCATACTTGAAACCAGGACCAGCTGGTCCTTGAGCCCCAGAGGGCAAGAGATCTTGGGCAGATTCTGAGTTGGGTAGGATGGCCTTGGCCAGCATCTGGTATTTTTGTTAACAAGCTTTCTCGTCTCTCATGCCAGTGCTAAGACTTCTGTCTGTGGGGGAAGGGTACCTTCTCTCCAGATGCCTAAGTTTAGCTCTAATATCAGGGAAGCTGTGGGGAGAAAAATAGGTCATAAGAAGTTGCCTGCCCTCTGGGTTTTCAGGGTCTAAGTTTAGTATACTGTAAGAGGGCCTTTGTGAGGCATTCTAGGACCTGAGATGGATTTTCCTGTCTGTCCTGAACTAGTTCCTGAAGTTTTTCAAAGTTTACTGACTTGAGGGCAACCTTATGGAGACCACCAGGAGGTAGGTTGTAAACCAATCTCTAGTTAAAGTGCCCCTGAGGTCTGGGACAACCTCTGCCCCAACTGGATGGCTGCATTAGTCTGATAAGCAAGGTCACTAGCCTGCTCACAAGATTGTGTGATATATTGGAATTCTTTATGAAAGTGATTCTTTTCTCTTTGAGGGGGTTCTGCTAGTGAGAAGGGGACATGAACTTTAATCAGGTAGCATGCCAGCTACCTCTCACAAAGGAAGAACTGTAGCCCCATTGGCTTGGCTAGGGAAGTGTTGTGAGCAGAAAACAGTGTGGGGATGGGAGTGAAGGAGCATGGTTGGTGGCAGGGGTGGCCCAATGCTGCTGGAGAGGGCGAAGAGGCTGGGGGACACAGAAGAAGTTGGATGTTGAGGATGAAACAGTGGGGTTCATTAGCAGGATCTGAAGGAGTGGGAGTTCCTCTGGCTCAGGTTTCATATCTATAAGGACACGAGACCGAGAAGATGAGCAGAGAGTTCGTTTAGCACTGAGACACAAGAATGCTTGAACATATAGTAACTCCTTCCATTTACCTGTCTGCTGGCAGTAGTTGGAAAGGTCCTGTAAAATTTCAGGATCTAAGGAGCCACAGGGTGACCAATTTGAGTTGTTAATTAGGGGATATTTGTGCCATTTCTTAGTAAAGAGGCAAGTGAGTTTAGGGGCCTTTATACATGGCATTAAGTAGAAAGTTTTCTAAAAGGCATCTTAGAGGAGTGGATGGGCTTATCCTTTTTGCCAGTTTGTTCCCATGAGTAAGTCAGGATGAGTCAATGACTTCTTACAAGCAAGGATAGTGATACTGGCTCAGGCTGTCAATTTTGATCGTCAACGAAATTGCAGGGGCCAAGGGAACAAAACCCGAAAGGCAGAGACTGAAGACATGAAGCTGAAAGAGGGCTGTAGCTTAAAGAAATGAAGCTGAAGGAAAAGGCCACAGCCCAAAAGGTCCCATAGGTCCAAGAAGCAGAGGTACCACGAGTGAGGGAGGTGCTAGGGCACTAGGCCCGAAAGCCTTGCTCATGGGAAGTGCCAGAGGTGACTGTCGGAGAAAGAGACCAGCAGTAACCTTGAAGGCCGTGGCCAGGGGTGCCCCCCCAGTCCCCTCTCTCCCAGTCAGTGTTCCCACAGACACCAGAAAGGTGTGGGATACTCAACAGTCAGTCCCATAGGTTCAAGGAAACATTTATGCCGACCAGGAGGAGGGGGTCTTACCAATCCTAGTCAGTGAGGAGTATCCCAGCAGATGGGTAATTGGAAAGCTGGTTGTTGGTTGGGGTGAGTGTCCTTGCATGCCCTGGGCTGCCCGCTCATAGGTGGGAAGGGACATGGAGAGAGCCTGGCTGAGTCTCATGGTGGCACCAAATGTTGTTAGCCTGCAACTGTGGCAGTGAAGAATAAATCACGTAGCTTAATAAACCCACATGAAAGTTTATTAGGAAAGGTCTTGGCCAACCGAGATGGGATAGTTAAGGAGAGAAGAGGCAAGCAGAGCTTACTTAAAAGGGAAAGCTTGCTCATGTATTCAGAACATAAGCAGCACATGATGTAGTCATGCAACACATGACATATGACATATGGTCACAGGGCCCCTGGGCTGGCTAGGTGCTTGCCTGAATGCTGGGTGGTGGGGTCAATATAATGCTGAGATCCTAACACATATGATGTATTTTGAACATATCCATTGTCCCCTCCACTTCCTTCTCCTTTTTCCATCAAGTCCACTTTATGTTGCCCACTTCGTTTTGGTAGTAAGTCCTGCCTTAGTGTATGATTGGCATACTAGGGGTTCACATCATTAAAGAGAACTGACTTTCCTCCTCCCAGCAGCTGTCAAAGTCCAGTAGATCCTCAATTAGTGATGGGATTTGTCCCCACAGCCCACTTCCATGCTGTGATTCTGCCTGGCTTGAGTTTGTGCTGGTCTCAATCTGCCACAATCACTGTGACATATTTAACCTGTACCTTTGTGTCCTGAAGATGTTCTTGATGCCATCTCCCATCTGTGGCTCTTATACTCTTTCTTCTCTTTTCCCCTCTTTCTCCTGTAAACCTTGAGTGTTCTGTTTTCTTGACTGTCACTCACTTAAGTTAAGGTAGAAATCTTAATGTAGTTTTGATTTTCATTTCTCTGGTAGCTAGTAAATTGAATTTGTCTTTTTGTACATTTGTTGGCCATTTCTTTTCTCTGTTTTGAGAACTCTTTCATTGGTTCATTTCATTGTTTGATTTCTTGTTTCTGTTGTGCCCAGATTATGACCCCCAGAGAGAGACCACCAGAGAGGCCCAGACTGTAATTAAGAAAGGTTTATTAGCATAATACAAAGTAGTTCGGAACCCCTGTCTCCAAACACCCCATTGCAGTAAGGTAGAGAGAGGAGTTGAGCTCCCTCTGCGGGGTTAGTCTTTTAAAAGTGTAACTACAAAGAGGCTTTTTGAAGCTGCTTTGGCACAAATGCAAGGACTTTTGCTCCCTCCCATTCTGCTAGGTAAGCTTTTTTCTTGTTCTTAGAGCAAGTCCACTGTTTCTGAATTAGGCCATCTTTAATCAACCTGTATCACGTGACTGACTGGGCTGAGCTAAGTGACCTTGTGCTTGGAATCTCCTGGGTGGGAGGCCACTATCTTCCTGGGAAAACATTTTGCTAGGAAATTTCTTTTCACCCCTTTGAGAATAAGGGGTGAGGGTCTTACAGTTTCATTTTTTTAGTTCTTTGTATATTGGAGATAGTTGACACTAGATTTTGATACATAGGAAGGGACTGGAGTCAAATGTGCCAACTTCCTTTGCTATTCTTAACTTTTCAATAAACACTGGATGCAGTTATGGGTCATTTTAGCTAAAGATCTCCGGCACTTCCTTGTATTCTTGCTGCCTCCTATCCGAGACTTCTTACCTGCACTGCAGAGCACACAACTGCCTGAGGTCTGATGTCACAAGGCCCTAACCTCATGGTTGCAGGTGTCTGACTTTTGGGAGCAGCTGCTGTCATGTTCTAGAAGGGAAGCTGAGCAGGTGGCAGAGTTCTCCTGTGGTAAGGAACTGTGGGGAGTGTAAAATGGTCCAGAACTCTGAGGTCTTGATTTATTCACACTTGGCCAAAGGCAGAGGACATCACTGTATTAGAACCTTATTCTTAGTGGGTTTGCTCACTGGCATTCTTTCCCATATTCTAAAGTTCTGGACTCTCCTCACCACATTGCTGGCATTGGATATGCCAGTGCAGAGAGAAGCCATGTGCATTTTAAATTTCTGCTCCTACTTGGGAGAAACGATTTGATAAACTGCCCTACCTGGACCCTAGTTTTCAGCTCTCCTTTGCTATCTCTAGGTCATGTGAGCTTTCCAGACAACATCTTGCCCCTTAATATATGTAGCTGACCCTCTTACCAACACCTGGAATCCACTCACCAGAAAAGAGAGCTGTCTCAGGTGGTTAGTGCTAGGCCATGCCCCATTTTCCCTGTTGTGTAGCCAGGGGAAAATTCTTAACCACCATTGGCATTGCAGCAGATAGTCACATCAGGCATGAGTAGATTCATTTTTTTTAAAGATATTATCAAGGATAATATCTTTATTATCCTTGGCTACCTAGCTCTCCTTAGACTACTAAATATTTTCTAAAGAGCTCCCAGCATCCCATTAATGCTGGAAGGAAGAAGATAGACAATTTGGGGGCTCTTGCTTTTTGCCTCTATCGTGGAAGGATACATTTCTTGGACACAAGTCCTATGACATCTTGATGTTTATTTGTTCCCAATAGTGCCCCTCATGACCCTGGGATTTGGGAGATCTCAGTGGCATACCAAAGTTCTGGTTAATTTCTGGGGTGCCAGTGATGGGATGTGTCAGAACAGCAGTCACTAGAATCCCCAGTTGGGCATGTCTGTTAAAAGAATAGTGCATTCCATGCTGTAGAAGGGATGCCGATTGGCCTCCATCCTCTGTGGGTGTGGCTGTGGGACCTGTTTCAGGTTACCTCTTTGCCTCCTGCAGATGGAGACAGGCTGTATGCTCTGTAACTTGTGCAGTGTGTTCCCTGGAGGGGTGGCATGCTCCTTCCCTTCCTATGAGTGCCTGTGCCAGGTACATGCTCATTGGGACAAGATGGGCCTGCTGGCACACTTGTCAAGGAAAAGGTGAATTCCCTTTAGCCTGTTTATGAGGACATTGATACCTGTAGCTCTTCCTAGGGTCCATCAGTCTTTTGGACTTGGCATGGTATACATTCTTCTGGCTCCTAAATCTACCAAAGCTAGGCTGAGACACTGGTCATGGGGATTTCACAAAGCTTGATTACATGTTCCATCTTCAGGCTTCAAAACCCAGACTGAGGTTCAAACTCAGTCTTTTGAAGCCGTTTGCTGGGTGGCCTTACTCTTTCAGCTATTCTAAGAGGCCAAGAGAGTAAGCCAGATAGAGCAGGTGCTGATGGTGTATTCCAAGTCCATTATGGTGAGAGGTGGAAGTGAGGCCAGATCCAGAAACTCTCTGTGCCTGACAGCTGGGAACAGATGTGAGGCTCCCAGGTTTGGCTCAACAGCTCTTGTGTTGCTCTCCCCCCATGGTGCTGCGGTCAGGCAGGAGGCCATCTGACAGATGCCTTGCTCCTCTCTGTGGCTGGAAGGAAGATGAGTGAAGGGATCAACTTCCCTGATGACCTTGGGGTCTGTAGGATGTGGGTGGAATGTTTGAAACCCCTCTCCACCTGGCTTCATAGAACAGAGAAGTAGGCAGCCGTGACTTTCAATCACTCACAATTAGCTTAAAATAGCAGTTAGTTGATCTCATGTAAATGATGATCCCATGGCTGTTTGATCACTTATGCCATGATCCATGCAACCCACTACAGGTATGTGGTGATGGTGGGGATGCCAACATTAAGTCTCCAGAGCTGCAAGAGAAGTTGGCTTACTTGGATTAGAACCTTGTGAGTAATCTGTAGTGTTTCAGATTATGAAAGGAAGTGGCCAGGGAGGAAATGGTGGAGAAACCCCTAGGATTGGATAACAAAGACCTGCATTATGATAGCACATTGTACAGATGTTTTTGTTCCTCCCTAGAGGCTTTAAAGTATACCACTATCCCCTTCATCTTCTCTATAAAATACTCCATAGTACAAGGTGTTGACTCAGACCCGTGAAACCTGGACCTTGCTCCAAAGCCTTGGGTACCAGGCAGGCAAGATAGATTCTGATCTTCCATTTTCTGTTTTCTTTTGTTAGCCTAGGACGCAAGGTCAGGCCACCCCAGGAAGGTGTTGATAGAGAATCTGTGTATGAAGTCTATAAACTAGGTCATAGGTAAGTTTAGGTCTGCTGCTGGGGCAGATGGAGATATTGGGGAAGAAGGGATTTTATTGCTCTATTTGAGGAGCGATTGAGGGAGACCACTTCAATGGACACGCAGCATTGTTAGGCAAGTTGAACGTGAGGGTACCAACCTGTGAGCCATTTGGTACCATAGGGACTTTTGCCAACATTGTGCTTCTGGATCAATATGCCCATCCTCCTGTCCTGGGGAAGTTGATAGCCCGGATATCCACACGGTCGTGTGGAGGTCAAAGTCACCTTTGGCCCAGCCTTTGCTGCTGGGTGGAAGGTTAGGTGTGCTCCCTGTGCCCCAGACCTCCCCATCCTGAAATGGGGCTTCTCATGGGCCTTTCTCTCCCTGCAGAGAAGTCACACCCCTGTCTGGTATAGGCTTCTTTTATTCTCTGCTTGACCTGGCCTTTGTATTTGTCCTAAGATGGTCAAAAGCATATGCAGACTGCTAAGTCCACACCAGCCTTCCAGAGGCAGTAGATTCCAGTTTCCGTGCTTGCATAGAAAAGCCACTAGGACAAATCCAGTTAATCCTGAAGGAACAAGACCTGGGGTACCTCATTCCATGAGTCTGACTGTCCCCACAGTGCCTGGCTCAAGGTCAGCTTTCTGACTGGCTTCAGGAGGCTATGCAAGCAGAAGTTCTTTGCTGACCAGATTATACAATTGGGTTATAGATTCGAATATTTGGACATAACTGGTCATGGTTGTCAGTGAAGCTTCCTAAATCCATTTTGATTTCTTTGAATTGAGACTGGAAGAACTGGACCTTTATCTGCGTTAGGGTGCCTAGAGGAAACAGTGCCAATCTAAGGGAAAACATCCCACCTGAAGGAGTTGAGATTCCCCAAAGAGGGATGATAGTTTTGGGGGTACTCATTTAAGAATCTCAGGTAGAGAGGGGACTTAGCTATCAAAATTGGGAAGAACTCAAATATGGAAGATATTTTGCATAGGGATTTCATTCCTGTCCTTGGTAGAATCCTCCATGGGTGAGTCAACCACAGCTGGAATCCAAGGGTGAGGCCCAGATTATCTCATAGAAAAGCAGTTAAATACAGGGCATCTCTCAC
>JAQHUG010000005.1:15138644-15153635 GCA_028555095.1 Dicrostonyx torquatus
AGAGGAGGTAATGGAGAACAGGTCAGACTCCATTTTAAGAAAGAACTCCATTTTAGATAGGACTTGACTGGAGTCTGGATGTGGTTCCAGGAAAAACCACAAACAGTTTCAAAAAAAGTACATAAGCTTCCAGAGTCCCAGTCAAAACAACCTCTCTTAAGTGGGACAACCAATAAGAAACTTTGGTACAACATTTGCTGTCCTTGTGGTTTTACTGTTAACCTTGATAAAGAATTCCCCTAGACCCCAGCCAATGAATTCAAAAGTCGCCTACCCTTACCCAATCCAAAAACGCCAAGACATGTAATGCCTGGCTTGCAGTTTTTTTCCTTTAAAACCCCCTTACTCCGAAGGCTCAGAGCTGTTCTCTTCCACCTGCCACATCAGGCCCGAGCTTGAGCCTGTAATTATTAAATCCCTGTGTGCTTTCATTGGATACCAGCCCTGAGGTGGTCTTGCAACACAATACTCTGCTGAAATAAGAGCTGTCCAAGAGAAAGAACTCACCCATCTTGTGAAGCGGAGATGGGGAGCTTCAGTGCAGATACAAATTCCAAAGTTAGAAGTGAGGGCTAGACATGGAGGCTTCTTTTCTTTGGATGTGGGTCAAAAGGGTCAGTTCTGTAATGCTTTACTGTTGCGTGAGTTCTAATTGGTCTTAATAAAATTTGTTGCCAGATATCAGGGCAAATACTGAAAGATCAGAGAGAGAAAGCAGCAAGCCACAGCCAACTCTTCCCCTGCTAACTCCTCAGCCGGAAAGGACCAGCTTCCTGTCTCTTCTGGCCTTCTCTTCCTCCCTTCACCTAGCCGAATGTCTGTATAGACCCTTCAGATCCCTCTGGTTAACTAGTGGCTGGCTTCGCCCCCTGCTCTTCAGGCAAGCTTTATTTGTGGACTACAAACAAGACATCGCCACACTTTATGACTATTTTCATACAACATCACAACCACTGTTTTTGGTAAAACACTTATCAATTACAAACTATACACTAATTAGCAGAGATGTAAATAAACAGATTAAACCTAAGAGATGAACTCTAATCCACCCCATCTCTCTACTCTCTCCAGCTTCCCTCCTTTTTCCTCTTCCTTCATTCCCTCTCCTTCCTTTCCTCCCCGCTCCCAAACCTTTAACTTTGGGGCTCTCTGTCTCATGCTCATCCACTCAACATGGGGGAAAACATCAGGCTATGCAACCTCAGAATGATCATGACAACACTGTTTATCCTTTCCCTTCCCCTACTCCAATTATGATGTTTATGACAACCACACCAAAACTTGCTTCTCTTATGTTCTCTGACCACTGCGGTGTCTTAACTCCACTTGTGAGTCAGACTCCACTCTAGAGAAGGCTTGCCTGATGGCCTTAAGTACAAAGCTGCCATATTCAGCAACTTCACCTTGTCCTCCCCACCTCCATCCTCCTGGTCCAGAGGAAGTTGGCCAAGTTTGAGATCTAAAACTCTTATCAATAGTCTTCCTGCTTGAAGGAGGTGGAGAGAATGTCTAACTGATAATGGCTAGATAAAAGAATCCCTGAGAGAGAGATACATTCCTAAAGTAATCAAAGTAGAAACTTATTCTAAGTTTTATAAAATTTATTTTACATCCCAACCACAGTTTCCCCTCCTTCCTCACCTTCTAGTCCCTCACCTACCCCACCTCTGCCCCCAGCCATCCACTCTTCTGTTTCTGTTCAGGAGGAGGCAGGCTTCCCATGGCTATCAACAAAGCATGACATATCAAGTTATCAAGTTTCCGTAGGGTTAAGCGCCTCCCATTATCTTTCAATAATAAAAAGAAACTTCTAAGACAAAAAAAAAGATTTCTGAATATCCTTAGGGTAATTTGTCAATCCTGCTTTCGGAGTCAGCCCTACCTGCCACTCCACTGCTTTCTGTGACTGCCCGCTGAATGTTGGCTCCACTGTATTTTCCAAGTGCCTTCATTTGTCTTTTTTCTGTCACTGCCCTGAAACTGCTTCCATGCAGGAGCATAGAACCTGGGTTAACCAGACTCTGTGTTTCTTGGGATGTGATCAATCAAATTTTGCTCCAGAATTGTCTTTCATTCCTTTTGAGGTAAGGGTTGTCCGTAGTCTTTGAATTAATGGGACACTGAAGACAGGCCTTCAACGAGCAGGGCTGAGAAACAGGAGCCAGAGTGCAGGAGCAGGAGCCCTTAAAATGCTTTCCTGCACAAGACCCTGCCTGCCATTGAGTGGGGGTGGGGCAGAGCGAGAGTGCCATGGGGTAGGCAAAGGCATGGGGATATGTTGCTATAGCAGCAAGGCCTGGTGCTACCCCTCAGGCTGTGCTCAACTCCGACTGAGCCAATGTTGACTAGTAGCTGTGTCCTGAGAGTCTGCCCCTGGGCACACACAGGAGGAGGCTGGCCACTGAGTTCAACACCAGCAGCAGCCTGGCTGGTCATCCCTGAAGAAATAGATGGTGGGACAGTAACTTCCCCTTGTCTAGCTTTCTGCTCAAGGTTGACTAGATCATGGATGTGGAACTCTGTGAGAATGACATAAGTAAAAGAGTAGGAGGTGCCTCAGGATGGCGAATCTGAGGGTACAGTCTTTCTCTTAAACAAAGTTTGTCCAGGCTTGTTCCACAGGGTACTGGAGAAAGCTCACCAGAAGTTCTTTTGCCATGGGCTAGGCCACCAAACCCCAGGCTCCCTCATGGGTCATTTTAAGCTAGACTGAAAGTTTGAGTACTTACTAAGTGAAATCATCCAGCAGCAGCACAGCCAGGCACTGGCCACTGGCAGAAACCATGGAACATAGACTATGGAGTGAGACTCTGCTGCTACCCTGCCTTCCTTAAATGTGTGGTCAGAGGCATTCCTCGGATAGATATGAAACCCAGCAGTGCACCCCAGATCCGGTACTAACAGCAGACTGAAGAAATTATTCTACCCCAGTCCTCCTTATTCAAGCCGTGGGTTTATTGGAGCTCCTTGCAGAAGAAGCATGGATGCAGAAATACAGAAGGGGTGAGTTAAGAGCAGCTGCACCTCGCAGTGCCAGTCCCAGCATTGGCTTCAGCTTAGAAAAACTGTGCTCAGGAGCTCTCTGACAAACTGGATATCTTGCCACACTGGTCATTGCTATGGTTCATAGGCATCTCAGTTGAGTAGGACTATTTATTCCTCCTCCCGAGATACTCAAGCACAAAGGCCGCTGAGGCGTCACAAAAACCTGGACTTCTGATAGGTAAATATCAGCCTCTTTGATCCATTGGGGCAAACGCTACTAAGGTGTCTTAGTTACTTCTGCTGTAATAAGATACCATGACCGACACAAGAAACTTGTAAGAGTGCTTAATTCAGCCTTACCTCTTACAGAAATAGTCCATGGTGGAAGAGCAAAGCCATGGTGGGAGGAACAGCTAAGGGCACACTTTGACCCACAACTACGAGGCAGAGAGGGAATCTCTTGGAAAGGCATAGACTTTTGAAACCTCTAAACCCAGCCCTAGTGACACACCTGCTCCAACAAGGCCATACCTCCTAATCCTTCCCAAGCAGTTACATGAACTGGTGAGTAGTAAGTATTGAACACACGAACCTATGGGGACTATTCAAACACTCCATATAGATCCTTAGCATCATCACAAGAAGGGTAAAGGTCCCTGAGGGCGAAAGGTGTGACAGCCATTGTGGGTTAATGTGAGCAGTTTGGGGGTCAATTTCTTGTTCACATGGGGCAGCCGAGGTAAGGAAGAAATGACATGTATGTAAGTCTGTGCTCTGGGTTTTGTCCCTATACTCCAGGGAGATGGTTTTTGTAACCTAAGGGACTCTTATGTACCTATGTTGGTTTGGTTTCCAGTCTTGGGCTGAGATTTTTTTAGGACCTGTCAGGGGAGGAGCAAGGCAGGAGCTGGACCTCACTTCTAGACCAGCCTCTTCAGAAAGAGCCTCAGGACTAAGTGTGTGGTGCTTTTTTACTATAGTTGTGTGGGCTTGACTCTGTAAAAAGAGACTACTCTGGCCTTGCAGGGACCCAGTGGACACACAAACCCTACCCTGGAAAGCACAGAGAAGCATCTGTGCTATACTTTTGTTAGAAATATCCTTTCTCCAAAGGTCCCAGCAACTGAACGCAATCTGCCCCCACCACATTGGGATAGCAACTAGTTTTGCTTAACTGAATGTGCTGTGGAGGAATCTTGATGGCTGCAGGAAGAAGCCCAGAAACAATCTGAACAGACCACAACAGCGATTGAATACCGCCACAGAGCAAAGCCTAAATTACCCACTTGGATGCAGACAGCAATGTCAAGGTCATTGACTTTGGTCTCCAGACCAAGACTGGAGTTGGACACTAGAGCTGAGCACCTTAATGCACCTAAATTCCTTCTCAGAAAAGGATGTGAAGAGAATGATGGGTGGAGTCTGGGCAGGATGCTCTCTAAATTATGAGCACTGGGCGCCTCCCCTGCTTAGGGAACACTATTCATAGACTGCATGAATAGCACATCCTAATGGGGAAGTATGACATTCCAGGTCATGTCTCTGGGCAGCTATAAACCCTCGTACATCAACTTTTGGCAGTTGCACCCATTCCACTGATGATATTTTGGAACACCAATAGTTCACCGAATATGAGCAAAGTCCACAGATTATTCCAAGTGAGACCTGCCCAAACCACACCATCTTAAGAGTGCTTTCCGCCCTTGGACATGACATAAATTCATAGGTACAACAGTGCAGAAGAGAGATTATGAGAAAAACACGAGGATGTTTCTCACCCTAAAAGACCCTAGAATGTTGTACTTGGCTGAAGCACCTCAGCAAAGATTGGAACCCCAGCCATATACCTTCCCATGACACACAAATCCCTCCCCTTCTGCTTTCCCCCAGAAACCAAGAGCCAGTATCCTGCCCTTGGCCTTTCAGGCATCTGCTCCCAGACCAGTACCTGCCTGAGGACAGATCGTGGAGGTTAAATTGTCTTTGTGCTTTTCATTTTCTTCTATTGTCCCAAGTAGGAGAGCCCCCAGGTAGAATCCAGCTCCCCCATGCTCAGCTGTGGCTCTCCTTTGCATGAGATTCAGCAAACTCTCAGGAGCAATGCCCCTGACACCTGGGCAACACCCTGATTTGCAGACTGCTTCCACGCTGAAAGGAACCTCAGAAGAGGCAGAGCAGAAGAATGAAAGCATGCCTTTCACGGCCACCTGCAGCTCAAAAGAGATGCATACTGGTACCTTCCCAAGACTGAATGGCAAGACCCTCACACCTGTGTGATAGTGTTTAGAGACAGGCCTTCTGTAGGGAGGCAGAGACAGATTTTGTCATGGGCAGGGCTTTCAGCACGTACTTAAGTGCAGCTAGGAAGAAGTCTCCATCATGTGAGGACCCAGAGAGAGCAGCAGCTTCTGCAGAGCAGGAAGGGGCCTCACCTGGAGCCCGCTCATCTGTTACCTGATGAGTACTAACTGCAAATGCCTTTTCCTCTAGTCCCTGAGCAATAGCTGAGGGGCTGAAGCCCAGGACACATCAAGGAAGGAAAAGGGGCCGGCACAATGCCTGCAGAGAACCAGAAGAAGTGAGACCAAGGGGAGCAGGTCACCTGACACAATGCCCACCGAGAATCCGAAGGACTCCGACCAGGGCGAGCAGGTCACCCTGCACAAAGCCCACCGAGAATCCGAAGGACTCCTATCAAGGGGAGCAGGTCAAGTCTGATTATCAGCCACTTGCCACAACTGATGGAAAGAATGGCCGAGCACTCTCATTTCATTACTAAATAGGAGCATCCTGTTAGATGCAGCCCACAATATAAAGGTCATAGATATTTGTCTGAGAGCAAAGTGTAGAGCCTATCTACTTTGTAGTAGTTATCTACTACAAAGTCGTCAGGGGAAATGCAAACAGACAATCATTGATACAACTGATCAAAAGGGCCTACAGGCTGCAGAATGAAGAGACCCAGAAACCTCATTTGTTGTGTGACCTCCATCAAGCCACTTAATGGGGACTCAACTCCTTAATAAGTAAATTCTTGGTCAGAATGCTTGCACTGCCTCCCATTGAGATAAGAATGTCAAAGAACCTCTTTTGTATAGCTCTTTGTTTGCTACAAAAACCAGTGTATATGTGTCCGAGTACCTGTATCCATACTACAACCCAGCTTTAAAGTCACCTTGACACCATGTCATCCAGCACCAGTGACGATAGACAGTATTTCAGTGCAGGAATCCTGTGCCTTATTTTCAGACCACTGTGACCCCAGCTTTCTGAAATTTCTGTACCTTGCACTACTGGGGGCTCTGCCTGAACCCAGGCTTAGAGAGTCCCCAGCAACTTATTTCACTACTATTGTGCTCATGCCCTCCACCCTACAGTGGAATCCTTGACCTGGATGTGGAGGATGTGGATATCCCTGTATGTGCATATGGAGACCCTACCAGCTGACCCCTGCTGGACAGTTGGAGACTTCATACGTCTGGAGAGGCCAGCCTGCAGGACAGGCCTTGGCTGCTTTGCTGAGGCTTACTAGCCTTTTCAGCCTCTTAGGTTCCCAGTGATACGTGAAGACTGACTTCAAAATTCCTCAAGGGTGCTTCTAGAGCAGTAGGACTCCTTGGGGATTTAACGAGGGCACTAGATCACCCAAACATCATCATTGGGATGTTCCAGTTGATAAAGAGAAATAGTGCTTAGCTGAAGAATGGGAGGTCCCAGCAAAAGAAGTAGTAACCCACGAAGTGTAGAAGAGATCAGGATAGTGTCTCCTCCTTGCTGGGTACTGTGGCAGGCATCAGTCTGGCAAAGTAAGTGCCATTGCCACGAAACATTGAGGGCACTGAGTTCAGAGACTTAAAGCTGAAAACATCCTGACATAGGATGCAGGAACAACAAAATGCGTGACTTTGGAGACCAGGCTCATGGCCAGAAGAAACTGGGGACATTCTAGGCACATTAGAGAGAGAGAGAGAGAGAGAGAGAGAGAGAGAGAGAGAGAGAGAGAGAGAGAGAGAGAGAGAAAGAGAGAGTTAGTTTATGGCTTTGAACATATGATGAGCCCAAGGTTGGGCATCCCGGCTCAGTGCTTTCTTCTTGCTTCAGGGGCCCTAGCCTCTTTTATCCCTCCCACTTGCCCCCACCCCCAGTCCTAATAGACAGCATTTCAGTGCAGGGCTCTCGGCCATTATCATCAAGCTGTGATCCCCAACTTCCTGAAATTTCTCTGACTTGAGCTACTAGGGGCTCCGCCTGAAAGAGTTCCCAGGAACTCATTTTACTACTATTGTTCTCATAATAGGAAAAGTGGTCCCTACCACTTTTCAAAAGTAGAAGAGGTCTCAAAGGATGTTCAGACTCTATCTCCTCTTTCACTGACTGTTAACAGTTAACTGTCCTTGTGAGATAGAACCCTACAGTGGAGCTTATGATGAGTCACCAACATCTGGTCTGGGGTGACAAATGCTCACCAGGTTTTTCTCTTGAGGAAAGTGCCAATTAGGCAAGCCCCACATCCCAGTCATCTTGATTGACATAGTTAAAATTGTCATGGGACCCAAGGATCTTGATGAAAACCGAAGAGTTACATAAAGTCTTAGCTGTGTATTTTGCCACTCCACCACACACACTAAGGTCTTATTTCAGAGAGCGGCTAGCTGGTAGAAGTGGGGGAAATATTATCAATGTATTGCTGCTATCAGGTGATGTGTAGATTTGGTGTCAGGCTGCTCCAGAAAGCCCAGAGTCCTGCTGGGCTAAAGGAGCCGTGGAAAACCCCAGGCCTCCTCTCTTGTTCACCACCCTGCTGTCCCTGTGTATGCCAGCTAGAATCCAGATGAGAAACGAGCTCCTCTGCCAGTAGAGCTGTCAGGGCTCGTTGCATTTAGTCTTTCTGCTTATACAGGATCCTAAGTCAAAACTCTGCCAGCTAACTGCAGAGACCCCTTGCTAGAGGTTGTAGAAAAGGCTGACTCCTAGAAAGGCTGACAGTAGAAGAGAGCTCATGATTTGGAGAGCCAGGATCATTCACCCAGGACATTTTTTTTTTTTAAGTAGCTCCTTCTACAGTTAGCTGCACTATGTGTGTTAAGATTCCCTGAGCCCACACAAACATCATGGTGGGATCCTGTTCTCAGGTGTTTGCAAAGTATGGCCTTCTGGAAAGAGACAAAGAGGAACAGGCATGCAGTGTGTAACAGGGACCTCCTTGTAAGTAGTCATCATTGGAGCACACACCAGGCAGAAGTGATGGAGGGAGCTGTTCTCTAGAGACACTCCCCATGACTGGAAGCTCGGGGGACTCCTGGAGAGGATGGAGTGAGACGGTGAATCTGGGGAGCAGTGAATTCCCTTTTTAGCAAATATGATCTGGGGGAACCAAGAGCTATCAGAAGGTCAACTCAGAGTAACAACTTATAGGATCCAGCTTATACAGGAGATTCCTGGTGGTGTCCGACAGAAGAGCCAACTCTCACCCAACTGTGTCAGCAGAGAAATTTTGTGCTATTGTTCTTCAGCCTGTTCAGGCTAAGTCCTGTATGCTCACAATACCCAGGAAGTTGTGCCCTTCAGCATGTACTGCACAAAATTCACCCCACAATGTATGGAATGGCAACATCAGTGGCTTATGTAGTTGAGAGTTGGCTGGGCATGGCCTTTTGTGCCCTCAGTCTGTGCAATGAAGAGCAGCGGGGTGGATCTGTTTCTCAGTCATGGCTGCTATCTGGGATCAGGTTGCACTTGTCTTGCTTTTCTGGAGGCTGTGCTTCCACACATAGCAGCACAGGCTTCCAGAACCTGGTCAGGCTACAAATGTAAATAAGGGGCTCAACATTAAGTCTACAATACTGTTGTTTGTAGGCGGCACCGGAGCTAGAGAAAGTAGTTGAACTTCTCCCCCCATCAGTGAGCAGAGCCTTGCAGTCAAGCATAGTGTAGAGGGACATGGAGAAGGCCCACAGGGGTGTTTATGTCTCAATATCTGTGTGCTTCCTTCTTGAGGACATTGTGGGATGTGATAACAGCAGATGGAAGGACAAGGCTGGGGTCCCACCCCCACAGACATTTAGCCCAAGTTGAGATTAATGCAGGTGTGGTGCCCACCCAGATCTTCATTCAACCTACATAGCAAGGCTGAATACAACCCAGGTATCTTCTGTGCCTGGATGTCAGTCTCTACTTTAAGGAAGGCTTGGCTTTGAGGATCCATGTGGGGTGGGGAGAACAGCAGTTCTATTGTAAATTATAGGAGACAGGCATGTCTCCAGCCTCCTCTTTCAGCTTTGCGGACAGTCTTATCGAATAATGACTCCCAGATTTGCTTCTGTAGAATCCTTTTATATTCCTTTCCAAGGGCATCATCAGTGACTTTCATTCAGTACAGGACCTGTGCCAGGGTCCTGGTCAACTGCAGCCTCAGACTCCCCACCTTTTGACTGTTTAGCTTGGGAAGGCCAATAGGCTAAGGCCTGAAGTATCGACTACGCTGGCTTTATACCTTGATTCCACCTGTCACTGGAAGAGTCCAAACTTTCTTGGGTCTCTACCCAACTCCATCTGAACCTCAGGGCTTTGGGTCTCCATGCTGTCTACTTAAGATGCCAGGGGCATAGGATGCCCATAAGTGGCTGCTCTGAACATCCTTGGAGAGTTTACTTGAAGATCACTGCCCTGCTGTGCAGAATGTCCATGTGAAACAGTTTTCCCTTTGAGCACAAGGTCTGCTTCCCTTCTGCTGCCACTCCTGTGCCCAGGTGGCTGGGGATGGCCATTTGGCTCTCTACCATTGGTAGCTGAGCTGTTAGAAATGCCATGAGGAGATAAAGACTGCCTATCTAAGGACCACAGCTCCCCCAGCCTGTGGCAGTTAGGATTTGCCCATCCCCCAAAGTTCCGTCCACCAACCCCCTTTCTCAAAAGGGGCGTGTCTCTCAGCCTCTGTTTCATCTTCATTCTCTGCCACCAAAAGCATCCACTGGCCCTGATGAGGACCAATGGACCAAGTACATGTCTGTCCTAGGTTACTTTGTATTGATCTAGCAAATATCATGATCAAAAGCAACCTGGGATGGAGGAGGTTTATTTGGCTCAAACATCCTGATTATTGACCATTGTAGGAGGGATGTCAAGGCAGGAAGTAAAATGGAGACGGCAGAGACGGGCTGCTGACAGTCTTGCCTTTCACTGGCTTGCTGAGCCAGCTCTTCTATATCTCCTAGAGCATCCTGCCCGGTGTTGCCGCAACCCCCAGTGGGAAAAAGTGTAACTTTTACAGATCAAATGGAAAGGCATCCTGGCAGTCAGGAGCCAGTATCACCCAGTACAAAAAAAACCCTCACAACTAGAGATTTATTGAGAGGGAAAAGGCCAGGAGGGAGGGACCTCTACTGGGGTAAGAAGAAGCAGAGAACTGAACGGAAGGCAGGTTTTATATAGGATTTCTTGGTGGGGGGAGGGGAGTAGAGCTTTCCAGAGTGGCCTGGGATTGGAGGGATTATGTAGTTTGATCTTGGGGGTAAACTCAGAAGTTGGTGAGATTCTGTGGCCTGATCTTGAAGCTCAGGGATTTTGTGTTCAGGGTTAGTAAGGTTTTTTTTTTGTTTTGTTTTGTTTGTTTGTTTGGTTGGTTGGTTTTGTTTTATTCTTGGTCCAGGTCTGGGCTTGGGGGTCAAGTCAGGGCCAGGGTGTTCTTTCCCTTGGCCCTGGTCTGGGGGTCAAGTTAAGGTCAGGGTCTTTCCTTGGCCCTTTTACATTACACTACCACCCTCCTATACCATCCATTAATCAAGAAAATACCCCCCCCCACACACACACATACCTCCCTACAAGCAATCTGGTGGAGGCATTCTTTCAACTGAGGCCCTCTCTTTTCAGATGCCTCATGCTGTGTAAAGTTGGCAAGCTGACTGTCACTCATGGGCACCGCACAGATGGGATGACCAGTGTTAGGTCTAGGTGATATGACACCAGAGGCAGGGTGCTCAGGTAGAAGGCCTAACTGTCAGGAAGTAGCTGGCGGTTGCTGTGTAGCTGGCCACGACCCATTTGGAGCAGAACAGAGGACCTGGAGGATTGATTGCCTGAAAGAGCTCAGTAGTGGACCGTGTGGAGATTGTGCCCTGTTTGGCACAGATCTGAGAGAAACCCTGCTTGCCTGCTAGAGAAGGTTGGAGGCACAGAGAGACCCTGACTGGTACTCCTCCTGTCAGTGAGGGAGCAAGGAAGCCTTGGATGAGTGAAGTCCTGAGGATATGTTTATTTTAACATGGACAGGGACACCAAGGACTCAGAGACCAACTGTCCCACCATAAATAGGCAGAGCCATTACCCATCTGAGCCAGGCTCAAGAGGAATGACCAAGCTTTCCTTAGGAGTCAAGCATGATTGTTTATGAATAATGGATCTGTATGTTCAGACTAGCAATTTCCTCCTCCGGGATGTTGTCTACAGCCTGAGTTTGCTCATGTACAGAGACCTCCCACCGAGTCTAGCTGATCTCCGCTAATGTACCCAGTGAACAGGCTATAGGCCTCATTAGAGAACCCCGCTGATTCTAGCTTCACTGTCCATGTCTCATTCTCTCACCAGCATGGGATCCAAGCTGTGAGGGACACGACACTCTGGACAGAACCTCAGTGACCTGCTGTGAAATATTATTTAAACGTAAATAATGTATTAAATGTATTACATTCGTTTTTGCTGTGGAATATTAAGTGAAAATGTGTTACGTTTGTTTCTGCTGTGTTTGTATTTGCATCAATTAAAAACATTAACCTGGACTCAGAGAGGCAGGGTTAGTGACTGGTTGACAGGAAGTAGCAGGGAAGAGCATAGTGGGTTTCTGTTTGTTTTTTATTGGGGTAGTGGGGAAGGGAATGGCTTCCCTGAAGCCAGCAAAGAGAGAAAGTTAGCCAGTGGCCATTCTCTCTGAACTTGCAGGTTTGCAACCTAGCCTACGACTCTCTAATCTCTAGTTTTATCAGCACAGTGAGATTTAGTTAGTGCTACTAACTGGGAGGAAGGTAAAAAAGCAGTGAGCTACACGCTGTCCCTAACCCCTCAATGGGGGTTGTTCCTGTTTCTTTTAAAGATTATTTTATGTATGAGTGCTCTAGTTGCATGTACAACTTTATGCCAGCAGGGGGCATCAGACAGAAGAGGGCACCAGATCCCACCACAGATGGTTGTGAGTCAGGAATTGAACTCTCAGGAACTTGCAGGGTCTCTGGAAGAGCAGCCAGTGCTCTTAACAACTGAGTCATCTCTCCAGGCCAAGGGCCAGTTGGTTCTTAAGGGCTTGGCAGGAACTGTGTAGGCTTCCAGGAATTTAGAGATGAGAAACAGATGAACTGCCAGCCCTGCTGTCAGTTAGAGCTCCCCAAACCACATTTAGCAGACCAGATCCGATTCATGAGCAGGCTTCAGAGTTGAGGCACTCAATGGTACCAACAGGCCTAGATCTTTGTTTTTGGTTTGTTGTTGTTTTTTCCTGTTTAATTAAATGCTCTGCTTTGTTATTTTGGGAAGTGATTTACAGATTTATGAAGCTTTTCATCACATAGAACTCATGAGTTTGTAGAGTACAGTTTGGGGACTTTTTAAGTCTGTGCCTGGAATCAAACATCCATTAGGACCATTATTTCATTCATTGGAATCATTTCAGAATAATTTACAAAACCTTTAAGTGTGCCTGAAGAAACTCTTAACACTTACAAATTCCCTTCTCCCTTTGTGTACTGGGCACTCACAGACCAGGCACGGGCACACATGTGGTAGTCAGAGGAAAACTTTTGGAGGTATGTTCTCTCCTTCTACCTTGTTGAGTCAGAGTCTGTTGTTTCTTTGTGGGCTGTATGTCTCTGTCTAGCTGTCCTCCAAGTTTCCAGGCCGTTCTGTCTCCCCCTCGCATTGTGCTATAGGGATTACACATGTGTGACACCTGATAATGCTTTTTACTTGGCGTCTGGAGATGCGAAAGGTGTCCTCGGGTTTGAACAACCATCTTGTTTATGTCCTTGCTCTCTTCTTAAAATAGAGTATTATATTTTATGTTCTTTCAAACCAATTTAAAAAGAAATGGGTTTCATTAAGGTTCGTCTGTTGTGTCTGTGCATGCGCATATACCTTTGCATGCACCATTACAGTTCCCTTCTGCCTGCTCTGTTCACTGTTCCTGGCCCTTTTTGTGGGTTTCCGTCCATCCCCAAGTATTTTCTCTCTGATCTTTATCATATGTATTACATACTGTACCTCCTGCTTCTTGTCCAGAACATCTTCTCTTCCCTTGTTACACTGGTCCACTCTTGTTTTTATGTCCTAAGTATAGACACACATACACAGATACACATGCACACAGTCAAACACACAGGCTCACTCAGGCATGCACACACACACACAGGCACACACACGCACTCACACAGAAGGCATACAGAATACAGAAACATCTACCTTCTGCTTAGTACAGAAAACCTGGCATTTGTGTCCCTGAGTCTGGCTTATTTATTTCACTCACATAATGGTCCCAGGTCTACCCGTTCCTGCTCATCTCATCCTCTACAACTACTGATGTGTTACCACTCCTGATTTCTTGTCCCCATTCATGTGTTGGTGGACATCCTGGCTGCTTCCCTTCCTGGGCTGTTGTGAGCAGTGCAACAATGAACTTGGCTGTGTAAGCATCCCTGCCGTGCACTGATGGGTGAGACAGCAGTCCTATTGTAGTTGTTCTGAGGAACTTCCTACTGGCAGCTAGAGAGGCTGCCCCAGTGTCAGTTCCCGCTAGCAGTGTGTAAGCATCCATGTTTCTCCACGCCTTGTCCAGCTCTGCTGGCCTTGCTTTCTTTGATACTAGCCATTGTGACTGGGGTGAGAGGTCGCTTCCAAACACTCTTTATTCCACTTCCCGGGTGATGAGTATGCTGAACACTTGCTCACATTTGTGCTTCTTCTTTTGAGGACCATCTCTTCATTTCACTATCCCATTTATGGATTAGATGCAGTGGTTTTTCTTGTGTCATTGTACAGTTTTCCATGTGTTTGAAGAATCAATCAGATCTAGAGCTGACAACTTTGATTTTTTTTTTGTGTGTGTGTTTGTTCTGCCGGTGTCCCTTTACTTTGGTCATGTTTCCTTTGTTGTACAGAAGCTTTTCAACTTCACATAAGCCCACTTGTCAATTCCTGAGGTTATTTCCTACCCTGCCCATATCTTTGTCAAAGTTCTAGGCTTACTTGACTGTGTGGTTAAGTGTGCTCTGATTTCCTGTAGCACTTCAGGTCTTATCTGACTTTGATTCATTTGGAATGATTCTAATGTGGGGTCAGATGGATTTCAGTCTTCCACATGTTGATATTGTGTTTTCCCAGCACCATTTGTTGACAAAGCCATTCCTTTTCCTACAAATTTCCATCACCAACTTTATATAGATTTAGGCGACTCTTGCTATGTGGTTTTATTTTTAGATCCTTCATTCTATTCCAATGACCCGCACGTCTGTTCCTGTGCCACTACTACACTGCTTTCAATTCTATGGCTCTGTAGTGTTGGGATACCTCCAGTATTGTGTTTTCTTTCCTTCTTTTCTCTTCCTTGTTCTTGTTCCTCCTCATTCGTTTTTTCTTCCTCCTCCTCTTTTTCTTCTTCCTTCTTTTCTATTTCCTTTTTTACTTCCATCTTTTCTTAATACTCAACCACCTCCTCCTTTCTCTTCATCTGTTCTTTTTCTTTTTTTGGCATGGTCTCACTCTGTAGCTTTGCTTGTCATGAAACTCACTATGTAGACCAGGCTGTCCTCAAACTCAAGGATCCACCTCCTTCTCTTCCTTTCAAGTGGAGAGTCTGGCAGGACTGTTTTCTGCTGTAGAACTGCTCTGGTTCTTTGTGGGCTCCAATATCCGCCAGCCTGAGGACGCCATGCAACTTGGTAGCTGAAAGCTAACAATTTAGAAAAACAATAGATAAGGGTTTGGCTCCAGCCTTCCTTTTCACTTGTAGATTGCTCGATGAGAAGT
>JAQHUG010000005.1:15213406-15231676 GCA_028555095.1 Dicrostonyx torquatus
GTGCAGCAATAGAAACCCTAACTAGGACAGTTATATTTTTTTTGTCCCCTTCCATTTTTTGTCCCCAGATATTTTTTGCAGTTTAATCTAGAACATTTGTAACCTCTGAGGTAAGAGAAATGTTCACTGCTTGTGCTGAGCTACAGCAGCTGCTTGCCACTGTCTGAGCACATGCAATAGAGAAGCTTAAAATGCCACGTAAGAGTGATTTGAATGGAAATCGCCACACCTGGCTAGTGGGTGTGCTGTGAGGCAACCTAGACCGTGAGGATTCATCGCCTCATGGAAGAAATAGGAGATTAGAAAACTCAGAGGAAAGACATTTTTGCCTTTTTTTCCCCCCCAGAAACATGGTCCTGAAGCAATGACCCCTGTAGGGAAGACACAAAGTGGATGCTGCACAGGATACAGAAGCTTCTGTAGATAGAGGCAAGGGCACAAAGAGGAGGAGAGCTTGCTGGGCTGAGAGAGATGCCTGGGCCAGGAGGGACTGTGTTAGCTTTCTGTTCAGCGAGCAACGCTCCTGCTGTGGAGGACACTGCCATGCAATGCCCTTTCTCACATGCCCTTTGCTGCTGAGCTGACTCAGTACTGGTCCTCCCAACCTCTTCTTCCCACTAGGCTCTGAAAAGAATGTTAAAAATCATTGTGCTAGTCAAAAAAAAAAAAAAAGTGGCCAGGTGGTGGTGGCACATGACTCTTTAATCCCAGCACTTGGGAGGCAGAGACAAGTGAATCTCTGAGTCTGAGGCCAGTCTGGTCTATAGTGTGAGTTCCAAGACAGCCAGGGCTACACATAGAAACCCTGTCTCAAAAAGCCAAGATAAAGGTCACTGAGACAGACAGATTTCAACTACTTTCACCAGGGACTCTCCAGAGTGATTTTCTCAGGATGCTGCTCAATTTTGTTTGAAAATCAGAGAAAAGATATCTCCTTTAAGACTTGTCTGGGGCTTCATTTCTCTCTGGAATCATTTGGACACCTTTGACGTCCCTACCTTCATCAGCAGGTAGTCTTTCAGTAACTTATATGATATCCGTTCACCTGACAAATAGTTATTCAATTCATATTAAATACCAAGCTGAGTTTTAGGTGATAAGTGTGTAGAATTTAACAATATAAAGCTTTTCTAACATCACAGAGGGTTGTAATCTAGAGTGGAGGAG
Source organism: Dicrostonyx torquatus (assembly GCA_028555095.1). NCBI lineage: Eukaryota > Metazoa > Chordata > Mammalia > Rodentia > Cricetidae > Dicrostonyx > Dicrostonyx torquatus. Next base: position 15,214,574 of record JAQHUG010000005.1, read on the forward strand.
GAACAATAATAAATACATAAGATAATGTTAGTAAAGAATGAAGGGATGCAGCAATCTGTTGCAGGATAAACAGGAGAGGGTGGTGATGTGAGAGGAGTTCAGGGGTGATCTCTCTGGGGAGGAGAAGTTGAGTATATCTTAAAAGGATACAGGAGTGTGGAATATGTGAACATCTAGGCAGAGGGAAGTCCCAGAGAGAGCGGCAATCTATCTCACAAGTGAGCTTGGCCTGGTCCAGGAAAAGCAAGCTGGTCTGTGCCATCAGGCTGAAGGGAGTAAGACAGAGGGCAAGAAATAAGGTTGGGGAAACAGGCAGGGGTCAGAGATTTTTAACCTTATGTAGCACTAGTATGAGTTTGGATTTTATTCACAGTATTATGAGAGGCCACTGAGGCAGGGGTGAGACACGGTTGAATGATGCTTTTGAGAATGTTTTCTGGTTTCTATCCAGAGACTGGAGCACTGAGAAGTAAAGGAGGAAACACAGTGTGGTGGTTGAATGAGAAATGTCCCCTATAGGCTCAGATATTTGTACATTTATTCCAGAATTGGTTATGCTGTCTGGGGAGATCCTGGGACTTTGGGAGGTGGAGCCTGGCTGGAGGAAGTGTGTTACTAGGGGCAGGTTTTGAGTGTTTATAGTCATGTCCTACATCCTGTTTGTTTATTCCTCTTCCTATTTGCATTTGAAGATGTGCATATTGTTGGTTGTTTTACTTTTTTGGCCTTTTTTGGGCTCCTGCGTCTCAGCTCCCAAATAAAACACAAGGAGGCTTGTTTTTACTTATACATGCCCAGTCTTAGCTTGGCTTGTTTCTTGCCCGTTTTTCCTAACTTAGATTATTCTGTTTCTCTTTTGCCTCTGGGCTTTTTACCTTTCTCTATTTCTATATATCTTGTCTTCCCTCTTACTCTGTGACAGATGGGTGACTGGAAGGCTGGCCCCTGCTGTCCTCCTCTCTCTGTTTCCATGCTCTTCCATCCTCTCTTCCCAGATTTCTCCTTCTATTATTCTCTCTGCCTGCCAGCCCTACCTATCCTTTCTATTGGCCGTTCAGCTCTTTATTAGACCAGTCAGGTGTTTTAGACAGGTAAAGTAACACAGTTTCACAGAGTTAAACAAATACAACATAAAAGAATGCAACACACCTTTGCACCACTAAAACAAATGTTCTATAGCATAAACAAATGTAACACATCTTAAAATAATATTCCACAACATGCACATTCTTAAATTCCTGTTCTTGATGTCATGCCTGTGGCTTGTTATGTCTCTCTTCTATGATGCACGCTTATACCTCTGGAACCATAAGTAAAATAAACTCCTCCTATAAGTTCCCTTTGTCAAGGTAATTTATTATGGCAACAAAAAAGTAGCTAATACACACAGGTGCAAGATTGTGGTGAAGACACAGAAAGACAATTATCACATGTACCTATGTATCATAGGTGGTTTTTAAACATAAAGCAAAGAAAGCCAACCTACAAATCACAATCCCAGAGAACTTAGACAACAATGTGGACACTAAGAGAGACTTACATAGATATAATCTACAAGGGAAGTAGAAAGTAGAAAAAGACAAGATCTCCTGAATAAACTGGGAGCATGAGGACCTTGGGGGAGGATTGAAGGGGCGAGGGGAGAGGCAGGGAGGGGAACAGAGAAAAATATAGAGCTCAATAAATATCAATAAAAAAATTATTCAGGTAAACGGTGATTATGTCTTTGGTCTAAGGGATAACAGTGAAAGCCAGGAGATTTTAAATAAAATCAATTATTTAAAAATTCTATTATTTTATGTACATATGTCTTTATCTCTCTCTGTGTGTAAGTGCACATAGATGTAGGTTCCCACAGAAGCCAGAAGGGTCCTGAATCCCTGGAGCTGGCTAATGTGCGTGATAGGATTTGAACCCCAGTCCTCTGATAGAGCAGTAAGTGCTCTTAACTGCTGAGCCTTCTCTCTAGGCTCTCAAATAAAATTTGCAGGTGGATTTGTCAATGGCGGTGATGGCAGAGGCAATGCCTTATGCTGCCATTCAGCCTGTGGGATTTTCTTGTTCTTTAGGGTCTACCACCGAGATAAACCCAGGTAGGGTAAACCCAGATTTTTGACTTCAGTGCAGAAAAGGGTTTCAAGATAGGCCAGTTTGAAGCAGAGTTTTTGATTTTCGTTTTTTGTTTTTAAATGGATTTAAATGTAGAGTTAAGTATGAAAGGCATTCAGGGAGAGCATATGAACCACGGGAACACGGGTGTGAGCCTCTCAAAGGAGAGTCACACTGCACTAACTTTCTAATAACCATATAGGGAGTTTTGATTGATGTGGTTGTTTGAAGAAGAGCATCCCCAGAGGCTCAGATATTTAAATACTTGGTCTCCAGTTGGTGGTGTAGTTTGGAAGTGTGGCCTCAGTGAAGGAACTTTGTCCCTGGATGGGGTGGGGCTTTGAGATGAAAGGCCTTCTACAGCTTCCAGGTCATCTTCTGTGCTTTGTACTTGCTGAGAATGTGAGCTCTCAACTTCTTGCCCCTGCTGCCATGTTGCTGCCAGGACAGATTCTTATCCCTCTGGAAACACAAGCCCCCCCCCCAAATGCTTCCTACTGTAAATTGTTCTGGTTGTGGAATGCTATCACAGCAGCAGAAAAGTGACTAAGACCCTTGGTTTTGAAATGATTGTCTTTGAAGGATTTCTAAGACATTTAAATGCTGTCACAGTGTTGGTCCTGAGAGGGATCTTGACGTGGTTACAAACGCAATGGTAAACACGGATACAGGAAGCGAGGATCTCTTCACTGTAAACAAAAGCCAATTGTGTTGTTTGTGAGATACCCAGAAAATATCCTAGATGGTAGTGAGGTCATTCGGGAGGTCAGACACACCCAGGTCTTACACCTGTCTTATTGCTCTTTTAATTTTCCCATTTGAAAATATTTCTATATAAAAAGTATCATTTGGTATTGGCAACAGTTTTGGTCAGTGTTCTATTGCTATGGAGAGACATTGTGATCACAGAAATACTACAAAAAAAACATTTAATTGAGTCTAGCTTGTAGATTCAGAGGTACTGGTTTGTTTTGTATGTCAACTTGACACAAGCTAGAGTCATTAGAGAGGAAGGAACCTCAGTTGAGGAAATGCCTTCTTGAGATCCAGCTATAAGGCTTTTTCTCGATTAGTGATCAATGGGGGAGGTTACAGCTCATAGTGCATGGTGTCACACCAGGGGTAGAGGCCCTGGGTTCTATAAGAAAACAGTCCGAGCCAGCCATGTGGAGCCATGTAAACGCACATCTCCATGGCTTTGCATCAGCTCCTGCCTCCAGGTTCCTGCCATTTGAGTTCCTGTTCTGACTTCTTCCAATGATGGGCTATGATCTGGAAGTGTAAGCCAAATAAACCCTTTCCTCCCCAACTTGTTTTTTTGATCATAGTATTTCATCGCAGCTATAGAAGCCCTAACTAAGACAGAGGTTTAGTTCATTATTGCCATGGTGGGACACAATTGGCAGCATGCAGGAAGATGTGATGTTAAGAGTTCTATATCTTGATCAGCAGGCAGGAGGAAGAGAGAGACTGGGTCTGGCTTGAGCCTTTTGAGACCCCATCCCCAGTGATATACTTCCTCCAACTAGCCACACACACTCCAACAAGGTCACACCTCCTAATAGTGCCACTCCCTGGTGACTAAACATTCAAATCTATATGCCTAAGAATCCATTCTTACTCAAACCAGTACAGCAACCTTCATAGGAAATGTTAATCTTGCTGGGCTTCTTGCTCCTCAGATGGCAAGAGGTTTCAACCTGCCTCTGAGTGAGGTGCTCCTTTTCCTTCCCACTGCCCCACAGTTTTCCCTGTCTATTTTTGCTCAGAGTAAGTTGGACTTTCTGAAGAAAAGTTGGACTTTCTGTGTCAGGTATAAAGACATATAAAAAATGTTCCCTGTGCTTTGAGCCTTAACAATTGCATGACTATTGTTTGAAACAGAAAAGATCAGACAGAGGGCTCACAACGGGTATGTGTTCTTCAAGTATAGATGGTATGTAGGCAGCTAGAGATGGGAGCATGGATTCCAGAAGCATAGATGTTAGGTAGGCAGCTGGAGATATGATTCAGCATGGAGAAATAGGTTTTGTATTTTTCTTTTTAAAGCCATGGATCAAATGACCAGGAGGAGCCTAGATAAACAAAGCAATAAAACCCGAATTTTGAGATGTGGGAAGGAAGATCAACAGAGAGATCTCGAAAGAAAATACATAGTGAGATCTGAGGGATTTTCCAGCCACAGCCACAGGGAAGATAAACTAACTCAGCGACGTGTATAGGTCAATTAGGAGAGATCTCTGCACCTGGACGTGTAGGCGTGAAGACTCAGCTAGTGTGGGTGCAAACCACAGAGTGAGGTGAGGAAGTAGCTAAAGTGAGCACAGGGCCATGGTTTCTCAGACACATTTCAGGAGTTGGATGAGAAGGGAATGTCTGAAGTCGTTCTTACTAGTGTCAGATGAGGATGCCACATCACTCTTTTTTCCTGAGAAACCCGGAGTGAAGTTGAATTTGCACTCCTCTTGGTTTGGTCTCCTCACTACTGAGATTACAAGTATGTACCATCACCCCGGCTCCTTCTCAGAGTATTAAAGGTAAGGACACAGGACTTGGAAAAAGTGGAAAGTGGTATCCCTCACTGCTATAGGGTCAGTCCGAGGGAATTTTGCCTGAGAATTTAGGTTGCATAGAAGAGTTGGAGGCCCAAGTACGTGGTGCATGAGGTGGTGAGGGTGTCAAGTGGCCATACTGGGTCGAGATTCAGAACTTTACTTCATCCTGAAGTTTCGTAGTGGGTAGCATCATTCAGCTGTGACAGACTCTAAGTCTTTCCCGCTAAGTACCGGGGAAACTGAATCTGGCATCTAAGGCGTATGGATTATTATAGGCCAGTTATTCTGTGTTCTGAGGGAAAGATCAAGGCTAAAGGTCAAGTCCTTATTTCATTTTTCAAGGTGGGGGATAACGAGGGGAGGCATACTGTTATTTTCCTTTGCCTCTACCTTTTCTCTCTTCATCTCTACCTCATAAGAAAACTAGGTTAGCACAGGCTGACCTCGCCTGAGGAGCAGTACCAACCTCAAGAAAACCACAGGATGCTAAGATTAATGTGCACACCAGAGACCGGGTTATCTTAAGTCTCCCTGAGCCTGATTGAGCTGCTCCTGGACCTCAGCTTATCTGCTGTGCTAGCATTTTCACTGCTGTTGACAACTGCCTGAGAACGAACTCCAAGGGGGAAAATTATATGTTTATTCTCATGGCTTCAGGGCCTCCGACTACCACAGAGCAGAGCAGAGCAGAGCAGAGCAGAGCAGAGCAGAGCAGAGCAGAGCAGAGCAGAGCTGTTCAGACCACGGCATCCACCAATGGAGCGAGGGATGGGAAGCACGGGAGCAGGGAGAGTAAGAGGTAGGGGGGGAGATGTGTGCCCACCGGCTTTTTTCTTTTTCTCCTCTTATTCTGTATGTGCCTACAGCCTGTGGGAAGGTGCCACCCACACCCCACTTGTGGGGAAGGCCTTCTCCCTCAATCTCCTTTGGAAATGTCTTCACTGCCATACCCAGAAGAGTGCTTGCTCCTACTGAGTCTCAGTGTAATCAAGCTGGCAATTAAGATTGTATCTACAAAGTAAGTTATGGGGGAGGAAAAAGCATCCCAAGTCCCCTTTGTTTAACAAGTCCTAGGTCTTATTAGGATGTGATGTAAATGGAGCTGTGGCTCTCAACCTTGGCTGCATGATAGAATGACCCAGGGGTGCTTTATCACAGCCATCGATCACCAGGCATCCGGGTGATACTGGAGTCAGTCAAGCCTGAGAAGCCTGCTGGGAAGCTATAAATCAGAATTCAGATTTTAACAGTATCCCAGCTCTTTTACATGCCTGTGAGATTGCTGGCAATTGGAACCGGCGAATTTAAGTTTTTCTGAAGTGGTATAACCCAGTTTCAACACTAGGTGTCGCTGTAGAAAAGATGAATGTGTAAAGAAACTTTGTAGGTCTCCGAACATTGCCCGAGGGAACGATTAAGCACAGGGCTTTTAATGAGACTAAATTGCAGACACAATAGAATGTGCTTAATTTACTCCTTTCCTAGAAAACAGTGAAAGTTTCTGGTGAAAGCATTTGGTTTCTGCAACTATATCCTTAGATTTAGCTTTCTGCATACTTCCTTGCCTGTGTAACTCTTGGTATTGAAATCATCAGAATTAGATCTAATTCAAGTGCTAACTAAAAGAGAAATGGTTATACTATGTTCACTCAATTGCTTTTCATGGAGATACAGGGAGGTCTGAAAAAGATCTATATGAACATTTAGCTTAAAAAAATAAACATATACAATTTGATAACTGTAGGACAAGCAAAAACCAACTCAAAGTTATACAAGAAAAATAAAATAAATGACTGTGGCTTGAATGCCGGTAATGGTGTCCAAAGATTATGAATGTTATTTTCTTTTGTAAATGATTCTTTAATAATCCCCCTAAACAACCCACAATTCCCACTAAAAACAAAAACCCAAAAATCTTATTTTGTTGTTCTTCTTGAGTTGCCCACAATACATGTTGACCCATTTCCATCTTCTATTGCTGTCTTCCCGCTTCAGAAACCTGGCAGAAGCAGCATGCTAACACAGACTGCTGTGTGATAAGGTTGACAGCTGTGCATCTGCTTATGTTTTCTTCCAATTCTATTCTGAGGGGTTTATAAATGGGCAACTTGTGCTGTATGGTTAGTTCCAAGGCAGGGTCAGTAATTTCTGCTCATGGGTACAGACATAATTGAGCCTGGGAAAATATAATAATAAAAAATTATCTCTTAGGTCAACGGGATGGCTCAGCAGATAAAGGAGCTTGCCTCAGCAAGCCTGATGACATGAGCTTGATTCCTGGAACCTGAAGAAAGGTGGGAGAAGATAACCACTCCTGCAAGTTGTCCTCTGATGTCCACATAGCTCTGTGGCATCTCACACCCCATCATGCACCCTTCCACAAAAGTAGTGAGAAAGAGAACAGTCTCCCTGTTGACTGAGCATTAAACTAGAAGGTGATGCCCATTTGCCAGGCAATCTCTTAAGAGAGCACAGTCTCATCTTTAAAAGTAGTTAAGCAGGTACAACCTGTAATCATCCTGTGTGTGTATGTGTGTGTGTGTGTGTGTGTGTGAACAGTAACTAGACAGCTCTCCCGTGAGAGGATTTTGCAATAGCATTTGTTAAAAAAAAAAAAAAAAGAAAATCTCGTCCTAGATCCCACAGGTTTGCTATCTGTGTTAGTTAGTTCAGCTCATCCAACGGAAAAACAAACATCTCCTATCTGTATGACAGATGGGGGTTTGCACTTTGGAACGGAGGTATCCCCCAAAGTCAGTCTCCCACAGTCTCAGGGAAACAGAAAGAATGGCACTGTCTCCCTTGATGGTTAACATTTAGAGAGGGCTGTGGGGGTCTGAAAAAGGATATTCCTGTTTCTTAAAGTTCGAAAAAAAAAATCTCATACACCTGCTTAAACACGACTAATGAGATGGTCCAGGGGGTAAAGTGCTTGCTATGAAGTCTGAGTTTGGTCCTGGGACACACATGGTATAAGTGAAAACCAATTCTTGCAGGTTGTCCTCTGATTTCCAAATTGATAAAATACCAAACATTTAAGTGTGCATACATTTCAAAGCCACAGAAAGAATGCCAAAGTAGCACTTTCTAGTCAGTGCTCTGGGAAAAGGAAAGTGGGGGGCATCTCTTCCTTCACAGCAATACTGAGAATTAGGCCTCTTAAATTCAAATTTGTCATTTTATTGTTAGTGGCCTTAACAATTCCCAAAACGATTAAACTATAGGAGGCCCTTCTGCAATTTAATTGGCATCCCTTTTCCTCTCTTTGGCTTCTATTAAGTTTGGTAAGTTTCCTTTGCAGAGATAAAACAGATCAGAGGAGAGGAGGTGAAGGTGGGCTTACCTTCCAGAAGCTTATGGTTAATGCTCAGCTCCTCACCTGCTCTGCTGTCTCCATCTGAGCTCAGACAAGCTCAGAACACCAGTCAGTCTCCATGGATGACAGCAATCACATCCTACATCTATCACATGCCACCCTTGATGAAGCATGTCCTTGCCTGTCATTATTTTAACCAATATTTTTAACACAACAATCCCAAGATGCAAGTGTTATAATCCATATTTTCTCTAACAGCTTTAGATTCCACATTATAATTTCTGATTTGTAGTTTATTTTCCATATATGATTTTAAGCTCCTCCATCTGCCTTCTCTCTCTTGAGACAAGATCTTACTATGTAGCCCAGGCTGGTCTGAGATATGAGATCCTCCTGCTTCAGTCTCTAGTGCTAAAAATTTTATTTTCAAATTAAAATATAGCTGAAGAAAATTGTAAAAAAGGAAAGAAGTCTTCTATTGTTTCTTGACATACAAACACTTTTTACATCACAGGGCATAAAAGATAGTTTATTCTGGTGCCAAATATGAGTGACAATGGCCTGGAAACAGATTCAGGCTACCTCAAATTCCCAATTTCATGAAGTTTACATGTATGTACACACACACACACACACACACATACACCCCAGATTGAAGAAAGTCATGAAGTGAACACTTTTCAAATTGGAGCCATCAGATGGACGGGCTACAGAAATGTGGCGGTGGGAGCTTGGGGGGCCCTGCTATAAAGTCCAGATCTATCTGATGACATTCTTAGGCTTTGGATTGGTGAAAGCTAGAGGCTAGTGGTCTATTAAGTTAATAAAACCCAAAGGTCTCACAAGGATGTTAGTTCAGAAACCGAGGTGGGCAAGGAATGGCTGTTAAGGGGTTCAAACGTAGCCTAAAGTAAACTGCATGTAGGTTCAGGACTTACAGCGTTTCACCCTCTCCTAAGCTGTCAATCAGCCTTTGTAGACGCTCATTGTGAGGTGCAGCTTTTTTGTAGGGACCTTTTTTATTTTTTTTATTTTTTAATTAATTTATTTATTTTTGTTAAAAGCAAAATTTACATTTACTCCCCTTGTTCCCGGCCCTCCCGCTCCCCCACTACCCCACTGCCCTCCCCCTGCTTCCTTAAGATGGTGCAGGTTACCCTGTCCTATGGGGAGCCCAAGGCCCTCCCCCCCTCCATCTCAGTCTAAGAAGATGTGCATTCATATAGAATAGGTTCCCAAATAGCCAATACATGCAGAAGAGATAGGTCCCAGTGCCATCATCGTTGGCCTCTCAGTCAGTCCCCTCTGGCAGTCACATTCATAGTGTCCAGTTAGGTCATTTGCTCATTCAGTCTTGGTCCAGCTGAATTTGATGAGCTCCCAATAGATCGAGCACACTGTCTCTGTTGGTGGGCCAGTTCCTCATGGTCCTGAATACCTTTCTCATTTTCTCCCTCCTTCTGCTCTTCCACTGGACTTGGTAGCTCGATCCCTTGTTCTGATGTGACTGTGGGTCTCTGGCTCTATCTCCATTCATCATGCAAAATTTCTATGGTGACGCTTAGGATATTCAACAAAGTAACTATGGGACAAGTTCAGTTCAGGCACCCACTCCTCTGCTGCCCAAGTACCTAGCTGGGACCTCCCTATGAATGCCTGGGATCCCCTCAAGAGACAAGTCCCTTGCAAATCTTAGAAAGACTCCCGTTAATGTAGATATCTTATTCCCTTCCCCAATAACCATCGGTTCAGGACTTACAGCGTTTCACCCTCTCCTAAGCTGTCAATCAGCCTTTGTAAACGCTCATTGTGAGGTGCAGCTTTTTTGTAGGGACCTTTTAAAGTACATGCATGGCACTCAGTTGCCTGACAGTACAGCCATGGAATAGATTTTTAATTGTGAATAGAGAATAAAGATGAATAAAACCAGAGGCTGACATCAGGCATGTGTGGTTTAAATATACTGAATGAATTAAATATTCTCTAACACTCATCACTCAATATTGTTGCCAAGGCTAAAATTATACATCGAAAGAAGCAGATGCAGCTCAGAGGTTTGATATATATTACTCAGTACTTATTACTTTAGAGCTCCAAAATTGTCTCCAAAACAGCAGATGGGATTGTTTTGTTTTAAAAAATAGAATCCACAGGGCTTTTGTTTTATCTAGAGTGATGTAACCAAATCAAATACTTTTCTTTCTTTCTTTCTTTCTTTTTTTTTGTTTTTTGTTTTTTCGAGACAGGGTTTCTCTGTTGCTTTGGAGCCTGCGCTGGAACTAGCTCTTGTAGACCAGGCTGGTCTCGAACTCACAAAGATCCGCCTGCCTCTGCCTCCCGAGTGCTGGGATTAAAGGCGAGCACCACCACCGCCCGGCATACTTTTTTTTCTTTAAAAATTTTATTAGGATGTGCTTCTGAGTTAGCTGGATACAGGGGTGTGAATATGAGGGTTCAAGTCTCCTCTTCTGACCCAAAATGACTCCCACTTTCTGGAGACTCAAGTCATGAGAGCTACATTCTCTATGTTTTGCCCTGTATTTTGCCCTAATTGCTGAGCTATATTCTTTATCAAAGATGAAAATAAGGCTCCTTATTATCGTGAATACACGTCTATATTTTACTATTGCTGATCTGCTAAACCAACAGGGCATTCAGTTCCTCTTAACCAAAACCTCAGATCAAAGTTTGCACTTTAAGCTTGTGAATCTTCATGTGATAGTGTGGACCTGAGAGTGTGAACTGGATAGTGAGATCCTGGAATCTCAATGGACCGACAAAGAGAAGGGCAGCTTGCAAGGAAAGACGATCAATTCTCTGACTCTAGTTTTTTGCGTGGGGATTCTGGTAGTTGAATAATAACGCATCTGGGGAGATGCAGCATGAAGACCTGGGTTCAAATCCCCAGAACACATGTTGAAAACTGCCTGTGAGGCTGTGGTGTGTGGCTCAGTGGAAGGGTGCTAGCAGAGCAAGCATGAGATCTTGTGTTCCACCCAACCCTGCTGAATAAGGAAAAAGACAGCTGGCTGCAGCAGGGCATGTCTGTGATCCCCACACAGCGGAAGTGGAGGATAGAAGGTCCTTGAAGCTCACTGGTCAGTCAGTCTAGAAATGGAGAGCTCCAGGCTCAGTGAGAGACTTTGTCTAAAATAATTAGTTGAAGAGCAAGGACATCACCTGTTGCTCTTTGGCATCTTCACATACATGCACACATGTGCACACACATCTCTTCCCCCATGTTAATGCCCTCATGAATATCATATATATATATATACAGAGAAATATGTATATTATTATTATTACTATTAAAAGTTGCCAGGTATGCAATAAAAAAGTCTAGTACTGGGTCAAAGTTTCCAATTTTTTGCTTTTTTTAGATTTTATTTTATTTTATGTATATGAGTGTTTTGTTTGCATGCATTTATGTGCATTACTTACATGCCTGGTGCTTTAGAGGTCAGTAGAAGTCACCAGAGCCCCTGAAACTGGAGTTACAGACAGCAGTGAGCCAGCATGTGGATGCTGGGAACCAAACCCAGGTCTTCTGCAAGAACACCAAATGCTCTTAGCCACTAAGCCATTTCTCCAGCTCTTAAAGCTTTCAATTCTGAGAGATGAGAACCTGTATTTTAAAAATTCCTGCAAAATATCATCTTTTGGGTGTGACAAAGCCATTGCAAGGACACTCAAAGCTGCTATGGCTATTTACCTGCATGGGGTCTGCACAAGACTGGCAACTGTCAGTCACAGACAGGGAAGGGACCCATCTCTGCTGAGCGATTGGCTCCTGACATAGCCTGGGAGGATAGCTATCAGTTGTGTACACATTGTTGGGCCTGCCAGGCTCCAAAGGAGAGTTCCAAATCCTCGATCTCAGAGATGGCCCTGATTAAACTTAGTGGGTCACAAAACAAAACACAACAGACAGGAGTGTGGGAAAAGAATGTGTAGGAAGTGGGGGAATGGTAGGGGTGAACTGTTGTAAATAGGGGTGGCTGTGTCCTGCTGCCAAGAAGTGGGGCTGTTTGTTCCCAGCGCCTGGCTCCCAGCCCCGAGCCACCGGCCCGCTCAGCCACTGGTTGCTTGCTTATGCCTGAAATAACCACATGACAATTATATTCATTTAAACTCTGCCTGGCCCATCATCACTAGCCTCTTCTTGGCTAATTCTCACATCTTAAACTAACCCATTATAAAAGTCTGTATGTTACCACGAGGTGGTGACTTACCGGAAAAGTCTAATGTGCATCCATCTGCGGCGGGAGCCTCATGGCGACTTGACTCTGACCCAGTCTTCTTCCCAGCGTCCTCTTCTCTTTTCCCCACCTATCTAAGTCCTGCCCTATCGAATGGCCCAGGCAGCTTCTTTATTTAACCAATCAAAGCACAGAAATAAAGATGGACCCTTCTACAGGAGAGAGATAAAGAGAGGTACAGGGCAAGGGAGAGTTGGTGTGGGAAGTCCTTCTGTATATGTGTTATTTTTATTGGTTAATGGATAAAGCTTTTTGGGCCAGTGTCTTAGTAGAATAGGGCAAGGCTGGAGCTCCAAGCAGATAGAGGAGGAGAGAGTAGGCAGAGTCAGAGAGAAGCCATGCAACCCCACCAGAGAGAGAGATGCCTGATGGAACCTTGCCAGTAAGCCACAGCCATGTGGTGATACACAAATTACTAGAAATGGGTTAATTTAAGATATGAGAGTTATCCAGGCTGGGTGGTGGTGGCGCATACCTTTAATCCCAACACTTGGGAGGCAGAGGCAGGTGGATCTCTGTGAGTTTGAGTCCAGCCTGGTCCTTAAGAGCTAGTTTCAGGACAGGTTCCAGGTTCCAAAGCCACAGAGAAACCCTGTCTCGAAAAACCAAAAAAAAAAAAAAAGTTATCCAGAAATAGGCTTAAGTTATTGGCCAAAACATATTGTAAATAATATGGTTTCTGAGTGATTATTACAAGTCTGAGCGGCCAGGAAGCAAACGAGCAACCTCTCCCAACAGGAAGTCATCAGAATGCATGTTATACATATATTAAAGAGTTGAAGGCCAAATTTAATGAATTAAAAAATTCTGATACAGCAAGTTTACTAATCTGAAATGAAATGCCTAGGTGGCATAACTGTTACCATAGACTCGACCTTTTTCTCTAAAATATTTATGTTTATTTACTCTGCTGCCAAATTGAGATGCTATCACATATTGCACTGTGTAATTGTGTGCAATGGAAGGAACCTGACGCTGACTAATGTGAGCTGGTTGTGACTCTAATAACTACTCCATCTGGGTGTCTGATCCCTTCACCACCTTTAATTCTATTTGACCACTTCGTCTATTACCTCCCTTCTCAGCACTTGCTAGCCTGCCTTTCCTGATGTGCTTCCATTCGATCTGATTCCCCTGCTTGATTTACATGGGTTGGAAGTGGCACAACTTGAAACACGTAATTAAGTTTCTGCATGATTTCTCTCAGTGTTGTGCAACATATTGATAAAAAGCAACTTAAGAAAAGAAGGGCTTCTTGTGGCTCAAGATCCAATGGATGTCATTCTTCTTGGCAGGAAAAAGATGGTGAGAGGGCTGGGGCACTGCATCTGCAGACAGAGAGTGGAGAGTGATGGCCAGTCGCTTCCATATCCTTCTATTCTTTGTTCATTTTTATTCAGTCTAGGACTTCAACCCACTTTCAGGATGGGTTTTCCCTCCTTTGCTCAACAAATGCTCCGAAAACACCCTCACGGGCATACTCTGAGATGGGTGCTCTAGGTGACTCTAAGTCCAGGCAGTTGGCAGTGAAGATGTGCCATCAAAGTTTTCCTACCAGAAGAGGAAGTTCAATCAGCAGACGGGAGAGGGGAAGGAAAGATGTTTGCTGATTGGAAGGAAACAGAAAATATGCAATACCCCATAGTTTCAATTCTTCATATTTTCCTCAGTATTTTATACTCACCACTTTTCCATGTCCTCAAGTAATCTTTGATCCCCCCTTGCTGGATCTCTCTATGTAAACCCAGGCTAATCTACAACTTGACTTGCCTGGGTTGGCCTGGAACCTAAGATCTTCCTGCTTCAGCCTCTTGAGTTCTAGGATTAGAGGCATGTGTCACCACACGTAGCTTGAGGATCTGGTATCTTATTAACAAATAATACTCTACTTTATATGGGAACTCTATTGGTTACTTATTATTGTGTAAAACGTTATCCTCCAAAATCAGCAGCCTACATTAACAAAAATATGTATCATTCAGTAAATGTTTCCATGTGAGGAATCTCAGGGTTTGGTTGGACATTCTGGTCCAGGGTTTGACACGAGATTGCAGTTAACTGGTGTGATGATGTCCCATCCAAGTGTAAGTACTCACAGGCACTTGCTCTCAGTATGCTCACCAGTTACGAGTCTCTTCATTAACGAGCACACTGGAAAAAAAATCTTCTTTTTACCAAGGTTGAGGTATTCTTTTATAAACATAATATGTACCAATTATGTGAAATAATGGGCTTCATTATGACATTTTCATACATGTATATACTTTGACCATCTTAGCCCATTATCTTGTTTCTCCTCTAGATTCTTTAAAAAGTTTAAATTGTGCATAAGAGAGGCAATGTGGTATTTGTCTTTTGGTGTCTGGTCTATTTCACTGAGCAGAATAACCTCTGGTTCCATTCATTTTACTGTAAACAATGTGATTTTGTTCTTCTTTGTGATCAAATGGCACCCCATCCAGTATATACACACCACATTTCTTTATCCATTCATCTACTGATGGGGACCTATGCTAATTCTGTACTGTGGCTGGAAGAGTGTTACTTCTGCCTTCTTTCCTTGGTCATACACTGAAGCATGTGGGAAGAGACTGCACAGGAAGCTGCTTACCACGAGCACCCTTTCTTTATGATCAGGCCATTAAGTAGTTTATACCTTGTTTAAATAAGGGCTGAGAAGATGGCTCAGTGAGTGAAGTACTTACCAAGCAGGTATGAGGACCTGAGTTCAGATTCCAAGCACCCATAAATAAAAGCTGGGTGTGGAGCCACACACTGGCCTGTGACCCTAAAGTTGGGAGGAGTGGAAAGAGAATAATCTCCAGCACTTGCTGGCCAGCAAAATGGGGAGTTCTAAGTTCAGTGAAAAGTGATAGAGAAAGATACTAAAAGTTAACCTCTGCTTCTACACACATGCACAGATGAGTGTACCCACATCTACACACATTCACCACACTCACATCCACACACAAGAGTTTAAGTAATGCCATATTAAAATCAGTTTTGTCAACACTTTCTTTTTGTGTATGTTTCAGGCATTGAATTATTCACTAAAGAGCATACATTTATTAAAGACTTTAAACAGATATGTATGGGCATATGCATGTGTACATATGCTTGTCAGTATGTACACTGCACAGGTACAGGTCCTGGAGACTGTGGATCCCCTGGAATGGAGTCATGCAGTTGTAGACCCCCTGATATAGATGCTCGGACTCTAACCTGGGTCCTCTGCAAGAGCGGGAAGTGCTCTTAACTGCTGAGCAATCTTCCTACCCCTGTGTAAGCCTTTATATGTTGTAGTAGTTGAAAGAAATTTCTGCAACAAGCAAAGATGATACTTAAGAGTAAGAAAACATATTTTAAAAAACCCAACAACTAAGAATAAAGCCAGGTGTGATGACAGATGCCTTTAATCACAGCACTTGGAAGGCAGAGGCAGGTGGATCTCTTAGTTTGAGGCCAGCCAGGTCTACATAGTGAGTTCCCGAACAGCCAGGGCTACACAGAAAAACCCTGTCTTAAAAAAAAAACAAAACAAAGCAACACTTTCCCCTGCAATCTCTAAAAGTAATTATTGAGAAATCAGATGATTAATACAAATAAAATCATATCCTGGCCAACGGGGTACTCTTTATTCTCTAAGAAACCTTGGAGAGTTTATTACACTTCCATTAATACAAGGAGAAAGACTTATGGATAGTCCACTCTGACAATGTGCCTGAGTCTTCTTAAATTCCTTCTGATTTTAGTTCATTAAGACAGGCAGGCTTGACACAAGTTGCTCCTGTCTTTTGCCTTTGTGTGTTCTGTTCTTGGTTATCTCTAATGTTTTGAGAACTTCTATGGCTTTTGTTAAGTGCAGCTTAGAAGTTCTGGCCACATTCTGGTTTGAATGCTACCAGAGTAGAGTTACCTCTCAGAACCTAGGAAGGAAGTTTGTTTTTATCCCACAGGTGACAGAATATGCAGATGTGGAGCTGGAGAGATGGTTCAGTGGGCGAGAACACTGGTTGCTTTTCCACAGGACCCAGGTTTGAGTCCTAACACCCATATAGCAGCTTACAGCCATCTGTAGCTCTGGTCCAGGGGATTTAATGTCCTCTTCTGGTCTCTGCAGGTACTAAATGTGCACCTGGTATACAGACATACATGCAGGCAAAACACCCACACACATAAAATAAATAAATATTACAAAAATTAAGAAAATCTGCAGATGTTCAAAGTTCTTTATTAAAATGGGGTAGCCTTTGCATGTAATCTACATATGTTCTCCCTAGTACTTTAATAAAGTTTATTGTTCATTACCTTAGCAAAAAGGAAAATATAGGTCATACAAAGGAAAGAACTGTGGTCAGCTTACAGTTTAGGAGGCTCAACGGCCAATTGACAAAGGGCCACTTGTTGTGAAGGACCCCTTGGCTGTGTGTGTCATTATATGATAGTTGACACCACAATGGGAGTGTATGGGAGAGGAAGAGAAATGGCATCATAAAATGGGAAGCTAAAGCTGGTTCAGGACTTGGGCTCACTCTTACAACAAATAATTCTTGCTAGAGCTCTAGGTCTCACAGGTCTCCCTTCAGTTCCTTCTTCACATGTCCTCAGTAGTTAAAGACCCTCCACTTTAGTTCCCAGGGGGTCTGATGCCCTCTCTTGTCTCTGAGGAAACCAAACATTCCAAGATGCATATGCAGGCAACACATCTGCATCAAAAAATGATAAAAATATTAATATTATGATTTATTGTGTGTGTGTGTGTGAGAGAGAGAGAGAGACAGAGACAGAGACAGACACACACACACACACACACACAGAGAGAGAGAGAGACAGAGACAGAGACAGAGACAGACACACACACACA
>JAQHUG010000005.1:15232846-15257427 GCA_028555095.1 Dicrostonyx torquatus
AACTTGTATCAATATACAAAAACTATACCAATGTAAATTATCCATAAATAATAGCTTACAAGTATTCACTCTATTACCCACTATTATTATCCCTTTTCTTACACCTGCATCAAAAATGAAAATAATAAAAATATTATTGTTATGATTTGTTTATTTAGTGTGTGTGAGTGATATGGATAAATGTGGAGGTCAGAGGACATTTAATTTCATAAATTTTATTATAAAAAACTTGTGGATAAAAAAATTGCACACAGAAATTAACCAGATCCAAAGTCTATACATCTCAGTGAACTTTTATACAATGAGAATAGCCATTCTGAAGCGGTGAAGCAGCACATTGGATCTTACTTTTTTTTCTATATGTATGTATTTTTTATGTTCTTACCCACCATCTCATATAAAAAAAAATCATGATGGAGTTAGGAACAGAAAAAGCAAGCAAGCAAACAAACAAACAAAACCCCAACAACTAGAACAAAGCTGTTTTCTCCTACCACGAGGACTGCGGGGACTGTATTTTTAGGCTTGATAGTACAGCAAGCAGCCTCACCCAGTGAGTTATCCTTGGCCCTAGTGATGTTTCATAAACTGTTAACACCAGTCGTGTATCATAGGGTCTGATTCCAAGGGAATAGAAAACATGCCACCATGTTTTTAAGGATGGTTTGGTGATCATCCTAGTGAATTAAACTGTGAAGACTCAGGGAAGAGTAAGAATTCTGTGCTAGCATGTGAAGACCTGTGGCACTGTGTACATCCTCTGCCTCGCTGTACTTTGGGATTATGTCATAGCCATGTTTTTCTTCCTTTTTTGAGCAGGCTCAGAGAGCTAACGTAATAGATGCTAACAAAGCAGTACTGTTTAAGATGCCTTGGAAACTAGGTAACACTAGTTCAGAGAAGAAACTATGTAACACATGTTCACAGAAACATCTTAGCCTTTTCCGGCTTTCCAGGATTCTTCAAGTTCTGAAGATCTCCATGAGTTTTAGTCTACAGTCTTTGTAACAAAATATATGACGTTGGATTATTGATTGATTATCTGGGGACTGGATACAGGTTCTCAAGAATGTAAGGCAAAGGAGTTGAAAATTTAGAAGGGGGTAGAAGTACAAGAAAGTGTGTTAGATCTTCAGACAGTTGTGAGCTGCCATGTGGGTGCTGGAAATTGAACCCGGGTCCTCTGGAAGAGCAGTCAGTGCTCTTAACCACTAAGCCAGACCCCTTGTTTTCTTCTTAAGAGCTGGATACTTGACCTAAGAACAAGGTCACGAAGCATGTGCCTACAAATGGCTTCCTGTTTCCTGAAATCTAGTATTTTCAGGTGTGGATTATCCTAAAAAAGAATTAAATGTTGGCTAACGTGTGATCTTTCCTCATCTTCTCTTCATTTTCATTGAAAGAGCTAAATGTAAATCTTGTGCTAGAATCAGCACCTCAGCTTTTAAACAGTTGCCTTTAGTCCTTAAAGAAAGGCCGTTCGCTCATTTCCTTGCCTCCCTCCGAGACATACTCAAGTGAGAAGGCTTTATTTATTTATGTTTTTTTCTAGACAGGGTTTTTCTGTGTAATAGCCTTGTAGACCAGGCTGGCCTTGAACACACAGACCCACCTGCCTCTGTCTCCCAAGTGCTGGGATTAAAGGCATGTGCTACTACTGCTCGAGAAGATTTTATTTTTTGTTTTGGATAGTTAACTTTAGGGTTACAATGACACAAAACATGCATGGCTATGCATGTTGGCCAACAAAGTCAGAGCTGGAATTCCAGAAAAAGCCTGTCATTTTAGCAGAGACCGCCCATAGCTTTTGTTCAGCCTGATAACTAACTGCAGCTGTGGAAAAAACGGGCGTTTGCTGAAAATCGCTGTTGACTTTTTAGGGTTATCTTTCTTTGCTTGCTTTCCTTGTAAATGTCTGGAGTCAGTACATTGTCCTGTGAGCTCACCATCGTCACGCGGATCCTGTTTTCATCCCAAGGACAAAGCCTTTCTGCTTGGTGCTTACCACTTTCTGTGCTCTTTCTTGTGGCCCTGAGTCCTCTGTGGGTAAAAGGTCAAAGGCTTGGAATGGAATTTGATAAAGCAGCCAGGAAGAGTCTTATTGCTTTCTTCTGGCTTCCGAGAACCCCATACGATCTTGAGTTTAGCTAGTCTTAGAATTATCTATGGTATGAAGCTAACTTGAGAAAAATGTGTGCTTTCTCAAGGCTCCTGACATCTTTCCGCTCTCTCCAGTGATCTGAAATTCCGTGGCTGACCACAGCTTAGTCATTGACACTAGGAACCAGTACCAAGTACCTGCAGAGCTGGCAGTGCACATGAGCGATAGTACATGCTAGCTCACTTCACGTTCAGGAAAGCCTACTCTGTAGGACCTCAGTTTTTGGGTGGTACAGTTGGAGGTCTGTGATGTTCGGCCACTAGACCAAGACTGCCCTGTACCAGAGCTTGGATCTTGAGTTCAGGCTTTTTGAACTCCAGTTTTAAAAATTTGCACACTACAGGATATTGCAAGATTGGTCACCTTCCTCCCGAAATCTCAGGACAAGTCTCCACATGCAGCATATTGAAGAAGAATGAAACACTGGATTCAACTTCAGGCCGCATCATCACTTAGGTATGTGGCAGGGCAAGTCTGCAAGTCTTTTGGAGGTTCAGTATCTGCCCTATCTATCAGGTAAAATTTGGTTACATCTAAGGCCCCTTCCAGGCCGAGTCTTTGGAATGCCCTGATTCTAAATGAAGGAAACAGGGAAGGATTGGGCCCTTTAGCTCCTGGCCCAAGGGAAGACTAATTCATTGAAGAAAGAATGATCAGACTTCCCATTCTCCTTGGAGGCTAAGCAGGATTCTGCATATGCAGATGAGAGATAAGTGCTTGTTACAGCAGAGCCATCCCTCCAGTTTAGGCATTTAAGTAACAGTCTTGAGTGGGCTGCCTAATTTAATCTACTCTTTAGTAGGCTAGTGCTAATCCATTTGCTACTGAGAAAACTGTTGCTTAGAGAATTTAGGTCAGCTGCCCAAAGTTATTCATCTGGTAAAAGGCAGATTCAGAGTTGTCCCTCAGTTTCCCTGATTGCCATCTCCAAGCTGTTTACTGGAACCATGTTTAATTAGCTAGGAATTAAAACACATGCTTCCATCAAATTCATTGTCTGGGTTTCCTAACAGAATATTTGGTCTAAATGACCTGGAAGATGTGTTTATGAACTCCTAATTCTAAATGGGCTCTTTCTCCATCAGCATGTGCCTCTGCTTGGTAGGTCTCCCCTGGTTTTGAGAGGGAACAATGTGATAAATTAAGCCATAGCATTTGGATTTTTTCCCTCTACCAGCCTGGCTTGTGTATTGTATTTCCTTTCGTCTGTGGTGCCAGCAGTGATGGGCTTCAGATTTTCTTATTTTCTCTTCCACTGTTTGCATATAGAATTTCAGCCTCTTAAAAATGTGACACTCTCACTGGGTGGTGGCGGTGCATGCCTTTAATCCAAGAATTTAGTAGCCTGAGGCAGGTGGAGCTCTGTGAGTTTGAGGTCAACCTGGTCTACAAAGCAAGTTCCAGGGCAGCCAGGGCTATACAGAGAAACCCTGCCTCGAAAAACCAAACAACCAAAACCAACAACAACAAAAACTGAAAACAAAAACAAAAAGCAGCATTCTTTTCCCCCTTCTCTCTCTTCTGAGACACAACATTTATCACACAGGCCTGGTGGATTCAACCCTCCTCTCTCAATCTCCCAAGTACTTAAATTCCAACACCTTTTCCTCGTTAGGAGAGTACCAAAGTCCCAATTTGTCTACCCCACAGTCTCAAAGATGCTCTTGTTTTCACAGTCTCTGTGCAACACCACATGACTGCTTGTTAACTCTCTCTCCCTTTAACAATAGGTTTTTTTGTTTGGGGTAATTAGCTCTAAAGAGCGTTTAACTGGTAGGGTTTCAGGTTTTCTTCCCCTCTCAGTTATTTTCTACACTTTACACAAGGCCAGTAGCTCAGGTCTCTTGGTTTTTAAATTATTGAAAAGTAATGGCTTGTTAGTTACTTTACTGAACTAGTCATTACTCTAGATTATTAGCCTGCTCACCAGAGTTACTTTTCCTGGTTTATGACCCCATGGGAGATTGAGATCCATGTTTATCAATTTCCTGTTTTCATCACGGGTCAAATTTGATCTTAGGGTGGTGCTTCCTTCTCTGAGGTCTGAGGAAGAGGAAGGGTGACTCCCAAGAGGAAGTCAAACTTAGATGTTGGTTCATCCTGTCCCACTGGATATGGGGCGGCATTTTGAGTATAAAATTTTGGATCTTAAATACTTGGGAACCTGGGGGAAGAGAGGAATGGTAGGCAAAATCAGGGGCCAGGTTGTCTTGTGATAGTCAGGGTTAGAAAGCCTGTGGGCTAGACCCAGCGAAGGTATGCTGAGGTGGCCTGTCCCAGCACACTGGCCTGTCGGGGTAACCTTATATCTGGTGAGGGGTTTCTCTTTTAATTTCGTACAAAGTTACAAACTCCAGGTGGGTTGATTGTCTAATGAGTGAGTGATTCTACTTCTCTACGTCATTTCTGAAATTGTATATTTATTTTGCTATAGGAGGGGAAAGTTGTGAAGATAAGCCAAGACATGTTTAATTTCAAGACAGCCCAGACAAGCAACTCAGGGCAGTACAGGCAACTTGCAGGAGCCTGGCCAAGTCTCTGATAGTAGGTTTCTTCCAATGCAAGAGTGAGAGAGAACAACCGTTCTATCTCTGCTACAAATATTCTCATTCATGCTTTGCAGTGGTGATGGAGAATCTGCTCTTTGTCCCTGGTGTTGTAGACCATGGGGCTTCTCGGTTGGGCAAGACAGACAAGGATGCTGCCATCAAGGCCCTTACATCACAGCATGTGTTTTCTCAGTGATGGTCTTACCTGGAAATCCAATAGGGAAAATAAACAAAGAGGGATGAGAGAGAACAGGGGCTAAAGTTCTGCTTGCTTATCCCAACTAAGCCCCAGTGGACTTTGGAAGATCTGCTAGAAGTTTGTGGAAGATATTTCAACGAGAAATATCTTCACACCTGTGAGGGACACAAGCTGAGGACCTGAGTGATTCCCAAGTCTGCAAGTCCTCTATGTGCTCGCTGGAGGCGCTGCACAGGGAGTCATTACCAGCTGCAGCAGCTGTGGTGAGTGCTGGACTCGAACCCACAGTTGCCCTGCATCTAGCGGGCCTCAACCTTCCTGAAGTTGCGCCCCTTTAACCCAGTTCCTCATGTTGTAATGACCTCCAACCATAAAGTTATGTCATTGTTAGGTCATGACTGTGATTTTGCTACTGTTATGAATTGCAATGTAAATACTTTTGGAGATAGAGGTTTGTCAAAGAGGTCATGACCCACAGGTTGAGAAACACTTTTCTGGAACTTTGTCCTGGGTTTGCGAGGCCCTCCTTGTACAAAGGTGGTATGGGTCCCTTCTTTCCTTGACTCCAGGTGGCATGTCCCAGATTGTCCTTGGAATCAGTCTGAGGCAAAGCTTTGGCTGGACTCTAATGGTTGAGTGGCTTCCCTTGCTGCCACTCCTGTTGGCGTTTTCCATACACGTCTCCGCTGCGGACATTCCCTCGACAACTCCCTACACAGAAATCCCTATCTCAGAACATACTTGTAGAGGACACAGCTGAACACATCTGTCTTATTATTTGTTCCACATAATTCATAAATTGGAGTAAAGAAACATGAGGATAATGAAAACAAAACAAAACAGAAAACCAGAGGATAAGCCCAAATGGTGTGTTACCAACGTCATGAACATTCTTTCTTACAACTGACCCCAGGAGACACAGAATTGGGAACAGTGTCCTTGGGCTCTGACTATGCCTTTTTTCACTGAAGCCCAGGTGACTTGGTGAGCAGCGGTGCTGACACAGTTCTCTCTGAGCTGGCCTCTTCTCAGTGCGTAACGTAGATACTGTAATTCTTTTTTCTTTTTCTTTTTGGTTTTTTTGAGACAGGGTTTCTCTGTAGCTTTGAAGCCTGTCCTGGAACTAGCTCTGTAGACCAGGCTGGCCTCGAACTCACAGAGATCCGCCTGCCTCTGCCTCCCGAGTGCTGGGATTAAAGGCATGCGCTACCACTGCCTGGCGATACTGTAATTCTTTACTCATGTTTTCAAGAGACGGATTAAGATTTATATGAGATTGAACAACAGATGAAACGTAAAGATTTAGAAAACATTGTCACTTTTTGTTTTTAATTCCCTTGAGTACTTGAAATACATGCCAGTCCCAGGGATAAGGCAGAAATACATAAAACATACAAATTTTGTTTTTCATAAATTATTTTAAAAAGATTGTAATGAAGACGGTGGCTAGGTGGGGGTTTTGTCTGAAATGTTTACATTGCAGCAAAAACATGTTGGTGCTTTGCACATCTGTGCTTTGTCAGCGCTGTGGTTAGGGGAGACTGTCCACAGGAACAGTTGGCTTTCAGAAGAGAATTCAGCACAAGTTGGAAAACTTCTTCATTTCATTTTCCTGAAGTTGTCTTAGGAGAAAAATGTGAATGTGTGTGTGTTCACAACAGTGTGCATACACAGCTAGCCCTCTGTATCCTTATCCATGACTCCATAGGTTCCCATCTGTGCGTTCAGCTAACCACGGATGAAAAATATTAGAAAAAAACTGCGTATGTTCTGGGAATGTTCAGATTTTTTTCTTACCTTAACAATACAGTGTAACAGCAATTTACCTCACTGTGGGTGTTATAAATGACCTAGAGATGATTTTAAATGCCTGGCAGGATATGCATGGGTTTTATGCATGTGAATTTAGTGGTGTTTTACAGAAGGGCTTTGAGTATCTATGGATTATGATGTCTGTGGAAGGTTGGGGAACCGATCACCCTTAGCTACTACAAGATGACTATGCGTGTTTTGTGACTGGATATGTATTGGTGTACCTGCTTGGAAACACATGCGTGTGACTGTACATATACATGTATGTGTATAAGTGCATTTACCTGTGTTATAAATATATATGTCTGTAAGTGTGAGAATGTGTAAAGAATTAGAGGCGACAGAATTTGAGTGTAGCCGTGGAGTCTTCCAGTCTCGAGTGAGGTCTTGATCGGTGCGTGTTTTCAGTGTTGTTTGCTGGGACAACAGTAAGCATCCTGAGGCAGGCGATTTGTAGCGAACTTCTCACATAAGCCTCCAGTAACGTAGTAGACTGCAGAGCTGGGATCCAAGTTGAAGTCCACTTTTGAAGTGCCACACTTCCAGAAAGACTTTAGGATCATTCTCATCTTTGAGTTATCAATGGGACAGTTCCTGGATTATATATCAGGTTGAAGAGAATTCTATACAGTTGCGTAAATGGTAACGTGTTTTCTCACTGCTAGGATCCTTCCCAAAAACACAGGGAGGAATTTGTCACAAGAGAGAAAGAACAGAGTTTATTGGAGAATAATTAAGAAGAAAAGCATAATATAAATAGGCAATAAGTGACAAATGATGACTAGGCACCCGGAAGAGGGTACAGAGGAGAAAGACTTTAGTGCTAGGCCTTAAGGGAAAGGGAACGGTACCATCTCCAGTCAGAGGGGGAGGGCGAGCTGCACCCAAAGGAGCGGTGCTTGATGGTCTTGGTGGCCTTCAGCAAAGGAATGTGGCCACTCCTGGGCACACCTCCAAGCCAGGCAGCACCTGATTTCTCCCACTTTTCTCTTTCAACCTCTTGCACATGCCTTGCACGGGCAGAGCTAATGAGGAGTGCAAAGTAAAGAAACCTCCTGGGATACAGGCATGGGGAAGGGTAGAAAGGATGGGGAAGAGAGCTGGAGGGGTCCACGGAGATGAGGGCATTCTGCAGGATGCTGGCCGATAAAAAATGAACTAGTCCTCCCTTAACAAAACTGTAAACTCAGTAAGTAGGATAGTGCGAGGGTTAGAGCTTGACTTCTAATCAGACAACGTTTTAGTGGCGAAGATCAAATGGCAGTTCAGAAACAGCCTAGAAATAAAATCCTTAGATGTAATACAGCTTTTATATACAAAGAGGTTAGGGACCACAAACCTAAGGATTTGTAATATCGTTGTTGTTTCTTTCTGTGATAAGGTTCAGGCAGGGAAATGCAGCTCCTGATCCTAACATTATTCAGTAACCCGATATCTTTGTGGCATAAATGATCACCAGCAATAAAGAGACCCCATTTTATATAGTAGCAATGAAGAGAGGGATCCCTCCAGTCTTCCCTTCCCCATGTGCCACATGAAGCACAGAGTCCTGTCATCTCAAAGGCTCCAAACAACTGGCAATAAAAAAGGATAAACTGTAAAACTTGCTAGCACAGAGCGCCTGCTGGTGAAATTGTGAAACCTAAGGCGCAGACTTAATGTGTTTAGCAACTGAGTAAACATCACGTGGCTACGTGTGTCAAGTATATGTGTACACTTTAAAAGGTTGGGGTTATAGAGCTCTGTGAAAGAGCCCTTGCCTAGCGTGCATGAGGGTCTGGCTTTAATATCCAGGGCTGCCAAAAGCATCGCCAAAGCCACTGAAAACCAAGTTGAATAAGGAGGGAGTGTGGGGCACACCCCCTCTCACAGATCGGATCCACTCCTCGTCTCAGCGAGTCTTTGCTGTGATTTGAGTTTGCGGTGTGGGTGTCCAGGCAAGAGTGGTAGGGCTTTTGTCATCTAGGTTCTGGGACCACCTTGGTCCCGGGAAACCCCTGTTCCCTGCATGCAGACCACTCTCTGGAGCCCAAGTGTTAGTCTTTGAGGGCAGACAAGAAATTTCCTCCTCAATTTTGTGGCTCAATCTCAACTTGAAACTCCATGTGGGAAGTGAAGAATTGATGTAAATTCCTAGCTGAAGGAAAGAAAGCATGAAAAGAATGGTTTTGTTTGTGTTTGTTTTTTGTTTTAATTTTTTGGAAAACGAGATTTTTAACATTCAAAAATAGCCAAAGAGAACACTTGATACTTAACTGCCAAGCACATAGCTTAATGGTGGAGCATAGCATTTGTGAGGTCCTGGGCTTGTTCCAGCATGGAGGGGAAGAACCTGAGAACCTGAACCCAAACCAAAAAACAAAAACTATGAGTTCAAGGTTCTGACTTGAATTTTCTCAAAATTAGAAAAAAATGATCATCCTACCAAGAAAGAAAAGTTAACTGACTTTCTCGAAGGAATCAGTTCTTCAAAGTAAAGGGTTTGTCTGAATGAGGGCCAGTGTGCTCTAGTAGGAGCCTTCCCTGGGAATGCGGGAGGTTTCACAGGATATTGGATTCCTCTACAAAGCAAAACCTGCTAGAGATGGAGTTTCTAAGTTCCTCTAAAACGATCTGTCAGGAGTGGGGGTGCACACCTGTAATGAGGCAGGAGGATAATGAATTCAAGGTCAGTCTGTCTTTAAAAAAAGTGTCAAATGGATCAGGAAGCTGTGCACTGAACAGGCTGTTCCCGTTTGCCTTTGTTTCCAGAAGCTTCTGTGTTGCTGTTAGAAAAGGGTACCTTTTAAGTGTGTGCTGTAAACGGTGCCCAGCAGGGAGAGCTGACAAACAATACATTAGTCCTACTTATTGTTTAATAAGTGCACGCAGCTGGTCTCTAAGTCCCGAGGACACACAGTGACTGCCTAGAGGTCAAGGGTCAGTGAATTAACGCCTAGCTTTTGTTGGAGTACTAAAGGGAGATGGTCTTCTTCTCCACAATCAGGGGCCTGACTAGAAAGAGATCACTCTGTACTCAGGGGACTATTTCAAAACCGCAGCTGCAGCTTCTCTTCCGGGACTTCTTCGCCAGTAATGGGAGTCAGCAGGTTGATGCCTTAAGCCTGGAAGACTATTCCTCCCCCAACTCCTCCCAGGTCTACCCTCCCTTCCCTAGCCAACAAACTGTGTGTCCTTCAAAAAAAAAAATTATTTATTGGTGGTTTAAAGTGTAAGTCTTAATAATGGAAAAATTGAATGGGAGAGAGTTTTGGATTAAATGCTAAAACACAGCTTCCTTTTGGCTCTCTTATGAATTAACTCATTTAGCTACTGAAAGTTGAAAAAGAGCCAAAGGAGACTTGGCTGGGTCTGCAGGAGAGGGAAGAAGGCAGGGAGCCAATCTGTGGGCACAGGCAGGTGGGAAGAAGCAGGAGGAGACAGGCCTAGCAGGAGGAGGTGCAAGGCTCCAGGTCTCCCTGTTCACTGTGCCTTTGCAGAGATACTCCATCATTAAGCCAGGGACCGGGTTTCCTTCCTGGCTTCAGGGGTCTTTTTGACTCTGTGGCCAGCAGAGCAATGGTCTATGGGAAGCAAGAAGGCAGTTCGGTTCAACATGACTAAGTAGCCGGTGTCGGTTTAAACCTGGCCCCAAATAGTTTATTTTAGGTGTATTTAAGCATAGCACAATTTAGTGGAAACTTATTCTAGTGAATAATTAACTCAATCGTATGTGCACAGTAAAGCGTACAGAAATCTCTTTAAGGAACAGTAAAGGCAGGGCGCGATTACATTGAAATCTTTTTAAGTGTGTATGACACTTTCTATAAAGACTGACTGACTGAGAAAAACAAGGGTGTGCTGGAGGGTCCGGTCTGGTCTCCGGTCACACAGACAGCACAGAGGTCACAGGCTAGAATGCATGTCTATCTGCTCCTAGGTATAATGATCACACTCCAGGTTCCCCTAAGCATCTGTGAGCACAAGAACCTCCACGCCAGGCAATTCCTATTTATTTCCTCTCTGTAGTTGGTGCACACACTGCTATTGGCTGTTGCATCAACTACTGACCTTCAAGTTTTCCCATTTGTTCTTCCATTTGTTGACTGAGGCCCCGTGAATAAGAAGTGATGGATGAGTAAAACAGGCAATAGTATTAATAGTGTGCTGTGTGCTCACGTGGGGTTATTTGGCAACAGGGGAGGGCTGGTTAGAGCCTGAGCTCATACAGAATCTCCGGGGAAACAATGGTCTTGTAGATAAATGAGAAAACAAAGGAAAAGCACCTTGGCCTTCCATGGTGGTTCAAGCTGCAGGAAGGAATCCTTTGTGGGTGACCAAAGGAAGATAAAAACCAGGTAGCTAGGTCTGCTATGAATATCCTTCTGTCCCTTTCTCTGAGTTCATGAAGCCTAGAGTTGTCCTCAGCCTTTGAAAAAACAAATCTAAAACAAAACTGAAAAAAAAAAAGAATTACTGATCTTCCTGACAGAGATGGTGAAGGGGGAGGTAAAAGAATTTTACTTATGTCTTTTTTTATAAAAATTTGCTTCATCCTACAGCAATCAGTAACTAAAAGTGGCATGCTTTGGGGTGGCGCTTTCTGCTACTTCCTCTGAAAGGGAAAATTACATAACATTCTGGTTCTCTTACATGTGAAGAGCGAATAATAATAGACCTCAGGCCTGCTGAGGACACTGAAGTAATTCATTTCAAGCCCTTGGGACCGGTATAGCAAACAGCCAGTGCTCAGTAAATGCAATCAAATTTCCTACGTAGGAAATCCTTTAAATTTTCCTAATGGAGAGGGAGGGAGGAAGAGGGACGGTGAGGGAGGGTGAGGGTTTGATCGCTGACTCGAGGGTGAGGGAGGCCATAGGTATGGCATTCTAATTTTTATTAGAATGTTTCTTAGAATACTCTTCCTTTTAGAAATTCCTGGAGATGGTTGAGCTTAGTGGCAACAGCTAATTAGAAAAGATTCGGTAGAGGTTACCATCAAATATCACTCATTAGTTGGCTTTGCAGGTAAAGATTCTTGCCTCCAAACATGATTACTTGAGTTTGAGCTCCAGGATCCACACCATGGAAGGAGAGAACCAACTCCTGTAAGATGTTTTCTGACCTCCACACTCAAACCATGGCAGGTAACCTACACACATGTACACATACACATACACAAAATAAATACACAAAATGTAATAAAAAGGAGAATCACACGCACGGGAAGGCTTGCTTCATGTAAAGGCGGTGGTGGGTGCTTAGCTTGTAGGTCTATAGAGGGCCACGTTAGAAAGAGAAACACAATGTAAGCATGGCTGAAGAGCTTTCCAAGCTGGAGCTGGGAGGCTATTATGTGGGCAGGACTGTGGATGGTTTTAAGTCCTACCTAGAAATACCTCCTTAACTACAGGCATCTGAATCATTAGAAATACTGAATCCAAAGGCCTAAGATGCATCAAGAGTTTCTTAGACTTAGTCTTTCGGACGCTTCCGTTCTGCGTATGCGTTCTTTCCTCCCACCGGTCATGCTGCCCTTGGTCACCCTCTGCACTCAGTAGCTCACATATGCTCCCACTCTTCCCACATTGTGTCAAGCATTCGTTCATTCAATACTTTCTGAACCCTTACCTTCAGGACGTCCTACAGATGCAGTTTTTAATTTTGGGTTGATTGGCCCTGAGAAATTAAAAAAAAAAAGCTATTATCCAGACCTACAGAAGGTGTACAATGAAAAGGAATAGGCTGAGGGAACATCCACAGGCATCTTGACTTTTCTGAGAAAGCTCAGTTTAGCTTCACCTGAAGTTGTGGGAAGAACTTTGCTTCTCCCAGTTTAACGTGACTAACACAGGGAGCCCAGAAAGAGAACTGGGGCTTTGCAGGGAGAGTCCTGAGACAGAAAGGGTTAAGGTCAGCAGTCATTCTGAGAACTGTCATTATTTCTGCCATCAAAGCAAATATTTACTAAAACTCTAAGTCACTTTTATCTGGACACCCCTGGACTTTGAAAATACACTGTTTACACGGGACAGATTGTTGAAAACACAGAAGGGCTTTGTGACTAAGCTCCTGCACTAGTCCCCAACAGCTCAGATTAAATCTCAAAGCAGTTACACTGGCATCTCCATTACTAAACTGAAACCAAGTTGTTGTCTGGTCTCCCTGGAAGTTAGGAGAAAGGGAACAACCATGTTTCTTAAACATTTTTGATGGGTGTGACTTCTAGTTCTGAAGTAAAACTGAAAGACGTGTGTTAAGGCCACAGCTGGTGGCACATACCTGCAATCCCAGTACTGAGGCAGGAGGATCATAAATTTGAGACCAGACTGGGCTACATAGCAAGATCCTATCTCTGCTACCCACCCACCCACCCACCCACCCATCCATCCATCCATCCATCCATCCATCCATCCAACAAACCAACCATAAATTACCTACAAAAGTCTCTCAACTAAACCCAAAACACATTGTGTTAGTGTGTTTATATACATATCTTAGAAAGAGAAAATCATCTTCATTTTCCTTGAAGAGGGTGTTTTGTTGTTGTTGTTATGAATTATGTGAATATGTGTATGTCTGTGTGGGTCTGTGCTCTAGAGTGAAATGTCGGAAGGGGTCAGAGAGGTCCTGTCATATCCTGGATTTACAGGTGGTTGTGAACCGCCCCATGTAGCTGCTAGGAAGTAAACTCTGGTCCCGCTGGCTCCTTGTTTTTGTTTGTGCCAAGGTCTTATTATTCAGCCTGACTGGTGTCAGACTTGTAGTCCTCCTGTTGAGGATACAGGCATGCACAAACCTGCCTGATTAGAAAACCATCCTTAGTGAGTGAGATTACTCTTATGGCTCTAGATTAGGAGAGCCGACCTGTTTTTCATGAAGAGGGCTTCTTCCTTGATGTGCAGACTTCTGGAGAAAGAGAGACAATTGCCCAATGAGAACTGGGCCTTCCTCATAAGAAAAGAAAGGGATTTCTCTATAGCTGTTCCTTGGGCGGTAACTTGGGAAACCTGTTCCAGTGGTTCTCAGCCTGGGGCTTGCAACATCTTTGTGGGTTGCATATTTTGTGCACACCAGATGTTTACATTACAATTCATAATAGTAGCAACATTAAAGCTATGAAATACCAATGAAATAATTTTATAGTTGGGGGGTCACCACAGCATGAAAAACTGTATTAAGGGGTCACAGCATTAGGAAGGTTGAGAACCATCATCAGGCTGAAGTGAAGTCTGTTGACGGAAAAGGACAACATGGCCTTCAAAGAAACTATACCAGGAGGACAGTGAAGGTTCTAGGTTCTAGGTTCCGCCCAAGCAACTAAAAATTTGGGATGAGCACAAATTTCAGGGTGGTATTTATTCAAAGTGAGACCCTCTTGAGATGCACATGGCACATTTAGTTTGCTGGAGTTTAAATCTTTGTATGAAGCATGGCTGGGCAACAGATACCGGGCAACTGAAATGGAAGAACTGAAGCCTTCGAGTATAATCTAGAGTAGGGGAAGGGCTGAAGGTGTCCTCAGAGGTGGGAAGGCTTGGGATGGCCATGGTGCTCAGTGGACTGGTGAACATTTCTAATTCTCTTCACTTGATTCTCGTAAGCCTCTGAGTTCTTGGATCATGAAGAGTTGCATCTTATGAAGAGGAGGAACCAGTGCCCGAGAGGAGACTCTGGACATGATGGACATCGGACGACTAGAAAAGTTTAATAAAAAGGATGTCACCATGCTTCTTCTAAGAATAACAGTGGTTTTGAGTGTCTCTAAGAGATGGGATCAACTCAACACACAGTAGGGCAACATAGGATTTGCAGCTGCAGCAGAAGAGTTAATTAAATCAGGGACACAAGTTTTGGCTGCATTTTCAACTTGGTCTGGCTGGCCATGTGATTGTGATGCATAATGCATTAGCTGGACAATGAGATCTATTCACTAATCCAAGCTAGCCCTGAGTTCCCCTGCATGAGAACTGGGGCTCTTCTCACTCACAGCAGTGCTGACTCTGTGTTTGCAAAGCCTGTGGGTGGACAGGGTTTTATTTTTTTAATTTAATTTTTTTAAAAGAAAACAAACTATCTTTTTTTCATTTTACATACCAATCCCAGTTCCCACTCCCTCTCCTCCTCTGATTCTCTCCACCTTCCTCCCCCCACCCCCCATCCACTCCTCAGAGAGGGTAAAGCACATTGCTTGGGCAAGGTCCAAGGCCCTCCCTACTCTATCTAGGCTGAACAAGGTATCCATCCAAAGAGAATGGGTTCCCAAAAAGCCAGTACAAGCAGTAGGGATAAATCCTGGTGCCAGTTCCAGTGGCCCCTCAGTCTGCCCCAGCCATACAACTGTCAACCACATTCAGAGGGATTAGTTTGGGCCTCTGTTGGATCCTTCCCTGCCAAGCTGGAGTTGCTGAGCTCCCATTAGCTCAGGTAGACTGTTTCAGTGGGTGTCCCCATCATGATCTTGACCTCTTTGCTCATATTCTCACTCCCCCCCACTCTTTGACTGGACTTTGAGAGCTCAGCCCAGTGCTGCCTGTGGACAGTTTTAAGGAGAAATTCTTCACAGATTTTTGCTACTGACTTCAATTACTTTTATTTAGTCTTTCTATATAAATGATATTTTTTTCTCCCCCCAATGTTTATTGAAATTACTGTATTTTATGTCTACAGTTTCTCAAATGTAGAAAATCTTAGCCACTATTTCCTCAGCTAGTTTTCTAATCCTCTTTCAGCTAATCCAATAATTCATGTTATTAGATGGAGTGGACTTCTTGAAAACTTATTGACTCTGATATCCTTTCACTCCTCTACCCTGCCCCCATTCAGGGCTCACGACTCTACACATCCTGGCATTTCCGCTGTTTTCTGTGGTTTTTTTTTTTGGTATTTTAATTTTTTTCTCCAACAGAGAGTATAACTCTTTCCTGATAGTCTATGTTAGGTAGAAACAGTCATGAGGAGCTAGTTACAAAACCTCTCAAAAGATGACAAGAGACTATCTCTCCCAGAATCCTCAGTTGGTCTCTTGTTTGGGTTCATTGATCCTAGTGGTCACATGTTCACAATTAATCTGTTACTTTTGAAAGAAGTTCAGTTTGTGAGTTTTCAGGAAAGGTTGATCTAGATAAAGGTGGAATTAGCTTTTCTCCAAGTCAGCTTCTCAACCTCTGCAGTAGTAGCATTGAGGGTTGGATATGTTTTTTGATGTATTGGGTTTTCTGATCATTGTATAATATTTAGCATCATCCTTGTTACCTACTCAGAGGTTGCTAGAACCATCTCTATCCCAATTAAGATAGTTGATATTGCAGGATGCCCCTGGCATGGGAACAAAAAAGTTCTTGGGTAAAGAGCAGCTATCCTAAATTAGCTCCATGAGGAGGTAGGAATACATAATAAAATATAAAAATACAAGAAAAAGAGAGACAATAATTACAACTGTCCACTGTAGTCTTCATTTATACTATTTTGTAGTGAGGGGTTATACAAACAAATACTTTAGAAATGTAGTTTGGATATGATATAATATATAGTTTGGATAGGATAAATAGACTATAGACAGCTAGCAGAATCCAGTTAGGTACATACATGTGCAATAACACAATGCAAACTTAAAACCCAGCAACGTGTGGCACAGAACACACTATTGTGCATATTATCATTACAATTATTGGCTCATATTTCATTTTTCCTGCTTCCAGTCACTCACTTATTTGCTTATTCAAGGTTTTACTATGTAGCTGAGGCTGGCCTTGGACGTACCATCCTCTTTTCTCTGCTTCCTAAGTGCTTGTGTTGCAAGCATGTATCACCATGCTGCAGGATTTTGAAGACAAGCTGAGAGTGGTGGCACATAACTCTTGCCCTAGCATTTGATCCTCAGAGACAGGTGAATCCTCTACAAATTAAAGGTTAGCCCTGATCTACATAGTGAATTCTATACCAGGGGTACACAGTAAGACCCTGTCTCCAAAAAGAATTTTAAGAAAAGATTTGTTTGTTTCTTTATGTATTTGATGTAGATGGGTGTTTTGTCAGCACATCTTCACAGCAGAAAAGAGCATCAGGCCCCATGGGACTGCAGGCATAGACTGTTGTGAGCTTCCGTGGGGTTGCTGGGAATTGAACTTAGGATATTTGGAACAGCAGCTAGTGCTCTTAACTGCTGAACCTTCTCCAGAAAAAAAAAAAAAGATTTTTAAGTTGAGCATTACATAAGATCTGCAACTGAGCCCTGTTTGTTTTTATGGTATGATGAGATTAAATGAGAGTGGAAAGACCACAGGATAAATCTGAGGAAAAATAAAAGACTATTTTGGGGACCTCTGTTATTTTGTGGTGTGCTGAACAGAATTAGGGGCTGTTCTCCTAAGTACCATACAGGGACTGACAAGAACACTGTTAGAAGATTAGCTGTGGTCCATTTCAGATGAGCTCCCAAGAAGCAAGCTGGCCTCCTTCTAATGTCAGGCTCACTGGGGATAAATAAAGAGTCAAAGCTTAGTCATTGGAGCTTTCTCAGTTCAATGAAAATATCATTAAGGTCCATCTGTTGCTTCCCTTATAAGCATGTATCTTCTAAACAAAAGGACTAGTTGCAGAATCCCGAGTTTACAAAAGTACTTCTCAAGTAATTACCTTGTTGAGTGCAAAAAATCCTTTGAGACTAAGTTGTGATTGTCACCTTCCCACCACTGTGACTAAACACCTGACTTGAACTACTGAAAGGAGGAAGGATTTATTTGTGCTCGTGGTTTCGGTTCTGTCTGTTGCTAGCTGGCTTCTTTGCTCCTGGGTCTGTAACAAGGTGGAAGACAGAAGTGGAGGGATGCTACTCACCCCATTTGATGAGAAGAAGGTGGGGGTGGGGAAGGAATAGAGTGTAGTTTACCAGGACACACCTCCAAGAATGTACTCCCTTCAGTTTGGTCCTACTTCCCAAATATATGTTACTCCAAATAATGCATCAAATAATGAAATAATAATTCATCAGTGGATGCATTAGTTGTTACGCTCAGTACTCTATCCCTTTTCCTCTCCTAAACCCAATGTCTGAATCTCGCTATAAGCCAAGCTGTCAACACACGGCAACTTTTCACATCAAAAATAATAGTGTTAGTATTAGTTCCCCTTTGGAATTGTGGAAATGGAATCTCGGTGCTTTAAACAACTTCGTCAAGGTCACACAGGTAACTGGAAGAACTGGCGTTTGATCCCAGATCTGAATCCTTTCATTCTGAATTTCATTCCTATCCTCTGCTTTAATCTGCTTCTTTAGGCAGATAGCTCAGGGAACAGTAGGAGGGAGGTATTAGCTGCTTGCCCACTTGCTCTGGGTCTCTAGAAGTTCCTGTAGCGCACTTCACTACCACATGATCCTCGTCCTCACCTTGCCATGTGGTGGTAGCATGCCCTCTCCCTAGACAGTCCTCATTTGAATGGAGCTTATTTTGGACAGATTATTCCTAGAATTGTGTGTGCAACTTACACAAATAACACGCTTCTAACCCCCTCGGGCCACCTAAATCCTGCCTTGGAACAAGGATTGTTGCTTTGCTATAGCCTGCAGGGTTCTGAAGTGCAAGGAAAAGGCTTTGATACTTGAGAGCAGTCATTGAACCAAAAGCGCTGGAGTTACCCAGACATAGTCAGCAATGAAGGATTTCTAACCACACATTAAACTTTCTCGAAAAGAACCTGTATTTTGACAAGATCTCTGAATGAATCATATATACATGAAAGTGTAAGAAACAATATGTTAGATCCAAGCATCTTCTCTGTCTCCTCCAAGTCCTCTTTAGTGTTTTTTTGTTTTTTTTTTTAAACGCAACTGCAGTTAACCCAGGCAATTCCGATAATTCCTATGGGCTGTGCCTAACCACGTCAGCAATGTTATGACTGTTGCTTGGGCAGTTAAGGCTGATGTCCACAGACAAGGTCCACTTCAAAGTATTTACAATATGAAGTCATAAAAAGGGGCTTATCTGTTAGATTACTCTTCCAGGAACATGGCTGCACTGACAGGTACAAGGTGGCTCACAGTATCACACAGGGACATGCTCTCTAGTGCCAGATGCATTACACGTATGCTAGTCCACACAGAATAAATTGTGGTGTCTCAACATTTGATATGTGGAGGATTTTCACAGGCAACACAAGTTATTCTGTGGCATCTCAGGAATGCAGACAGTTATGTTATTAGAATGATAATGAGGCTAGGTCCCAATTAGGTTTCCAGATTTGTGGTGCATGAACTTTAAGTGAAGGAAATATGATTTCCCTGGGCCACAGTTTTTGTAAACGAAGGGATTATACTAAGGACTCTTAGTATAAGCACACTGAATCAGAGAAACACATCATCACCAGACAGGGTTGGCTCAATCACCTTTACAATAGCTGCAAAACAAGGCTGCGATCACGTGGGCACACTGGATATCAGTTTATGAAACTTTCCTAATTTAGTCACGACAATGATAAATACGAAGCAGCAAGAACCGGGTAAGGACTTTGAGCGACTGTTTACACTATTCTTTGAGGAGAAGCTAAGTGATAGCCACTGACTAGGCCACGGTGATTGCAAGTGGCTGCTGTGAGATTGACTCATGAGCTCAAAGTTCAGAAGCCTCTGGGACACATTTACAGAAACAGAAAACAACATTAAATCTACTTCCAATTCTGGAAGGAGGTATCCTCCCAAGGCAAAGCCAACTTTGTCAGTTTGGCTTCTTTGTTTACTAAAGGCTGAGTAACTACAGCTTGCACAATTGACTAAAACGTTCCAGTTGAAAGCATCTTACACATCCTTTGTTCAAAAAGTTAATTCTAGGATATCTGTATAATATAGAGAATAATAACTAGACACACAACTATTAGCTAGCAAATATTAATATTTTGGCATTTTAAAAGTTTTTTCTTTGTAGAAATTTGTTATAGCCACAGTTAAAGTCACACCCATGCCTACACGTTCCTCAAAACCATGATTTTCTGGTGTGTATGTGTGTATGTGAACACTGCTAAGTCCCCTTAGGCAGTTTTCAGTGAACTTCTCTACCCTTCTCTGTGACTATGTTTTCTGTGAAGCTCTGGAATTTTCTTGATCATGTAATCAAGTGTGGAGGAACAATACCAAAATAAGCAATGCAATAATGTAAGACCAAGGCAAACGCATGCCATGTAAAGACTAGTATGCCTTTATTGCAAATAAGCCAATAACTGATGGGAAGCTAGGGAAAAGGATAACATTTTCAGGTTCTTGATATTCTGATGGTAATGCATTTGAAAAGGCACTGTGTTTCCCCAAACAAGATAGTAGGCCAGCTGCCCAAAGAAATGACCAGTTCACTCACATACCGTGCATTTGCCTTTGAACATTCGTTCCTTCCTCTCTTCTTAAGTCTTCTTCCTTCCCTGTCTTGAGTCTCTTTGCTCTGTTTCCCAGAATTCTTCGCTAAATAAACCATCAAGTCCCTATCTCATAACTGACTCTGATTCAAATAATTTGGGAATAAATTATCAGGAGCTTTATTGCATAGTTGAAAAATGTGATCTAATTTTTGTTGTTGAGGCTGGTTTTGTGTTTTTAACATGACTTGTGCTTGCAAAACATTTTGTATTTGAAAAGGAGTGTTTTGTAATTGCTGAGTGTGGACTGATACACATGTCACTTAGATCAAGTTTGTTAACTCTGTGGTAGAAAATTTCTAATTATTAGGGTTTTGCCTTTTTGATAAATTCATGCAAGAGATGTATGATTTTAGACTTATTTTAAGGTTGTCAGTTTTGATTTCTGTATTCTGAGGCTATATTGATAAGTGCATATCATTTAAAGAGTAGAATGTCTTTTATTTCAAATAATACATTTGCCTTAATGCCCATTGCCCATTTTATCTTCTAATATAGTTTATTCACTTGTGGTTTTTGTTAGTGTTTTCCTGGTTAAACATTTGTCATTATTTCCTTAAAAAATTTCCAGCATAATGATGATTTATTATTTATCTCATGATCAACACATAGTCACATTTTGCTTGCTTTATCCAATTTTCAAATTGCTTAAATCCTTGTTTAACTGAGGAGTTTGATGTTCAGATTGCCTACCATTTGATTGTATTTCTATCTTACATATTTCTTATGTCTTTTTCTTAATAAACTTACATATAAATCAAGTTTTGTTGAAACATGAGTAGAGTTCATTTAGTGTATAGCAACGTTCATCATATCATGATAGAGTGTATAATTGTAACAGAGAACATGTGCTCAATGAAGACAGAAATTTTTGATATTTACCTTTTACAGAAAAAATTGTCAGTCTGTTTTAATGAATTCAAGTATTCCTTGTCTTTCTCCTGTTAGAGTCAGAGATTGTAATTTTATTTCTATAATAGTTAACCTTACACTAAAAATCATTCTGAGTCAAATATCTTTACTTTTAAAAGAGAGAATAAATTTGCTACATTTATTTACTTATTTGCATGCAAGTGAATGGTTTGTGTTGTGTGTGCATGTCGCTGTGTACATGTGTGTATGTGTACGTGTGTGTATGTGTATGTCTCTCTTTCTGTGTGTGTGCACGTTGCTATGTACATGTGTGTGTGGTCACGTGTGTGTGTATGTGTATGTCTGTCTGTCTGTGTGTATATGTGTATGCATATGTCTCTTTGTGTGTGTGTGTGTGTGCACATGCGCGCACATGCTCAATCACATGCCCTGCACCTTGCCTGGGCAGCACAGCAGAGCTGACTCTGGTGACAGGGGTATGGGTAAACCCCTGAGTGTAGGAGATCTGGCCCTGTCCCTCATCTGCCTTGTGGTTGTGTGGGTGGGGGAGAGATGTCTCTCCCCACTCCTCACTGCCTGTGGCAGTGGGGACAGGAGGCTCTGGAGTCATAAGAGCTGTTTCTGCCTCTCACCAGCTGCAGTACTTAGGTGAATGGCCCATGTACCTTGCCTGGGCAAGGCAGTGGAGTTGGCCCTAACGGTCCACCCACGTGTGGGAGAGCCTACCCTGAGGACATGGAAGCAGGAGAACTGACCCAGTCCCTTCATTCCTTGCTCATAGCTTCAAGGGGATAATTAGCCAGGACAAGGCTGGAGAGCTCACCTTGGTGGCGAGGACAGGGGAGAGCTGGCGGGCTGTCCAGCCCTGCAACTACCCAGGCCCCGATCCAGGGTTATAGTTGTTCCACCCGAACATCCACCTCATCTGTGATCTGCAGGAGCATGTGAAAGGGCTGGTCCTGCAGACCCAAAGCTGCAGGATCTCTGTGATCCAGGGGCAACAACAGGATATTCAAGAAGAGTTCCAGTGAGGCCCAACATTGATAGCGTAACAGAAACCAGAGACCTTGAGCCAGACCAATGACTCTCTGCAATGAACACTTGCAAGCAAAGATAAATGGACAAAAGGTTTGCTATGTGACTCACTGTGTCACACTACAGTTTCCGTGATGAGATTTTTCTTTTTTTTTCCTTAAATTTTATTTTATTTTTTTTGAGGGGGGGTTTCGAGGGCAGAGGGTAGATACAAAGGAATGGGGAAATGAATGGAATTGAGACACCTGATGTGAATGACACAAAGAACAAATAAAAAGGAAGTTAAAATAGAAATGGAGTGGGGGCATAAAGGAGGAAAAGAGTGTGGGGATGGGAGGGGAAGGAGAGAGACATAAACCTGGGCTGACACTTTAAACTGATAAGAACAGATACTACACTTGATCTTAGCCAAAAGGCCGAGAAGCGATGGGCTGACACTTTATAAATGAAAATAATTAAAATCCCTACCAACAACTGCTCCGTGACCATTTCCCCTGTCATTTGCAATATTCTCCCTTTCTTTAGTATTTTCAGTCTCTTTATTTCTTCAGGAGTCCAACTCTCAGGCTATAAAAATATACAGGTTTCCTTTTGTTCAAGATAAAAATTTATGTCTTTCTCTTGAGGTATCTCTCTTAAGCTCCTCTTTTCTTCTCTTTGCCAAACTAATCTTTTCAAAGTATTCTGCCACAGTCTGCAAATTTGTAGTCAAATCATTAAATCACCTTTTCTTTTCTTTTTAAAGACAGGGTCTCATGTAGCCCAGGCTGGTACTGAACTCACAATACAGCTATGAGAGGACCTTGAACTCCTGACCCTCCTGCCTCCACTGCCCAAGTGCTGGGATTCCAGATGTGTGTGTGTGGCATCACAGTTGGTCTCCAGTCAACTTTCTACCGTCTTCCACAAGCTCAGCTATCAGCATGACGTTATAGTCAAAATCTTGCTCCTGGTAGTTATTGATGACTTTAATCAAGATGAATATTATAGGATGTGCCTCATAAATATTCATTGTATTGGAGGAAGAATTAGAGAATAAAAAAAGGTGGACTGTTTTTCTAATAAACCTTGGGGTCAAAGATGGCTTGAACTTTTTCCAAACACAAATTCCTAGTCAGTAAAAGTGATCTGGACCAACTTTATCCAGCCTGTCATCTTTCAATTCTTATAACATTTTGAGTTACTGTGAAATACAATGCCTAGTGTTTAAATGCTTTCCTTCACATTATTAAGACATTTATGAGATTCATTTTCTGCACATCAAGTCATCTGAGAGCATCTTGGTTTGCATTACTTTGCCTCCAGCACATTCAACCCTGGGACAGGATTTCATTGCTAACCATAGCTAACCTAGCTCTCCACTGATTGCTGTTAGATTACTGATCCTTTGCATGAGAAGTTACACAGATAATATTTTTTCCTTAAGTTAAATACTGTTACGAGATACAGCTTTAAAAATGAGTGCGTGAAGATTAAATTATTTTTAAGTAGCTAGAAAACAGCATATTTTACTGACTTGTCCTAGAGATTCCAAAGTGCAGATTTGAGCATAACTTCCTGTTTTTTAGAGGCATGTGATGGTAGTCTGCAAACATGAGCAAATCTGAGAACGCTCTACTATTTATTTATTGCACAACCACAAACCCATAGCCTAGTGGATGTTAATATTTTCTGGGAGTGACAGCAGACTTTGGAAAAGATAACAGCTATAAAAAGTCCACAGTGATCCACAGTGCAGAAGCCTAGCTTTTTGCAACAGAAAGGACTAGGGTGAAGAGCATATTATGTTGGTAATAACAGCCCGGGAATGGCAGGGCTGACTTTAATTCTGATTTTAACATCTGGCAGGGTAGGATAATCTAACATCTTGCAGGGCCTCCAGTTCCTCAAAAGAGAGGCCTGAGTTTCTGATGATTAACATCTTTTCCTTTGTTAAGGTCTTTGTTTATTGAATCAGCAACTCCTCTGATAGGAGGAATGTGTATTGGTGGTGGTTCATGTCAGCAGTAGAAATGTGGGCTATAGAATGAAAAAGAATAAAGGCATGACCTTTTGGCAGAAAGAGTGCTTAATCTTTTAATCTGGATATTTGATTCCTATAGATCTGAACTGAATATTTATGTGAATTATTGAAGGAGATTTTGAAGTCCCGAGACATGTTCATCTAAACATTATGCAAGACCAACATATCAAGTTGGTAAAACTAGGGGCACTTACACCACTTTCAATTATTTGCTTTGAATTTAAGGCCATGAGACCTAAATCTCCTTGATCTCCATAATAAAAATTCAAATAATTTGAATAATTTGTTTCTTAGATATAGCTGATGGAAGGATTTTCCCTTTTATGCTTATTTTAAGACATGCTAATCTCTGGGGCTGAGGAGATGGCTCAGGGGTAAAAGGTGCTTTCTGCTCCTGAAGAGGACCCGGGTTTATTCCTAGCACCCATCTGATTCACAAGCATCTGTAACTGCAGTCCCAGAGGAGCCGATTCCTTCTTCTGGCTCTGTGATCAGTGCATAGTAACAAATACAGACATAAAGCTGATATACATAAGGAAAATATACTAA
>JAQHUG010000005.1:15268132-15297402 GCA_028555095.1 Dicrostonyx torquatus
GGTCGTGGCCTCTTATACTATATATGCTGGTGCAGAGCCTGCGTCTGCCCCTCTTTCTTCCCTGGCTGCTCTTTCAGATTGCTGAATTCGATCTCTGTTCTCTGGTCAAGCAGAGAATTCTAATTTGTGAGTTTACCCCTAAATAAATAACTATCTATTTCTCAATTCTGAGCTAGTGTGGGATTTCTTTTAAGCGTCCATTTTCACAACGTTGAGACAAAACCACCTGACAGCGAGAGAGCTAACTGGCATTGGTGTAGGCTTTTGGAATCTCAAAGCCTGCCTTTGATGACAAATCTCCTCCAACAATACCACACCTCCTAATCCTTCCCAAACAGTTCCACTAACTGGGGACCAAGTAGTCAAATATCTGAGTCTATGGGGGCCATTCTCATTCAGACCACCATAGACTCCACCTTTAACTAAGGAGCTATTGGTAGTCTCTGGTTGTTGGGGGAAGGAGAATTAGTCTTCTTTAAGGTTTTGATTTGACCAGTGGTTTGTTATTCTTGCTCTAGCTACTGCCCTCACCCATGCACATATGGACAGTACTCAAAGGACTTAGTGTGTATTAAAGAATAATTAAAAGAAAGAGAAAACCCTAAACAAAACATATTTTTAGTTTATTACTGGAGGATTTCATGTGAGTATGCAATGTATTTTGGGCATACTCTTTCGCCCTCTGCTAACTCCTGTAAGAGCCCTCCTCCACACCCCTTCCCAACTTCATACACTTAAAAAATAATAAAGCACTGAACCTAATTCAGGGTAGAGAGTTCTTAATATTCCCAATTTGCAACTGACAAAACTGAGGTCAAGTTTAGTCAGTTTGAC
The DNA here is from genome assembly GCA_028555095.1 of Dicrostonyx torquatus. Taxonomy (NCBI): domain Eukaryota; kingdom Metazoa; phylum Chordata; class Mammalia; order Rodentia; family Cricetidae; genus Dicrostonyx; species Dicrostonyx torquatus. The sequence continues at coordinate 15,268,967 of JAQHUG010000005.1, forward strand.
CAGTCATACTGATGCTACATAAGAGAATCCCATAGTCATAGACTACTTTGACTCAGTGTATCTACCTATAGAGGTAGATTTTGGTTAATAAGCAATAGTTGGTGAGGGATAATTGGTCATTTATACTTTCTTTGTTTTGTTTATGTATATATTCTAGGTTTATCTCCAATAAATTTTTTGATTAACAAGAAATTATTTCTTGCATTGTTGGTGATGAAAACCAAGTTCTTTTACATTCTAGAAAAAGGAATTTTTCTCTTCTCTTCTTTCTTTCTTTCTTTTTTCTCTTTTACTTTACTTTAAGAGACAGGATCTCATATAGCCAAGACTTGCCTTGAACTCCTTCCTGATCCTTTCCACCTCTACCTCCTAAGTGCTTATAGGAATCACAAGAACATTACACCAGCCCATTTAGAGGAGACTTAAGTCTATTTACTGTTAAAGGATGATAGATACTTTTGAGTACACTAAAAATTCTGTTTGTGCCGGGCGGTGGTGGCGCACGCTTTTAATCCCAGCACTCGGGAGGCAGAGGCAGGCGGATCTCTGTGAGTTCGAGACCAGCCTGGTCTACAAGAGCTAGTTCCAGCGCAGGCTCCAAAGCTACAGAGAAACCCTGTCTCGAAAAAAAAATTCTGTTTGTAAAACTATAAAGATTTCTTTATGAGTTCGCTAGAGTTTTCATAACAAGTGTACTTCATGGTTTAACAAAAGCAGCTTAGCTTTTCACAGGTCTGGAAACTTGAAATAGTCTCAGATGAAGGTGACAAGCTGACATCTTCTAGGGTCCCTCTCCTTTCTGAGGCTCATCCCTCTTGATCTTTATGTCCCTCCACCCCATCCCCCTATGTGTGTGTGTCTCTTACTGTTTAGCTTTTATAAATCAAGATACCAGTCACACTGGCTATGATTTCATTTTAGCATTTCTTTTTTAAAGGCCCTGTTTCTAAATGTAATCATATTTTGACATAAAGAGGGATTAAGATTTTAATATGTAAATTTTAGGGGTGTACAATTCGGCCCATGGAATGTTCATCACAGAATCTCTAACTTAAATAACCCAAGGCATTGTCAGCTGATTCTAGTGGTGAAATCTTACAGATGTTTGAGGAAACCCCATGTCTTCTCTTCAAGTAAGTAATTTCTGAGATGCAGTTTATTTTCTGAGTAAACTTTATAAAGCTTGTCTGCAGACTCCAGAAACGGTCATCAACTGGCATGATGCTAAAGACATACATTACACAGAAGGGATTCAAGGCCCCAAGATGGTCATCATACTGTCATGTATGTATACTGTCATGTAAACCAGGGTGTTTTCCATTTGTGAGTCAAAAGGTCTTCAATGTTTGCATTATCTAAGATATGTTATTTTATTTAGTTAAATTTCTAGGGTCCAAATGAGAACTATAATCCCTCCAGCAAACTCCGTCAGCTCCACCTGAAAAGCAGTTTTCTTCCCCCCACCCACCTTTTCAGTGATGATTGGCTCACTTAAACCTCGTGGCAATGGAAAAATGGAACACTGGCTTCAGAGATGGTATAGTAAACTGGTGGGAGAAATTCTACTTTCTGTTTCTCCATCCTTGTCGAGTTCAACGCAAAATGCTAGTATTAGGCCCATGTAAGGCGGGCCTCTTACCACAGTGTCCCAGCGGTGGTGAGGAAATGGCTGGAGAGGAAACCCCAAGTGAGTCCTGCTATTTACCCCCTGTGCTGCTTCTTCATGCCTTTCTAGTGGATTCTAGACCCTCAGAGGTCTAGTCCTGCTTCTTGCTTGCCACCATCCCATCTCCTCCCAGCTGTCTGTCCCCACCTCGCTTTACTACCTATCTAGCAAGCCAGGCCAGAGCTCAGTTTCCCTTCTCTCGAACGCCTTTTGTGAGCAGTCCTTCAATACTGCTGCCTTCTCTAGGTGTTTGCAAACTTTCCCATGGAATTCCCAGAACACGGGAAACTCTTCTTGTCTTGGGTTGGTTTTATCTTAGTAATGCCCACGAGATAATTAATCCTATGGATAAATAAATAAGGCACTCTTACCTTTGTTTCTTCTATGGCTGCCTAACATATGGCCCCAGAACTTTGCCACTTAAAGCCTAAAACATCACACATCTCATCTCAAAGTGTCTGGAGAGACAACTCTGTCTTAAAGTTTCTTATTTAAAAGTTGCAATAAAAATGATAGTAGGGTTGAGTCTCTGCTGATGTTCTAAATTCATCTGTATGTAGGTTTTCCCTTTTTTTTCTATTTTATTGAAACAGTCTCTCTGTGTGGCCTGGAGCAGAGTCCCCCTGCCCTTTCCTCCCAAGGGCTGGGATTCCCAGTGTGCACCACGTGTCTGGTTTGCCCTGAGGTTTCTTTGCCTGTAAAGTGAAGCTCAGCTCTGCTTCTTCACAGTGTTGAGAACTGGTCCAAGTCAAGTGTCATCTGATAGCTTTGACTAGGGTTAGGTGTATGGCTCCCAGCCTTGGGGACCTAGATCTCAGAGAGCATGACTGCAGTCACCAGTACCTGGAACAGAGTGACTGCTTAATTAATGTTCACTTACTTATAAACACACACACACACACACACACACACACACACACACACACACACACACACGGCGGAAGGAGGAACACAATCAGCTCTGGTGCTAAGAATCTCATCTTAATGTCTTATATGATCCAGGTTTCCCCAGAGTGTCAGTACCAGGCTAAACAACTGTTTCTGAGTGAATTCAAAATGGCCATCATGCGTCTTTCAAGGGTTCAAGTTTGCTAGAGAAGTTGATTGCAAACCACGTCAGTTTCATCTGATGCAATTTGCCAAGTCATCCCAACTTCCCTGGATAGGATTGGAGGCAGCATTCAGAGGCCGATATTAAGTAGTTAGCCATCCTATCACACAGTACTATTGTTCTCATTTTATGCATGAGGAACCCTGGACATTGTGGACTAAGTAGTTTGTTCAGTCACATGGCTAATAAATAAATAAATAAAAAACCTGGATACAAAAGCAGGCAGTGTGATTTCCAAAGCCTGAACATCTGTGTATAGAATTTGAGTTGGATAGAGGAGGGAAGGGATAGAGAGAGGAGTTATTCACGAAGGTGGTGGGAGTGGTTATGTGCAAGTGAGGGCCAGGGCTGGAAAGAGCTTCCCTGAGCCGGGAGAAGCAGCACCAAGTAGGGCAGGAAAGGGTTTGTGTTCCTGCAGTACCATAATTAAGCCTTGTCAGACCTCTGATTGAAAAGACAGATAGGCAAGGAATTTTTGCAAGAAGGGTGACCTTGCCTAGGAGGCAAAGATCGGGCTAAGGAATGTGCACAGGGTCGGTATGACGGGAAAAGCTGAATATGAGCACAGCCAGACCCCAGCACATGGGGCAAATCCAAAGTTGGAGCTGGGACATCCTCAGAAGTGTCAGCCAAGAACACGATGTTCTGGAAGTCAAATGTATCCAGCAGCCTTGAGGACAGAGAAGGAGGCCAGCCTGGATGGTTTAGGTTTAGACAACTGAGAAACTGCAGTAATAGTCACTGAAGATTTTATTGGCTTTTTTCCTTTTTGGTGGTAGGGCTCAAACCCAGGACCTTGAATAAAGTAGGCCAGCATTCTACCATTGATACACATCCTTAGGCCTTGATCTTTTTGAGATAGGGTCTTGGTGTGTATCCCAGGCTGGTCCTGAACTCATTGTCCTCCTGCATCCCTACTCCACATCCCAAATGCTGAGATTACTTGACTTAAGGCCTTGCTGGGTTTACGATAGTATCCATATTATTTGGTGCCTTTGATATTTTATTGTGGCATATTAAGAGGTCATGATACCCCTAAGCTATCAGAGGCTAAAGAAATATAGAGATGCATTTTCCACTAGAGCTTATTACTTTCAAACATTAACTTTGTGATGCCTTATGATAGTAACCATGAGATCACACAGGAAGAATGAATAAAATGAGAGCTGTGTAAAGTGGGTGCCATATGAATTTTAGATCCTTCGGTGCCACTCTTGAGTGTGGCGCTTGCTCCCAGGAGACATCAGATCTGTGTGAGAAGACATTTCTCATGATACCAATGGCATCTCTCTACGGACAAACTTTTATTTTATCCCAGGACTTCTTGGAGAAAAGAAAACAAAATTTTAGGGACATACAGCGCCGATAGAGTTCCTTTTTGTGGCTCTCAAACAAAATCACTGTAGATTATTCTTTGTGTGCCTGAAAGACAGCTGGCTTCACAAACAACAGCTCTGCCGTCTTCCTTTTTTGGAGTGGCCACTTTTATGTGTAGCAGTACCGGGAGAGGGCCAGTGAGAGAATAATCTACAAACTTACACTTGAGTGTGGGCTTCACCTTCGTCTGAGACAGCATCTCATATATCCCAGGCTGACCTCAGACTTGCTGTGTAAGGGAGGATGACCTTGAATTTCTTCACTTCCTGTCCCTGCCTTCCAAGTACTGGAATCTCAGGCTTATATCACCAGGCCTCATGTATGCAGTGCTCGGATTTGAACCCAGGGCTTCATGCTAAGGAAGCGTTCTGCTAAATGGTTTCTACATCCTTTCCATTTTCCCCTCCTCTTTCCTCTCTCCCTCTGTCCCTTCTTTCCTTCCTTCCTTCCTTCCTTCCTTCCTTCCTTCCTTCCTTCCTTCCTTCCCTCCCTTCTTCCTTCCTTTTTTGTTGTATTTCCGTGAACTGAGGATCAAAACTGGAGCCTCTGTGTTCGTTGGCAAGCACTCTGCCACTGAGTTACATTCCTGGCCCGATTTGCAATTCTACTAACAGGATGCTTCATGCTACCAGCATTGTATTAATACTAAGGTGTAGCAGGAAGTCATCTGAAACCTCTAAGAGAAATAGGAAGAATCGCACTGACATCTTTTTTTAAATTATTATTATTATTAGTTTTAATAAAGAGTGATTTTTAAAAATGTTTTATTTAAATTTCATTATGTGTGTGCATTGGTGTGAAGGTGTCAGATCTTGTGGAACTGCATTTTTAGGCAGTTGTGAGCTGCTGTGTGGGTACTGGGAATTGAACCTGGGTCCTCTGGAAGAGCAGTCAGTGCTCTTAACCGCTGAGCCATCTCCAGCCCCCATCTGACATCTTAATGGCATGAAAAATAAAATTCTTCCTGTACTCAATCAAATTGATAATCAACCAAACACAATCTTTGTAAGTCAGTATATCAGACAACAAAGAAAAATGTATGGAGAAAGCATTTCATTAGTATATTAACAATTCATGTAATAATAAGAAAAAGTTGATTGATTAATAGCAAAATGGTCAAAGTACAGAATTGGCATCTCAGAAAGTTAATATTATGGCCAGAAATGTCTCCCCTAGTGTGTATGTTGATATCCCAACTTTCATCTTTCAGAATGTATTTAGAGATTGGGCTTTTTGAAGAAGCAATTATGCAAGATGAAGTAATTAGGCTGAGTTTAATCCAGTATACTCTCCCAGGAAAAGTGCTTAGGACATACACCTACGGAGGAAGGACAAAGTAAGACAGATTTCAGTCAAGGAGGCGGGCTCAGATGAAACCACACCTACCAACACTGGAATCCTATACTCCTGGTCTACAGAATTGTGAGAAAATAAAATTCTATTGTTCAAAAATACCAACTCTGTGGCATTTTATTAGCAAACTAAATGACTCAAAACTGTAAATACTAAAATACATACAAATTAAACAGTAATTTGAGCAGATAATGTCACACATTTGTGTCATATACTTGTGGGTAAGACTATTACTTGGTATGTACTTAGAAGAGCAGTTGGCAGTAACAAAAAATTGATATATAGCAGGGCATACACCTAATCAAAGTTCCAGGGGAGCAGAGAAAGGTAGAGCTCTGTGAGTGTGAGGCTAGCCTGGTCTACATAGTGAGTTCCAGGCTAGCCAGAGCCATACAGTGAGACTCTTTCTCAAAACAAATTGATATCTACATTTCCTTTGACCAAACAATTCTACCCCAAGCAGGATTTATATGTGTAATACCTTAACATTTATCAGTGAAAAACAACCAGTGTGTCCTTCAAAAGGATAACGAAGTGTGAACAATTCATAGGATGGAAAAAGTGGGCTCTTAAAGAAAAGGAATGAGATAATTAACCGTGTTAAAAGGAAACTGTCTGTGACTTGGAAGAAGTCTATGATGTAGTGTTAGTTTGAGAGTAGTGGTGGACAGGCTGGGGAGACATCTTGGTGGGGACAGAGTTTGCTGCACAAGGGTGATGACTTAAGTTTGTGTCCCTTTAAAGCCCATATAACCATGTGGCCATCATAATGCTTATAACCCTAGCTCTGAGAAATGGAAAGGAAAACCCTGGGGCCTAATTGGCCTGCCAGTTTGTCTAATTGGCGAACTCCAGGTTCAAAAAAATAAGATGGACAGTGATCTAAGAAGACACCTAATGTCACTTTCTGACCTCTACATGCATATACATGGGCACATGAACCCATATGTCTATACTTGTACACACAGGTCATACATACCCATACATGCACACACCTACATATGGAGAGTAAAAGTAGTAGTGAACTAGTAAGACAGAGTGGTCACATTTATTTATTTATAGCTACTGTATTCTTTTTGCTAGTTTAAGACATAAAATAAGATCTTATTTTCTTTTTTGGAAAGTAATGAACATTATGTAAAGATACTGCCATGATTGACTTTGATTGTCAACTTGATGGCACTTATACTTAACCCCTAGGCATGTCTGTGAGGGATTTTTCTAGGTTATGTAAATTGAGGAAGGAAGATCTACATTCATAGTGGGTGGCACTATTTCATTGGTGGGGTAGCCGAGTCACAACAGTCATCTCTGCTTCCTGACTGTGGACACAGTGTGACTAGTCACGTCTTCCTTGCTGCCATGACTTCCCCATGGTGATGAACTGTATCTGTCTCAAATCATTTAGTATGTCTAATTGGTTATTCTTCCAGAAAGCTTTAAAAATTTGTTTTAAGATTCTATCAAAACACTCAAAATTGGATAAATTATTGGCACAAATCCCAGAAGATGCTTCAATAGCACACATATATGTAAAACGAAAAAGCAAACCAAAATCAGCAGAAGTTTAAAGTGTTTTGTAACAGCCACATAATTAAAATGGAAAGAATGTTCTGGATAAAGGTTTCTATTACTTAAACCTTTGTCTCTTTGTGAACTGGATAACATGAGAAGAAATATCTAAGTTTCAAGGGAAATAGGAATAAGTGTTTATCTGGGGGACGGTAAAAGGTATTATTTCTTTTTTTCTTTTCTTTTTTTTTGGTTTTTCGAGACAGGGTTTCTCTGTAGCTTTTGGAGCCTGTCCTGGAACTAGCTCTTGTAGACCAGGCTGGTCTCGAACTCACAAAGATCCGCCTGCCTCTGCCTCCCAAGTGCTGGGATTAAAGGCGTGCGCCACCACCGCCCAGCCAGTTATTGTTATTTCTGAATGGTGATCAGGGAGACCGTACCTTTTACAACAAGAACATGCGAGGAAGTAAATATGTCATGGGGCTTCACTGGCAAAATGATAACTCTGACCTAGGCAAATCTCCAAGATAAAATAAGTTTAAGGTAGAGATTAGTAAATGATTGACTTTGTTTGGGGGCACGCTGGCTTATAAGGAATTTTCTAGTTTCAGAATTCAGATTTTCAGGTTCTTAAGCCTCCTGGAGAAATAAATGCACTATTCATTTCTCCATTCTCTCAGCCAATATTAAAAATGTGTGTCAAAGTGCTCAACAATCTTCACTGTTGTGAGCTAGGCCACTTGTGGCCTTGAGAACTCCTGTGCTCGGCTGCTAGTTCCTACTAGGGGAGCCTGCATCTGACCCATCTCATCCTGCCCTGCTGAATGTCTAAGAGCCAAACATCGTCGACAATCAATGCCTGGCCGGTGTCTGGACAGACATGTTCCACTTACTTTTCTGATCCCAGCTGTCTGACTTAATCTTATGTGGACTCTATTAAGAGATCAACACTATTTCAGTGGCTACTTGATTCCTTACCATGTTTCTAACATGGTAATTGATACTGATACTTGAAGAGCTGAGAGACACTATAGCTTTGGTTTGGGCAAGGCTGTTTTTCAATTAAAACTTTTGTGTGTGTGTGGGTGGGACAACATTCTTTTGATATCTGTTATTCTCTGACAGTACTCAGCCCCACATGAAACTTGGCTCTGTATGTAGCAACTCCCCGATTTTATTTATGTTTGAGTCATCAAACAGGTTTTAGGTCTGTAAACTTGTGAACTTGACGGAAATCTTTGAAAGCACTTTTCAAAGGGTCAGTTAGGCCTTATCTAATCAGCACTGCTGTTCCCAAACCTTCCTCTGGCCCATAAATTGCGTTTACTTAAAAACACTTGGTTTTCCCCCAATCATCCTTTCCATTAATCCTTCAATATAGATGTCTTAACGCTACTATATTTGGAATCATTCGTCCGATAACATTTAGGACGACTTTGTGTTTGCTTGGGCCAGGGAGGGATATCTTGGGTCAATAGGCAACATTCCCAATACTGTAGAAGTTTTGTTTTCCTTCACATCTAAAACATAGCTTAAACTACAATGGCTAATAATTTGTAGAGGTGTTTTATATAAGAATAGCATTTTTTCACTTTCTACTATTTAGGTCTCAGTATTCCACGATTGTTAATTGGTGAAGTGATGCCATGTTATCAGCTGTCTTAGCTAATAACTGGGCTATAAAATCACAGTTTATAGTCTATACAGCTCTTTTATCATGGACTCACATGCTCCAGAGAAATTACTCGTAACTTACAAAGGCAAGAATGCTTATTGAAAACACAGGCTACACATGTATATAAATGCCTGGGTAGAGACTGATGCTCTGGGAAGGCACTAGGTCCTGACTCCGGGTTAGCAGTCGATGAGATCATTAGGATAAAGTTAAACTTGAGAGTCATTTAGTTACTCTAGGTGATATTAATATTGGAGTGTGTTAGGGTTGCCAGAGAAACCTGCCAGACGATTAGAATTGTTCAAAAATACTGAGGTCATCAAGAACAGGCTAGATAGCACTGTGCTGAGTTCAAGTTTGCTGGGTACTCTGCAGGTGGATGATCAAAGCAGAGATAAGATGTCTGCTGAACCTGCTTGGGTGTGTGCCGCCCTCACCACGCCCATCTCATTCTCCCTCTGGGTTCAGGGCTGCTCTATTCACTTACTATTGATTTATTTTTGAGGCAGGGTCTCACTATGTGGCTGTGACTGTCCTGGAACTTGCTATGTAGAGCAGGCTGGCCCTTGAACTCATAGAGCTCCATCTGCCTCTGCCTCCTTAGTGCTGGGATTAAATGTGTCTGTCTAGAAGACTTTTTTTTTCATTTCCAAGATTCCTTCCTAGATACAATTGCACCTTGGAATGTATATATATATCTTACTTTCTTACTAGATTTTGATGCTCTTGAGAACAAAGGATATAGTTTTTAAAAATTAGCTTTTTAATCTATAGAACATTACTTAGTATTTTTTCCATATAGAGCCAATGAGCATCCTTTAGATTTAATGTAATTTGATTTAGCACCTAATCAATGTTTGCCTAAAAATTCTGCTTTTTTTCCTTTTGAAACAGTGTTTCTCTGTGTGACCAAGCCTGTCATGGAACTATCTCTATAGAATAGGCTGGCCTCAATTTACAGAGACCCACCTGCCTCTGCTTCCTGAGTGTTAAGATTGAAAGTATGCACCACCATGGCTCAGCATGAATTCTGCTTTCTTGATAGTGCTCAATGGTCCCATGCTGCCTGGCACCTCCTCTCATGCATAGGCTTCCTATGTCTCCTTTTGTTTGCACTTGCATGGGCACACACACTGCTGGGTGTTTTCCCTTGGAGCCAGCTGAACACTTGACAGGAATCTTGTTGGGAGATAGGGGTACCTGCTAAGCCACATGCAAAGGAAAGAAGAGAAGGTGAAAATAACTCATTTTCCTGATATATACAGATCACCTGATTGTGTAAGTTAGACAAGACAACAAAGGGCAAGAAACTTAGCTGCTTCAGACAAGTATTTTTTATTAGACTATTTTTAAAAGAGAATAGGCATATTTGCATTTTTTGGGAGGAATTATTTTACTTAGATTCTTATAGGGATCTGAGACCCTGGTAGGCTGGCTACTTGGTACAAGAAAATAGAATTGAGTCCTCAAATGCCTTCTAATTTCAGATGAAGTTTCTCTATGGGAAGAGTAACAGCTGAGACTCTTGTGTTTTCTATACCCCATATGACAGTATTTAGCACATGGCAATCAATAGGGGTTTGTTTGTACAAAGCACATTGACTATGCAAAAAAGGCTTCCTTGCAAATGTCACTACCAAGGATGACGTCATTCGTCACTGTGTTCTGTCCTGCTGGCCTCACAGCTGAAGTCATACAGAAAGCTGAGACAAGATCTTAAGAAACAGTAAGTAGCAGGTGTTGCCTGAACTGTACTGATCCATGATGCAGTGCGTCCTTGAGCAGACTATGAAGAGAGAAGAGAGGCCCTACCTAAGTGCTCCCTCAGTGTGGGGTTTGAATATTGACTCTTATAGGAGGGTTTAAGGAGAGTTGGCTCGAGGCTAGAGATTCGTTTCTTTAAAGTGTTTTGTCTAACAACCTTTATTTATGCTTTGGAATATTCAAGGCCCTGGAGACTTGGACTCAAACTTGCTGAAGAAAATGTAGCAGCTGGCTGGAGTCCCAAACTGATCAAAGCATTCTAGGAATTTCACTCAGGACATAGAGAGTAGGCAGGGGTGGGAGACCCTACACAGTCATTGTCCCTTACCTCATTTAAGTATGCCACATTACACAGCTACTAGAAAGAAGTCTTCTCTTCCCGACATGGTAGGAATCTTCTTTTACTTTGAAATTTCTTTACCTTCCCAAAACTCAACTAGTAATTTATTTGTACGATACTTATCTTTGTAAATATTTTACATTAGGATCTTTAAAACTTCTTGGGGAAGATGAGAGCAGCTCACAGCCCTCATCGGACAAGTTTTTTTTTTTCTGCAGTCATAGAGAGACTCATGGATCCTCAAGTGCAGAGAATCAGCGACTGTGGAGTGTTCAGCTCTAAATGAACATCTCTGTCAACTTTCTCAAGATTCAGGGAGCACCGAAGGTGTGGGAGTTTGTAATAACCAGAGTTTGGGGAGGACTTCTGTGAAGTAGTGTCTTTTGGACAACACAGGGCCATTGCTCTCCGGACCTCCTCCCAGCTGTGGTTGCCTGCATAAAATCAAGACAGTTAAGATTTCCATTTGCATGGGAGAGGGCTCAGGAGTCTCCCATGCCCGGCTGAGGAGCTACTGGCAGCTGGTGGCAACCAGGAGAGAGTCATTTTTCAAGGGTGTGGCTTTTGGTAAGTAGCTAATTCTTCAGGGTTTGGCTCCATGCCTATACAGATATCAACAGCATTAACTGGGCTCAGTAGGTTGAAAGCAAAACAAAACCAACCAACCAACCACAACACTACATGAAATTGGGAGGAAGATGTGTTGGGGAGGGGTCTGGGACGAACTGGAGGGACGGGGGGGGGTAGACTTGGTTAGAATATATTGTATGCATACATGAAATCATTTAAGATTAATAAAAAAAATAAAACATATAACCCTAAAGCAACAGTTAAATTTTTTTTTTGTTGGCGTTTATTGGTCTTCCTTTGAGTCAAACTACTTACTGCCACGAGGAAATGGAGGAAATGTGGTTCGTGGTGCAAGTGGCTCAGAGGGTAAGCACTGTAGCCAAGCAAGACTGGCCTGAGTGTGGTTCCTGGAACTCACACAAAGGGAAACCCATTTAAAGGGGAAGGCACCTAAAGTGGAAGGAGAGAACCAAAGCCACAGAATTGTCTTCTGACCTTCACATTAACAGTGTGGCATGTATGTACTGCCTGCCTCCTCCCGCACTGTGTGTGTGTGTGTGTGTGTGTGTGTGTGTGTGTGTGTGTGAAAGAGAGAGAGTGACAGAGACACACAGAGACAGAATGAGAAAAATTATTTTTTTTAAAATGAGGACTGATTTCTTTTAGAGACTACTTTCTTATTTCGTTATTTTATGGAAAAACGGAAGAGCAGAGACTCCATGAGACTACACACCAATTTAAATTCAGTTGAACACAGCCCCTAGAGTGGACCTAGGTCTGCAGAGGCAGGAGACCCAAACAATGTGAACAGCAGGTGACTTCTCTAAAGAAGCTTATGGTGTGGGTTTAGGTTAGAACTTCCTCAACCCAAAGGAAAAGGAAGAACAGAAATGTTTTTTCCTTCTTCTAAAACCGCTGCGGAAGTTGCTGGCTAAGCAAAATGTTTTTCCCTGTTGTAGCTTGGAAAGGAGCAGCAGTTGGAGGACCTCTCTCCCCCTAGCCCTTCCTCCCACCCTGGACTGTACCATTAAATCTTAGATAATGGGGTGATCTAAAGCAGAAATTAAGTTAGTACTAGTCACAACCCGTCCCTCTGCATGCACGGTCTTGCGAGTCGCTCGCTTCCCATGGTGGTGACCAGAATCTGTTCAGGGGCTTGCTGCGCTTGCAAGGTCACCACGAGAGGAAGCACTGAACTTTGGACTGCACCTCAGAGGGGGAAGTAAACAACAGGGCTATAAATGTCAGTGTCAGGCAGTGGCTTTGTGGAGCTGCCCTGCTAGAGCACAGAGAGAGGGAGAGGAAGCAAAATACTCCGAAGGGGTTGCGTAAGTAGGACTTGATTCTTCTAGTTTGGGAAATGTTTTCTGAGACTGATAAAGTCCTTTCCTCCCCTTCACAATAGGCTTTGGAAAAAGACATTTTAAAAAGATTTTAAAAAATGAACAAGAATTTGGGTGTGGTAGGTGAAGTGTCTGGGGAGCAGCAGTTAGTACTTTTTGTTGATTTCTGTCTTTTACTGTGCTGTGCCCAGGGGGAGCTGGAGAATGGAGAGGCGGCCTTTTCTCTCTCCAGGAGTGTGGTGTTCTGTAGGCAATATTACTTGATTCAATCTCAGTTTTTCCACTGAAGGGTAGAGCGAGGGCAAACGAGGAAAAGCTAATGGATTTCAAGAACAGAGATGGAAATACGCCTAACTCTCCGTACTTTAGAGGGGTGCGGGGAAATCGCTAGCAGTTTCAGAAAGAGTAGGGAGGGAGCAGGCTCCACCCACAGTGCAAAAGTGGTCGCCTTTAGAGGAGGTCCGGCTGTGCCACGTGGGTAGTTTTTGAGTTTAAGTCGAGGATGGGAGCCTTTAGGTGGGCAAGGGGCTTTAAAGTGCTGGTCAGAAGTTCAGAGGGAGAGCCTGTGTGGCAAAGAGTGTGCATATTTCCCTTTTATTTGGGGGACATAATCAAATGTAGTTCTGTACAGAACAAGAGTGAAAGGCACTGAAGGTTGTGACTACCACCCGGTTGTCACTGTATCTAACTTTATTTACCCCCATTCTTTTATATAGTTCCTTGATAGTTAAAGTGCAAAGTTTATTCTACAAAAACAACTTTAAGTAATGTTGAACAACCTATTGGTTATAACAACAAGGAATCTGCCAGTGGAAGTCCAGCCTCTTTAGTTTCTCCTTTGCCACTAGATAATTCTTTTCTTTTCTTTTTTTTTTATGTTACTGATTTTTATTGAGCTCTACATTTTTGTCTGCTCCCCTCCCTGCCTCTCCCGTCCCCTTCAACCCTCCCCCAAGGTCCCTATGCTCCCAATTTACTCAGATAATTCTTTTCAATAGAAATATAGGTGAGGGAAATAATTTCCTCACTTATGTTTGCCATTGAGCCATTTGAAAATGTCTCTTTTATGGCAGAATATCAAGTGCCATCTTCATGCTGACGATTCTATAACAACTGAATTTAATTTACTTTTTTGAGAGGTGTATGTGCTAGAGATTGGACCCAGAGGCTCACATGAGCTTAGCTTAGGAAATATATACAAGCTAGACTTCCTATTAAGAAATCGAACGGCTTGTTTTGCTGTCCCAGAGCACATAGAAAACTGGCTGCTCTAGTTATTGCAAGGTGAAGTATTTAAAAAATATCAATGTACCCCAGTGGCGGAGAGACCCTGTTTTGGATTGGGCAGAGTCAGTATGAACCTGCTCTTGTGGATTTTATCTGTGTGGTCATAGACAAGGCACCTGCAGTCTCTCTGAGCCATAGTTGCCACAGCTGCAGGAAGGGTATAATCTTCCCAGGCACAACTGGCATATGTAAATGTCCTTAGCACTGTTTTTGGCTTTATAGTTCTAGAAAAACTGAGTAACTGACCAATATAAGAATAACCCCATCATTATTGTAAATACCACCCTATAGAAATTTCCCTAATTAAATATCAGAATTAAAAATGTGTTAGTACAAATAGCCAAGACAGAGTTTCTCTCTCTCTCTCTCTCTCTCTCTCTCTCTCTCTCTCTCTCTCTCTCTTGGACAGGGCCTTACCCTGTGACCCTGGTTGGCCTGGAACTTGCTGTGTGTACGCCTTGAACACACAGAGATCCACTTGCCTCTACTTCCCGAGAGAGTTGAGATTGAAGATGAGCACACCAGACCCAGCTCTCCTTCCCTTCACTCTTTCTTGTTTGTTTGTTTTTTTCAAGACAAGGTCTCACATGTAGTCCTGGCAGTCCTGGAACTCACTATATAGACCAGGTTGGTCTCGAACTCACAGAGATCTGCCTGCCTCTGTCTCTTGAAAGCTGGGATTAAAGGTGTGTGCCACTTTATGCCTGGATCCCCCTTCTTTCTTTAGTGAGCCTCTTAGGTCAGATTTTTGTTGGAGAGAGCAGTCTCACTACATGCCTGAGTCTGGCTTCTAATTTGAAATTCTTCTGCCTAAGCTTCCCAAATGCTGGAACTGTAGGTGTGCTGCTGGAAGCCAGCTACATTTGTATTCGGAAGCATTGAATACCTTGAGGCACATTCTCACTCTGTATTCCAGACAGGCCTGGAATTTACCCTGTAGTCTGAGTATTCTTGAATTCAGAGGTAACCTTCTGCCTCAGTGTTTTAGGTGTTACCTTTATAGGCATGGACCCCCACACCTGATTTCTTTTGTTCTTTTATCAACATGAGTCACCTGTGTGGGTCTTTTTTTTTTTTTTTAATAATTTCTGCACATTTTCATCATGTCTCTAAATTTACCTTTAAAAGTTTTGAGAGAGTCAGGTGGTGATGGTGCATGCCTTTAATACTAGCACTCGGAAGGCAGAGACAAGTGGATCTCTGTGAGTTCGAGGCCAGCCTGGTCTACAGAGTGAGTTCTAGGACAGGCTTCAAAACTACAGAAAAACCTTGTCTCAAAAAGCCAAAAAGAATCTGAGAGAAGTGGCCCCTAAGTTTAGGGGCTATTTCTGTTCAGGTACTTAATATTTTATAATATTTTAACTAGTATTTTAAAATTCCTGGGTAAGGGGCATCTTTTCATCTGCAAACGTTCTATCTAGTTGTCGGAGCATCATGAAGGCAGTATTAGAAACAGAAATGAGTCTTAGATGGGGCAAGAACAATGACTTGTAATGTTTCTCCTTGGCCAAGGTTTTCTTTTCTTGGTGTATTTAAATTAAGTAATATCAAAGCAGATAGTCTTTATATTTTAAGAGATTCAAATCCTATATTATAATATAACTAGACATGGAAAACTAACAAGCCAAAAATATTGAATGTACCCAAGATGTTTATAAATGTGGAAGGCTTGACCTTGATGTCACAGTTTGCCCTCTGCCTTTTGCCTAGGACTTTCCAGGAAAATTTCATGTAGGAAGATCAAAGGGCCATCACGAGCCATATTCATACCGGTGCCCTGACTCCTCCTCTCCATCTTTTCTTTCTCATCACAAGCCATATTCATACTGCTGCCCTGACTCCACCGCTACATCCTTTCTTTCTCACATCTTTCTGTGCTGGCTCTTTTTAGCCTTGTGCAGATTTCTCTTCTAACATTTGCTAGATTGGCAGAGGACAGAACAAAGCAGTCAGAACTTAGTGCATCTCAAATGAAAGGCAGAATGTGTTTGCAGAGTGTATATGACTGTACACTACAGTCGGATGGTGTTTCTAAACGCCTTCTAGAGAAGTGCCTGGCTGTCAATCAGGCACATTTCCATAAGCGTGCTAATTGCAGTATCGTGCTAGATAGCTAGCTGATTTGTTTGACCACTCCTCAGCCTGTTAGCTGGTACTTTCCCCTTCACAGGAAAGTTTAGTGGAAGGTTCATGGTAATGGCATACTGAGCTCAGCAAGGTGAAGACAGAACCCATAGGCAGAGTTTAGTTAGTAGGATCGTACCTACTGTGTTTAGAGAAATTCATAGCAAAGACTACGAAGTTATTGATGATGTTTGTTTTCTGTTTTATAGGACAACATCAGCAATGTGGAGAAGCCTAGGGCTAGCCCTGGCTCTCTGTCTCCTCCCCTATGGAGCAGAGAGCCAGGACCAAAGCCCTGCTTGTAAGCAGCCTCCAGCCTGGAAGATAGGAGATGAAAATCCAATGCTAAACTCTGAGGGCACAGTGACTGTGGTCGCTCTTCTGCAAGCCAGCTGATACCTGTGCCTTCTGCAGGCATCCAGGTAAGCAGTCTTCGAAGGTTTAGAATATCTTTAGGGAAAGGCTATTAAATTCACACAAATGTATGTAAAATGCAATAAAAATAGAAATAATGTAATTATTAAATAATGCTTTTGTAGATGAGTATGTTTGTATAACACAAATTTGATGAAAAGACCAGGAAGACATTACACACACACACACACACACACACACACACACCCCAACATGGATATATAAAATACTACCAAAATGTTTACTGTGGCATTCCTGGGCTTTGAATATGTTTTCCTTTTTGTGTTCCTACATTTTGTAACTTCTCAGTATGGTTTACCCATGTAAAATTCACTTCTGCCGGGCAGTGGTGGCGCACGCCTTTAATCCCAGAACTCGGGAGGCAGAGGCAGGTGGATCTCTGTGAGTTCGAGGCCAGCCTGGTCTACAAGAGCTAGTTCCAGCACAGGCTCCAAAGCTACAGAGAAACCCTGTCTCGAAAAACCAAAAAAAAAAAAGTAAAATTCACTAAACACTAGGATTGTAATAGAAGGTTTCGCATCACGTATCAATCATAAATCAAAAACATAGGTTGAGTCACCTATCAACTATTAATTGCACAATGTTCTATATATCTGCAAGGCAAATTTAAATATTTACTAATTTGGTGCTCATGTTCATGCAAGCATTTAGCATAAAGCTTCAAGTTTTAGCCGGGTGGTCATGGCGCATATCTTTAAAATCAGCGCTTGGGAGGCAGAGGCAGGCAGATCCCTGAGTTCGAGGCCAGCCTGGTCTACAGAATGAGTTCCAGGACAGTTAGGGCTACACAGAAAAAGATAAAAAAGCTTCAAGTTTTAAATAAAGGTGAAAGGTTCAGTTTTACAATGCATAGGAAAATTACAGTCACTTAAAAATAATAAGCGCTTAGCAGAAAATAAAAGGTATGTAGAAGGCAGAACAAATAAACAAACTAAATGTCATCATTTGTCTCATGTGTTTTCCCCTAGACTGGAAGACCTGCGACTAAAACTAGAGCACCAGGGATATTCTAACATTTCCTACATTGTTGTTAACCACCAAGGCTCCCCTTCTCAGCTAAAACACATACACCTGAAAAAGCAGGTGTCAGCCCAGATTGCTGTTTACCGACAAGAAGAACATCAAACAGATGTCTGGACTCTCCTAAATGGAAACAAAGATGACTTCTTCATATACGACAGGTGAGCCACCCTCCCAGACTTTTTCAAGCTATTATTTCCTTTAATCATTCACGTGGCGTTCTTCCCTGCCTAATGCCACAGTTCAGGTTTTGTCTCCTTGCTGTTGGGAACACTTTCGGTTTTGATCCTTCTGATCTTCTGCTGTTTTTCTCCACAGCTTTCTTCTTCTCTCCACCCCCACCTCTTCCTCATTCTTCTTCCTTTGTTCTTCCTATTTACATGTCCGTGTTATTCAGAGTGATTTAGTTTTTCTTCTCTTCCCACTAGACATTCTGTAAAACCTACTTCATCTATTTTCTGACCATAATATCACATATATCCTAGTGAACTGAACTAAGTACAAAGTTCAGATACAGTACTTGAACACAAACCCAGATATCTTTCCCACAGTTAGAGCCACAAGCATCTTAAATTCCATGACTCAAATAGGAGTCAATTACATTATTTTAAAACCTATTCCTTAAGCTTTGACCTTGCTGTGAGTTTTCTTGGAGGGAGAGTGGTCGGCACTAGAGGACACAATCCAATACTACATTCTGCCTCCAGCCCCTTACCCTTTACCTATGTTGTGTTGCAGAAGATGACACACATGATCATGTGTGGTGGCATTGCTGTCCTATACCCTGTCTAACAGGCAGTTTGGGACTTCTAGTCATTCACCAAACTCTAAGATCTTGCGTCTATCTACATTGCTTTCATAGTCAGCCTCTCAAGTGACTTTCTTGTTACTTTTCCCTCTAGATTTTTGCAAAAAGGTTCTCATGTGTTTATTTCCTGATTTGTATTTAGTAATAAAGTATTTAAAATTTGACATTTGTCTTTGTCTTATATCAAGTATTCAGTTTCAAATTATTGAAGGTTTGGTTTTTATATTTTATATATTTTAAGTTAAATATGAGTCCACCACTCCAATATGTAATTACAGAAAACTGACTGTAATTTCCCTCTGTGTTAAACAAATGGAGGAATCCATTTGCATAACAGATATAATTCTAAGTATTGTGCAGATTAATAATCATACTTTGTAGACCATACTTGTTTCTGTCTAGATTAATTTACAATTTATGGTCATATGCTTGCATTTCTTAGCTAAGCATGGAAATTGCTTTCAACATGATCTGTATGAAGTTTTTTTGGAATCTATGATCAAATAAAACATTGATATTTTGAGATAGTTTCAATGCAAATGTTGTCTTCTGGAAAGCATTCTTAGTTGATGCTTGCTTCCTTTGGCTCTGCCTGGGCTGGGTCCTTACTTTGTTTCACATTAAATATCTTTGCAGCTTTACTTCGTTCTTTCTGGCCCCTAAACTTCTTGTCAATTGTAAAGTACAACTATAAAGATGATATTTGGATAAGATGTCAGTAAAAGTAGACATTTCAACTTTATCATTTTGGAGAATGTTGAATTATAATTCTAGTTATTTTATTGGGCTGAAAATTTTCTTCTATCAGATATGTTTCTTGAGATAAATGAGCTAGTGAGCATAGTGCACACATGTGATATATATATATATATATGTATATATATATATATTTTGCAATGCCAGTGTTGTAAATAGGGTGCGGGTGTGTTCCCAGTACCTGAGAGGAATGCAGGCCCTTTTGTTCCATCCCGCCCGGCTTCCTGGTCGCACGGCTGCACAGCCTGCTTTTGGCACTGGCTTATACCCAGAATAATCATGCACAAACTGGATTCATTTAACACACTGCCTGGCCATTAGTTCTAGCCTATATTGGCTAACTCTCACATCTTATTTCAACCCATTCTTAATAGTCTGTAAGTCACCATGAGGTAGTGACATAACATTTCCAAATACTAAAATTAAAATCACTAATCTTGCTATAACCTGACCTGGTATATTGCCTGGGAACTCAATTATATATCCCATTCAAAAAATTTATTAAAAGCATGGAAGGGCCTTAGTCTGTAATACCTAATACAGTCTAGTCTGAATAGGGTCACACCACAGAGAGTAAAGTAGTAACGTCACTATTTGCCTTTTAGATGTGGCCGTCTTGTGTACCACCTTGGCTTGCCCTATTCCTTCCTCACTTTCCCATATGTTGAAGAAGCCATTAAGATCGCTTACTGTGATAATAAGTGTGGAAACTGCTCTCTCACGGTAGGTATTTTTCTCAGCTGTTTTTACTGGGGGGTGGGGTAAAGAGAAAACTTTAAAAATCTACCTAAATAAGTGGTCCATCATCAATTATGTAAGAAAATCTTAAACACCCATTTCCTGTCATGTAACACTCTTTAAAACATATTTGCAAGACTCACATTGCTCCTTCATCCCGAAAGGCTTTTAGAGACAAACAAGCGAACCAATCGCGGCTGGAGAGATGGCTCAGTGCTTAAGAACACAGGCTGCTTTTGCAGAGGACCCTGTTCAGTCCCCAGCACCCATCTGGCAGCTCAGAGCCACCCCAAGGCCAGTTGCAGGGGATATGGTGCCCTCTCCTGGCCTCTGAGGGTACCAGTACAGATACAGTGCACTTAAAACATACATGCAGGCAAGGTACTCATACACATAAAGTAAAGATAAATAAATATTTAAAAATAATAAAAATCAATATAGATCACTCTGTCACTTACTAATGAATGTTACTGCATGAGTATGAGTGTCCCAAGAATTCCGTCAACATATAAAATACCATGACTGTGGTAACCTGGGCATGTGCAGAGCATGGTGACAGTCAAGCTCATCTGTGATGGCACCTGTCAGGGAACTGAGAAAAGATAGAGTCCTTTGTCCAGGACTCAGGACAACCAGCTTTGCTAAAGAGCTGTCTACTTTTCCATTCTGTAAGCTGAATTATTGCACTTACCTGAAAAAAAAGTTCTACTTATTACTGATACCTCTTAATAATCATGAAAATATTTATTCTTGCTATGAGAAGTACTACATTTAATCATTTTTATAAAAAAATTTTAATTTTTATTGACTAATTTTTTTCTCTCATATGTAAGATAATTTTAAACAATGTTTCCCTAATAGGGCAGCCTGCCAAAATTAAATTCAGGTTGAAAAATGTTCTGAAATTATTTAGTAGTGACATTTTCTTCCCCAGATCTACAGGAAGCTTCCTCAAATATCAGCAAGTCATTTAATCAATTTGTTGACTAACAACAATTAACTTTGTTGACAGGCCATTTTATCTATGCCACCTTTACATTTTAACATTCCTAAAATCTGAGAGTTCATTTCATGTTTTAAAGATGAGCAGCCTGGGTTGCAAATAAAGCTCCTAGACTTGAACTGACATGAATTACTTCATGCCACTGCGATTTTAGTTTTCATAGTTTGGGAATACTTTTGGTCTTGCATTTGTTCAAATGCCTGCTATAAATATGCCCAGCTGCATTGAAATAAAAAGGCAAACCACTTTCCATAAGTTTGAAAATCTATGAAGTATTTGTTGGCAGGGACAACATACTATAGCATCTGATATCTAGCCCAAACCAGCACTTTTCTGTTTTGTTGTCTCCCAGACACCATCAATTATATCATACATTATTTGTTCCACTAAAAGGGAAAAAATGCTGTCAATTAAAGTAGGCTATGATGCTAATTTTACCTGACAGAACTGTGTAAAGATTAGTAAAGTTTTGTGAAATTAAAAACATTTTCTCACACATGTTGCACAATGAAAAGCTGCCAGTTTTTAACTGGCATTTTTGAATGGTTAGAGAGAAGACATTTTGCTTAGAGAAAAAGACTAGATTCAATGACAGGCATGAAAACTTATTGATGTCAGGATTCCATATTTGGCTGACTTCCCTACAACCTAAGTCTTTTCAGTCAGTTTACTTAGTTTTGATTTTACAGAAGGAAATATAGTAGCTTGGCTTCTTTAAATCTTTAATAAAAAAATGTAGACATTGAGACCAAGGTCAGGCTCTTTTTCATTAATATACTATATTATAATTATATATAGTATATTGATATAATACAGCACAGTATATATTAATATATATAATATATACAGCATATGCAATATATGCATATAATATAAACACAACTATCAATGCACATAAATGCTAATATGTAAAATTAATAATTAGTATTTATATATTATATACACACATATATACTATATATATTATACACACATATATTAATATACCATATTATAGTAATACACTGTATTTCATTAATATACTGTTGAATAACATAAATATTGCTTCTATAACTTTTTTGTACACTCAAGGTAAATCTATGAGCTTGTAATAAGTGATCTGTAAATTTGTTCCAGAGTCTCGAAGATGAAGACTTCTGTAAAAATGTGTCCTTAACTGCTGTGGGTAGATCAACGGAGCCCTCCAAAGCACATCACCACCACAAGCACCATCACAGGCATGGGCATGAGCATCTCGGGAACAGTGAGCTTTCCGAGAACCACCAACCAGGAGCACTCGATATGGAGCAACCTTTGCCTCCTTCAGGCCTACATCATCGCCATAAGCACAGGGGCCAGCACAGGCAGGGTCACTTAGAGAGCTGAGACATGCAGGCAAGTGAAGGTGTACAACTTTCACTTGCCCAAAGGAAGCTTTGTCGGAAGGGGTGCATAAACCAGCTCCTATGTACGTTGTCTAAGGAGTCAGGGACAACCACTAATAGCTGCTGCTGTCACTGTCGCCATCTCATATTTGAGAAGTCAGGGTCTGCAATCACTTGACAGTGTGCCGAAAACCTCCCATCTTTATGTAGCTGACAGGGGCTCTTTGCGGAGGAGAAAGTCATTGAATCTTGTCAATGTCGATCACCTCCTGCTGCCTGACAGAGTCAGTCACTAAACCCCACAGGAGCTGAGACCACCTGAAGCTGAGATAATAAGACCAAAAAGTGAAAATGACGTTCAAACTAAATATTTAAAATAAATTGTATACTCCCTAAGTCAGCCTAAAGAGACAATTTCATTTCTAGAAATTTTGTAACCCATTTAATTAATCAGTGAACTAAAAGTAGGAATTGGATTTGTGCAAACATGAAGAAATCTATCATATTGGCTCTTAAATTTAAAATTTGATGCCATGGAAAATTTGACCCAAATTAGATTTGTATTATGGGGTAACTAAAAAGTGATTGCAGCTTTTGGTTAATATGTCTTTCTTTTTCTTTTTCCCGTGTTCTAATTACATTGATGAGAACAGAAACATAAACTATGACCTAGGGGTTTCTGTTGGATAGCTCGTAATTTAGAATGGAGGAAGAACAACAAAGACACATTTTCCAGTATTTTTCTTTACTTAAACTCTCAAAACAATAGGAACTTTTATCTGTTTAAACTTACATTTCTAACCAATTAAGTCTTTAACGGACTGAATTTTGAATATCTTCTTATCTTTTTATACTAGCTTTACTTTCACTACATACATCTGTGTATCCTGTTTTCTTCATCCTGTGTTGTATTGTTCTTCTGAATTGTGAGTGACTGTGTTGAAAGACATAACGGAAGAAAAGTATGTTGGTAATCTGCATACTGCTTAAGACAGTATTCCCATAATCAATGATGGTTCAATAGAGAAACTCAGCCCTATGAACCTGAACTCTTTTATGGCTAATACCAATAAGCAAGAATGCAGTACAGAATTGGGCACAGTACGGATTTATCTAAATAAATGCAATTTTAAAAAGCTTAAGGGGCTGAGAGATGGCTCAGTGGTTAAGAGCATTGACTGCTCTTCCAAAGGTCCTGAGTTCAATACCCAGCAACCACATGGTGGCTCACAGCCATCTGTAATGAGGCCTGGTGCCCTCTTCTGGCCTGCAGGCATACACACAGACAGAATATTGTATACATAATAAATAAATAAATAAAAATCCTTTAAAAAAAAAAAAAGCTTAAAAGTGTGTGTCTTTATTATTTAGCATGCTCACATTGAAAACAGAAGTGAAATTTAATGCCTTTAAAGAAACTAAGTTGTAGCTAATGCATAAAGTGCTCTGCTCAAAACCGTCCCCGAGTGAGGCGGGAGTTTTTGGCAGCTGCGAGGCGCCGCTCCAGATCTCGGATAGTGTTCTGGAGACTCGCAATCTCCTTGCTCTTTTCCTCTTGAAGATGTTGAAGCTTCTAAATGAAGCAGAAGAAAGGCTGTCATTGCAATTTAGAAGTAAGATTAAGTATAAGGAAAGACAAAACAACAATCACAACACACCTGAAGCTCATACTTTTAAAACTATCTTACTTTGAAAGGCCTGTAGCTTCACTTTGTGTGATTGAAAGGAAAAAAATTGGTATAAAGCCACAAAACTAATTTACTATATTTAAAATAAACATTAGGAAATAATCATAGGAACACACTGATGTAATTAATTTACTGAAGACAAGAGTCGTGGGACAAAATGCACATACCCTTCTGTAGATACTCTGCGGCAAAATAGTAGCATCCGGATATGACTTTGATTTAGTTTGAACTCTTGCTAGTTTTGTGTCAAACTGAACCAAATTCAAAAAGAGAAAGTTATTAAGGCTGTTGTAATTCAATACTCAGAAACAATGTTTCTACAGAAAAAGTATACCAATAACATCCTTTGCTATATATTCTGTAATTGAACACACTCTATATAGCAGACAGAAAAGTCTTTATGAAACAATTTGAAAAAAGAACAAAGAACATCCAAACAAGATTCAACTAGATGGTGGGTTAAAACTGTTTTGGGGGCTTTAAAAGAGGGTCAAAAGCCTGGGTGCTACCTCTAGAGGTAGCACGGTACTTTTTCTCAAAACACCATTGCTCTCCCCACCCTTCCACATGAGGCATACTCCTGATCTCCCAGTAGAAAATGTTTCCCGTAACCACTGCTGTGCTTTCGTCAGGAAAATCCACTGTAACCCACAGTCTCAGGAGAAAAGCTCACAGATCTTTCAAATTTTGAAGCCAAATATTAGAAATTGGATGTGATTTAGTCAATTCAGGCTGTTTTTGGATTAAATTGAGTCAAATTGAAAGATTTATATAGCCTATTCTTTTTTTTTTGGTTTTTCGAGACAGGGTTTCTTTGTGGCTTTTGGAGCCTGTCCTGGAACTAGCTCTTGTAGACCAGGCTGACCTCAAACACACAAAGATCTGCTTGTCTCTGCCTCCCAAGTGCTGGAATTAAAGGCATATGCCACCACTGCCCGGCTTTTTTAAAAAAAATATTTATTTGTTTATGATATATACAATATTCTGTCTATATGTATGCCTGCAGGTCAAAAGAGGGCACCAGATCTCATTATAGATGGTTGTGAGCCACCATGTGGTTGCTGGGAATTGAACTCAGGACCTTTGGAAGAGCAGGCAATGCTCTTAACCACTGAGCCATCTCTCCAGCCCTATATAGCCTATTCTTATAAGCCATTTTTAAAGCACAATATTCCACTATAGTTCTTCCTTTTAGATGTACCTTAGTGTGGCCTCTCAGAAAACTAGATAAGCTTTCTATGAGTTTGTGTTCTGGTTTTAGGAGACAACTGGAATTATAATGAAAATACACAAAGACATCTGAGTACTAGTCAAATATTTTAATCAGACTAGTCTATCGGCATATTCCAGATAGCAAATAAAATGTGAATTTGTAACTGAGAGGTGGTAAGTCGAGGGTGCATCTTGACATAAGGCCTGCTATATTTCAGTTGGCAATCCGGCTCTCTCTGTGGACATACTAGGCTAGGAGGCAGAGGTGCCCCCTCAGCAGCTGTATAGCAGCACAGTAGCAGCAACAGCAATAGCAAATTCCCTCTGAAGCAGTTTAACCCTTTCTGTCCCAAAATGTTACCTATAGATCCCCATCAAGCACCCTAGGCATAGCAAAGTTCCTGGAAAATAAATAGTAAATTATTTTAATTAAGCCCTGTGAATTTTTGCATAATGTAATGTCAAAGTAGAGATGGGTGGAAGTCATGGCATAATACTGGAAGAAGAGGTTAGTAGAATTTATAAAAAATGCAAAAGACAAATACTTTGTTAACACATCAGTATCTGTGAGATTCTGACATTAGTGGAGTAGTTCATTGAAAAGAAAAAAAACTACAAAACTTATGAGATACACGTACTTAAAGTACATTTACAAATGTTTCAAAGGAATTTTATCTCTAGAATATATGTTTTCCTAGAAATATATTAGAGAAATTTGTCTGTTTTTATCCCATATAAAACAAAAGGGTTCTATGATTTCTCTGGGTAGAGAGAAATGTCAAGGATTTGTTGTACTCTTTCCATGCTGGCATGGTGGCCATATGCCTCCTGTGTAGAGTAGACTGTAAAATCAGCTAACTCCTGAGTTGCTGCCCTCATTCTCAGAGGAAGCAATGCCCTTCCTGGAACATTTTGATCAAGCATATGACTGGTAGCCTGCTGACTGAGTGTTGCTCTTGCTGGAGTATGAGAATGTGTGGAGTCTTAGAAGGTTCTATCTAGTCCTGAAATTCATGTCATTGCAATAAGAGACAAAGCATGGCTTAGACTGAGGAACACACTTCTGTTTAGCAGACTTGCAAGCACCTACTTCTAGATGTAGTTTGAGTATTTCATTTTGCTTTTCCTTCTCTTGAGCTCTTAACTTTTCATTTAACTCTGATATCTCCATCTCCTTCTTTATCATTAGTTCTTTGTGCTTTTCTTCATTTAATTCAACTAAGTAAAACAAAAATAAATTTATACATTTAACAGTTCAAAGTTATGTGCTTCCATTTATTATTTTTTCATTTGCTTATTCAGCATGTTTATTAATCACATGTGTACCAGGCATTATACTAAACACACATACAAAATACATGTGTCCTCTGTTTTCACTGAATTTCTGCTTTGGCCTAGGAGGCAGCCATTAATTACAGCTGTGATTGGGATGATTCAGGAAGAACATGCAAAGTGCTGGCAACTTAGGGGAAAACTATTGCTTTGCCCATCACTATAACAAAATACCCGACAAGAAGCAACTTAGGGGAAGAAATGTTTGGCTCACAGTATCAGTAGTTTCAAGCGACAATGTGGAAAAGACATGCCATGAGTAGGTCTGTGGTGCTGACAGCCTGCAGTGGCTGCTTGATCTCAGTGGACCAGGAAGCAGACAGATAATATGAAGTCAGGTTGGACTATAAACATTAAGGTTTCCTGCCCATGACACACTTCTTCTAGGTAGGCTCTACCTCCTAACGGTTCCACAATCTCCCCAAACAGAACCAACTGTACAAACAGCCAGTGGGGGACATTTTACATCTAAAAGGTAAGAGAATTGTTGACCAAATTTGGGGGAATGAGCCTAAGATGGGAGGGGCCTTTCTCAGGATGCTATCTCTAAGGCAAAACATCACATAAAAAGTCATTTCTAGGTACAGACGTTATAGCAAATGAGAACTGCTGAGAGAAGTGTTGGCTCCATCTTAGGAGAAAGAAACAAGAGGTACAAGATGGGCTCGTTACCCAGAGATCACTTTAAAGCATGGTTTTAGTGGAAACCCTGGCTTCACAGCTTATTGTTTGCATGCATGTGGTACCCTAGACTGTGCAAAGCCCATTCATTTGAGGTGTTGTGGTTTGAATAAGAATCGCCCCATAGGTTCATGTATTCGAGTGCTTAGTTACCAGGGAATGGAACTATTGGTTCACATTAGGCAGAATTGATCACAAACATGAATGAGACTTAGAACTATTATATTTATGTTGCATAAATATTCAAAACTTAAATTAAAATGTAAATTAAAATGTGTTCATTCAAGAGTACTATTATTGGAAAAAATAATATGCACCTTTAAATTGCTGCATGATATGTCAGAACTCAATAAATTAAAATGTAAAGTTACCTTTTTTCTGCATATCCTGATAAAGTTTGCTCATTTCGATTTTATGTCCCTCCTCTTTGATTTTCATTTCACTTATGAGTTTGGCAATACTGTTCTTATATTCCTAGACATTAAAATATGTTCAGTTTCAATGTAATAATTAAAAAGGTTAAATTCCCAGCTAACATTAATTTTGGCATGCAACCATATCCAGTGCTTTTGATTTATTTTCTATTAACTTCCTGGTAGGAATACACAAAATAACAAGTTTTATTATTCACACATATAGATCACTCTACCTTGCTCATATGTGCACCCATTTCCTGTCCCCTCCCTCAGTTGTTCCTTTTCCTCTCTCAAGACAGCCCCTCTTCTGCTAAAGACACACTGAGATTCTGCGTAAGAGATTTTTGTTGTATTTGTTTGACTTCCTCCCTGTTGTGGTGTGAACGTGGACTAACCCCACATGCTCATGTGTCCGGATGCCTGGTCACCAGACAGGAATCCTGTTTTCAGAGATCTTGGAACTGTTAGGAGGCATTTACACAATGTGTAAAGGCTTATCACTGGGGGTTAATCTTGAGATTTGCAGCCTGTCTCTACTTTCTGCTCAAAACCTGCTTCCTGACAGGGGCTGCGATGTGGCCGGTGGCCTAGGTTCCACATTTGTTCTTTCTCTGCTGTGACCAAATGTGTCCTTTTAAACTGTGTGCCTAAAGAAAACTTTCCTTCTTTAAACTGTTTCTTGTCAGGTAATTAGCTGCAGCAGCAAAAGTATTGACGTGCTGCCTTTACCTTTCCTTGTTCCTCCTCCCCACTTCCTCAAGACTCCTTTTTCCTCCACATTGTATTGTACCCCCTCTACTTTGTTCCTCTCTCTCTCTCTCTCTCTCTCTCTCTCTCTCTCTCTCTCTCTCTCTCTCTCTC
>JAQHUG010000005.1:15309533-15348205 GCA_028555095.1 Dicrostonyx torquatus
TCTCTGATGACTCTAGCTTTTGTCAAGTTGACAGAAAACTAGCCAACACATGCAGTAAGTACTTCAATTCATCTTTTATGTGAAATAAATCCCCAAAGCAATAACATTTCTAAGGCACAGTATAGTAGAGACCATTCCCCTGTGCCTTAACAATGTCTTCCCTGAAAATGATCCACACCTGGACATGTCTAGGAATCACAAAAAAGTGTTTCCATGTAACTCTTCCAGGAAAGCACATTCTTAAAAAAAGAGAGTCAAGTCACATTAAGGTGGAGGGCCACAGCTCGTGAGACAGTGTAAGAGGAGGTTTTTGTTACTGCTGAGCAGTAAGCTCCTTCTCTTGGTACTCAAAACAAAGTCCTGGGCAAGGCAGAGCTATGAAAGCATTAAAACCCCTAAACACTGTTACAAAGCAACCTAAGTGCCAGTGGCTTCACACATAATGCAAAATACTTTCTTCAGTCATGATGATGAAAAGTATTTTTGCAAAAGCTCAAAGCCTCATGACCAGTAACAGGTTCCACATTTGTGGCCTGTTACCCTTTCCTGTTCTTCCTGTTCTTGTCACCCACTCACACAATGCTCTCCATCACATTCTCCTTTCTCTATGTTGCAATTTCCCAGTAACGGAATGATGGTTAAATTACATTTTCCAGACAGGCGTTAGGTGATAACTTGCTTTGCACATGCTACTGTGCTAGGTGATAGAATAAGAGAGATGTGCTCAGTCATTACTTGTTCTTATTATAATGGATATCATTTATTGTGAGGAATCCAGCAATTAGTAAAATAAGGTAGTTGAAGTTCCTTCAGTAATCAGCAAATGAAAATCACCTTGCTACTCTGTGCATACTGGAGGTTTTTAAAAGTATTTTTAAAATTTGAACACAAGATGGCAGGCTCACCATATTTTTCCACATTAGAAATTAGCTAGATAAGGAATTCTTCATGAACTAGAATGCCATTCAATGATTTAGAATCAAAGCTTCTCATTGTCTTTGTAAACTTTAATCTACATTATGCTTTCCCCTAGAATTTATTATGCTGTTCTATTAAAATTTTCTTGATTATTAAGCTATTTCTTGATAATTTAATACACTGATAATGATTTTAGTGCAAATTTAGGATCTAGTATTAATTATCAATTTGTGTGTTAGTAAATATTTCACAGAATAGCTTGAAATATTAAATAGAATTAAAACATAACTTACAGCTTGGACCTCAAACTTTTCCCAAAGACTCATGAGCTAAATAAAGGTTTAGCTCATGGAGCCACTAGGAGGTGGTAGAACCTTGAGACAGAATCTAGCAAGAAGTTAGGTCACTGATGCATGCCTCCAAAGGGAACTGTGGGACCCAAGCTCTCTTCCTGGGTTTCACATTCAGGCATAAGGCTTATCGGCCCTTTCTGCTGTATGTCATGCCATCACGGGCTGCACCAGCCCAGAGCAGCGGTGTCACATGGTCAGGGAATGGACACTCCAAAACTGTAAGCCCTAAATGATCTTTTTCTTTTTAGGTTGATTTTCCCCAAGTGATTGTTATAGTAAAGGAGAGATAGTTAACTTAAGTCTATTTTAAAAGAGTCTACCAGTACTTAGTCTTCAAAACTAATATTATTGCCCTCTTGATCACTCTTACAAAGTGTCCAAGATTGACATATTTTGGTATTTAGTCAAGAAGCTACACAAAAACGTGGACAGAGATGACTACAGCAGTCATTGCCCCAGGAGCTGTAATAAATACAAGGTGTTGATAATAAGAAAACTGAAGAACCGAAGAATATATGGGAATTTTCTATACTTTCATTCATTTTTCTCTATATATTTTAAACTTTCCAAAATGTCTACCAATTAACAAACTCAAAATAAAATAAAATCTGTTATGATTTTGACAGTGTCATACACTTTGAAAAAGCTTTTCCATAATAAATATAAGTACTTTATAAAGATTTTTGTAGTTTTATCTTTTTGACATTAGATAAAATTTTAGATGTATAGAAAAATTGAAAAGATTTTATATATATGACTTATTTCTGATATAAAATTTTGGATTATATATAATCACTAATATACAATAGGATATATATTATATATGGCCAGTTACCCCTATTATTAATACTCTATATTGGTCTGGTATAGCTGTTGTAATTTATGAATCAATATTGATGTTATTAACTAAAATTCATGCTTTATTCACATTTCCATATATTAACTTCTTTTGCTTGCCCTAACCGCTTCCACTATACCATTTTGTACTTATTATTTGCCATGTCATCTTAGGCTTCTGGGTTCTGACATTTTGTTTTTTGGTTTTGATGACCTTGACAATCCTCGAGATACTTACTGGTCAGGTATTCTGTCATGTTCTTCTGTGGGAATCTGCTGATGTTTACCTCATGATTAGACTGGGGTTGTGGAATGGGGAGGAAGTTTACAAAACGAAAGCATCATTTTCATCATATCACACCACATCAAAGGTACAGAGTTAACAAGGCATCATTTCTGATGTCACTGATCATGTGGCAGAGGTAGCAATTTGCCCAGTGTCAAGGTTTAGCACCATGTATTTTACATACTCCCTGTTATACTGTGTGCTTCCCTATAGTAAAGGAAATGACTCTACTTGGCTGATGCTACCCAGTGGAGTCAAGCTCCACCTATCTATAACAAATTATCTATGGAAGTCATTTAGATTTCTGCCACATGGGAGATCTCTTTTTCCTTTATTATGTATTTATAAAAGTTGATTAAGATTATTTGCTTTGCATTGTGGGTATATAATTCAATACCGTTCTTTTTCTTGCTAAAATTATTTCAGCTTTGGTCATTGAGAGCTCTTTCAGTTAGTTTCTGAGTTGTTTTTGACAAATTCCACCAGTATGGGTTTTTTCCTTCTCTTTTACTTTTTAAAAAACGTTTTATAATGAGAAAGGCTCTCTCTCTCTCTGTCCCAAGTTGAACTGAACTCATAATCCTTCTCCTTTAGCTTCCCGAGTGCTGGAATCTTGTAATGTAACACCACACCTGGCTATTTTTTCTGTTTGAGTATTGTCTTTCTTCTGACACTACAAGACACTTCAGCCTTACAGTACAAATTTAATCCTAACCCTACACTCACCCAGTTCATTTTATTAGAGAAGGTATTTGAAGACAAGATCTTGGCACTGGATCATTGCTATTTAGGGCTTCTCAATAGACACAGGAAAAAATAAATGTGCTCAATGGTCAGCTCTGAAAACATACATACAAGTAACATTATACAGACTGAGCAGGTTATATTTGGGAATATATATGTATACATATGTACATATATTTATGTAGCAACAATTAATGAAAAAAGAGGTCATGCATTTGAAAGAAAGCAAGGAGGGATACAGGGAGGGTTTGGAGGAAGGAAAGAGAAGAGGGAAATGATATTATTATAATCTCAAAAAATAAAAGAAGCAATAAAAATAAAAAACCCAAAAGGAAAATACAAGCACATAGTTTCATTTAAAAAATGTTCTCACATTTACTGCTTTGTGTGTCTGTGCATATGCATGTGTGCATGTAAATGTGACATGTTAAGTCAAAGGACAATTTTGGGGCACTGGTGTTCTTTCTCCAATGTGGATCCTGTGACTCAAACTAGGTCTAGACTTGCCCACAGGTGCCTTTACCCATTGAGCCACCTTGTCAGCTCATAGCTTCATTTTAAACTCTTAAAACTGGTAATCCATCTTATATTTACATAATAGGAAATCAAGTTTTGCCCCACGTGGTTTTATAGACCTGTACTGAGCCTTCAATTTGCATTTGTTACATGGGTAGTGTCTGGCAGAAGACTTAACTTTCTTCATCCTAGGTTCCTCACATATTTTGGAGGTATACTAAAAAAGAGTACAATAAGATCACAGTCTGAAAAGTACTGACTTTTCAGTAGGTGACACACACAGGGCATAAGGTCAGTCCCTATAGTGAGTACCCTCATTAGACTACTATTTCTTTAGGCAGCGGAGGACTGACCTTCTTTTATCGTGGCCTCTTTTGTTTGCATTATCTTTAATAAACTATTACTCTTCTCCAGCTGAATATCCAAATGGTTATTCTTTCCAGTGGTTTCTATCATCTTCTGTAGAAGAAATTGGGAGCAAGTTATCACAAAATAAATGACACTCACTATTTTGATTCTTTTGTTAAGACAGATAAGAAGACAAATATGAAGACAAATAAGAACAAAATCCATTTAACATCTGAAAGTCTAATAATTGAATATGGGATATAATTTTAAACAAACTAGTGCACTGAGCCTTCAATATTCCCTTTTTTACATGCATAACCTCTTCTAGCAGACGACTTCCTTCATTCTAGGTTTTCATGTACTTAAAACTATGCTAAGAAGAGTGCAATGAGACAAAGGTTTGAAAAGTTCTATGTGCACTTAAAGTAGGTTACACATGCAGGGCACAATGGCAGTCACTGTAGTGAGCACCCTCACTACAATTATGACTTCCAGATCTATTTTCTATTTTAAAAGTAACATGGTAGAGTTGGTGATGCAGGCCAGTGATAAGACTATGTTAACATTCATGAGGCCTCCTTGGGTTTCAGTTCCAGCAACACACACATACACACACACACACACACACACACACACACACACACACACACGCTAGTGGAAAGAAGAATGGCAAAATATTAAATCAGCCTGTTCTAAACAAGAGGAAAATATGACCTAGTCTGAGCACCTTTCATTCAATTATTTAACCTTTAATTACATGTTAATCAAGGCATCTCCCAAGCATAATGGTAGATGCCTACAGCCAGCTTCTCTGGAGGCTGATGCAGGAGGAGAGGATCTCCTGAGCCCAGGAGTGTATGATTAGCCTGGAGATTACTGTGAGATTTTGTCTTAAAACTTTTCTTTCCAGATGACTTTATGATGACATAACTACACTATTTATTCCGTTCTGCACTTAGCTGTTCCACTTAGCACTATTATCTGGGAGACAATGTCACAAGCACAAATCTACTGCATTCTTTTAACAGCTATTCTGAGTCTTATTTTTGGAGCTGCTATTAGGAAAAATTTTGTTGTTTATAATTTTTCTATTATAGACAATAAAGAAGCATTCTGAATATGTCTTTTTGGTATCTTTGTTAACAGCACAATAAGCTTCTTGGTACTCTTCAAGTACATTAATTCATCATTGATCTTGTGCTCCCTGCACCTCTATTCACTTCCCCACTTTTATCTTCAGCAGCTCACGCTGTATTCCTTCATCTGTATTATCATTTATGTATTTCTATAGGAGGTAAAATTCTAAATATCAGAATATTATATCAAATTAAAAAATGAACAATCATGTCTATTTAAGACACTTGAGAATATGATAATGTATTTTCTAATTCATGTCCAAACATATGGCACTGATTCCTCTTTCACAAGAGTACTTATTTCTTTTCCCTGTTGCTACATTCATTTCTGAACTAAATTTTAGACCATGAGAAGGAAAAGAGATAGGAGAGGGGAAAAACTAAATACATGTATGTTCTATATTATAATTAGTCATCATGGTAAGACTGAAACACAAACCTACTTTACTTTCATTAAAACTATTTTAGAGCTTGTGGGAATTGTGACATTCCCTTAACTTTAGCAAAAATACATCAACTGTTTGTTTTCTTGTGCTAGGAACATTTTTATATATTAGTACAAATAAGTTGAAAAAAGAAAGGGCATCATGAAAGAGAAAGCAGAAAGAATGTAAGAGCCAGAGGATGAGGAAGAGAGTTGTAAAACACTGTCCTCTGGACAGGGACAGGACATGACTCATAGCCGTGGCCTGTACAAGATCAAGCCAGTCAACATTCCAGTGGGAGTGGAAACAGGCCTGTGAGGCTCTACTTCTAGCTGAGGAGCTCCTCCTCACTGATGGTCGGGTGTGTCACATCCCTATGAATGCTGGAAACACTAACCAGACTTAGTGAGCTATTACAGGAGGAGAAAGAAGGATGCTGATGATGAGATTGTGGGAAGGGGAGGTCCTGGGGGGTGTTCCATGGTATGTGAGAGGGGGTTGGATATGATTAAGAAACATTATAAACATGTATGAAATTGCCAAAGAATAAAAATATAAAACATTAAAGTTTAAAATATAAGAAAGGATTTAGCAAAACACACTTTTGCTATTCAACTCTGGTTCATTTTTAAAATTAAAACATATATTTATTCAACAATGATACATTTTACTGTAATATCATACAGTAGAAAAAGTAAGTTTATTGGTGTCCTCAAATTTCTGGCATAGTATTCTTTGAAATTTGGAGACAATAAATCAGCATTCCCATGAATTCTTAGCCTTCACACTTTTTTCCTCTTGAGACATGGTTTCCTTGTGTTGCCCTGTCTGTCCTGGAACTTTCTTTGTCCATCAGGCTGTCCGTGAACTGAGTGAGGTCCACCTGCCTCTGCCTCTGCCTCCAGAGTACATGAATTAATTATGTGTGCTACCATGCCTGGCCACACTTTTATTATTTAGCTAACATAGCTAAAATTCATGTCTGAAGACTAAACTACACCAAGTTGATTAGTTCTTACAAAGAAATATAGCCTACAAAAATAGTCAAACAATGAAAACCGTAACTTAAAATTTGGGTCTCCCAGTAAGCAAATAACTGCTCATGGAAACAAATGCAGATACTGCCTTATATTTTTAAAATTAAAACTTTTGCTTATTTTTATTTTATATGTGTGAGTGTTTTGCCTGCATCTAAGTACACCATGAATGTATAGTGCCAGTAAATGCCATAGAAAGATGGTGTATCTTCTGAAATTGAAGTTACAGACAGTTGTGAGCTGCCAAGTAGGTGCTGGGAACTGAACTCTTATCCTTAAGAGCAGCCAATGTTCCTAACTACTGAGCAGTATCTCCAGACCTTCGTCACTTCTTTTTTAAATGAATTTTTCTTTCTTCCCAGTTTCTCTCCCTGACAAAAAATCATTTTTGTTTCTTGGCAGCCACTTGTATGTGTCTTTACATACCTTTTCTATGTGTGAGAAGTCCTCTATCAGTTTGTCAAGATTCACATTGCTAATCTTTTTCATACTTTCTTCATTGCTTTGAGCCATGCCTGAAATAATGAAGAGTAGACAATACTAAGGAAGGCCCAGAGTATCACAACATTGGTCGTAGTTCAAACACTAATTATCATGAGCTCCATTTTACTTGGAAAACTTTTGTTATACTCAGTATTAGCAGAAGTGAATTCTTTACCACACACACCTCTGCCACATTTTCTCTAAACACACCTAAAATTTGTAGGGTTATGTATACACATAGAAGAATTACTTGCTTCTAATATTTAATAAAATCTACTAATGCCACCGCCTAACACTCATCTCTCTGCCTATCAGTTTGGCTGGACTTAAAGTCTGATCTATTATCCAATCTGAGGTGTGACTTTAAAGATAAGCATTCTCACTTGATATGCTAAACATGCTTTATAATTGCTACGCCACAGATACCGTGTTAGCTTGTGTATATTTCATATTTTGTCCAGCAGTATGTTTATTAAATAAATTATGTATAGAAAATAATGTACTTACAAAAATGTTTCTGTATTTCTATGCTTTTCCATTTTTTCCAGTTTTTTTGGATATGATTAATTTTTAGTAACAGCTAATAACTGAAATAAACAAAAGTATCAGTTTTAACCCCGTGGAACCAATCAAAAAATGTGCTTCAGAATCCCACTCATCAACAGAGGATGGAGAAAGTGAATACACACAGCCTTTTACATGTCGGAGTGGGAAGGTATCTTAACAGAATCAAGACTAATACAATACCAAAGTATGAAATACTTGTCTCTGAGCTTTTCACAAGTGAAAGCGGTGGTGAAATGCAAATCTGATGCTCAGGCATTCTAGATTTGGGGAAAGACCACAAGCCAATATACAGGACGTGAACTAGTCCAAAGTAAACAGTAAATAAAATTCCTGAAGCAGTAACTCAAAATACCTTTTTGGTGGTCATACTGTTGTTAAATTGGGCATTGCTTGACATTACTCCATCAAGAAATTGCACTTTCTTCTTTTTTTTTTATTACTTGATAGTAGCAGCTTTAGTGGTTTTGAAATCTGAATTTTGGTTATGTATTTTCAACTTAGTGAAATATTATCAATTCTGTAAAATTATATTTAAAATTCTAGCCGGACAATGGTGGTGCATGCCTTTAATCCCAGCACTCGGGAGGCAGATACAGGCAGATCTCTGTGAGTTCGAGGCCAGCCTGGGCTACAGAGAGACTTCCAGAACAGGCACCAAAGCTACACAGAGAAACCCTGTCTTGAAAAACAAAACAAAACAAAACAAAACAAAATTTCCTTAGTAAAACTTGATTCTTATGGCAAAAAAATAATTATAGTAGACTCCTCCATGATAGTTAAATTATTTGTTGAATAAAGTTAAAATCACTAGCTGATATTGTTACTTAAACTAGAGGATAATTTGAAGGATTTAAAAACCTCTTTCTAATTTTTTTCCTTTAGTCTCTAATGTTTCAAATAATTTTTAAAAACTTGTTCTGCCTCAGAACTACATTTCTGAACTAAATGCATTTTAAATTGAGCCTAGATTATCTCCACTTTTTTTTCTTCTTCATATAACATATATAACTTGTAATTATGACTGAGAATGTTGATCAGTGGAAGTTCATTTACTTGACAAGCAATCCTGTGTGTAGAAGTCCCCATCGCGGGACAAACAAAAAAGGAACATTAATATTCTAATTACTATTTCCTGATTCTGTCACATCCATTTCTAGATGTTTTCTCAGTCAGGGTTTCCCTGTGTAGCCTTGGCTGTCTGGAACTCACTAGTAGAGCAGGTTGGTCTCAAACTCACAGAGATTCACCTGCCTCTGCTTCCAAGTGCAGGGATTAAAGTGTGTGCCCAGTCATTTCTAGATTTCTTAATTGCTCTCTTCCCTCAATTTCCTAGGTCCAGATTCTTTCAACAGAAGTGGTCTTGCCCAGTGGAACCTTGTAATTTAGTCATTAAGTGCTTGAGACTTCTCTACTGCGGAGAATGATTCATGACTTTCAAGGTCACAGGCTAGCCAATAGTTCTATTTCCTTCTTTGGCTTCAAGCCAAAAGTCCTGTGTCCCAGGACTTGCCATCTTCCCAGCCCTGGCCAGTACTTGCAGCTGCCAGGAGCGGAGCGGGGCTCAGGGTCGCTTCTTTCTTCTGAACTATCTAAGAACTCTCTCTCAGCCTGTGACTCAGGCCCACCAAGGCATCCATCCCAGTGTCCTCAGGGCCCAACAGATACACAGGGGTGCGGGCGAGGGCCAGGGAGGTGAGAGAAGCGGATGGGACAAGACACTAGGAATCCAGGACACTTCGAAGAGGTGTTAGGAAAAGAACCTATGGAAACTGGAGTTCCAAACTCCCAGGAAGACCTTGGAACGTACCTGCCAAGGCACACATTCCAGTCTTCAGCCAGGTGCTCTGGGCGCCGGAGGTCGGTCCGGTCCGTTCTAGATCGTTGTTCTCTTCCGGGTAGGAAACAGGTTCCCTCAACTATGGGTCCGCTGTTCTCCTGGACGGTCTGTGCCCTCTCCTGGAGCCCCTGCCACCGGCCATTCTAGGTCCCTTCAACCATTTACTGCCTTCTAGGTGCTTAAATGTGTTTCTTAGACCACAGATCAACATTCAGCGACTGCCAGATTAATTACTGTTTGGCTGAGTCATGAATAAGCCATGAATTATACTTGGTTTTTGCCTAAATCAGCACGATTAAATAAATAATAACCCATATTTATTCTTGTGATTTATAGGTCTTTCAAAGTATCAGATTCAGTTAACAGATACAGTTTCTCATCTTGTATTTGTTTTACTGGCTTACAGATCTAGGACATGGACTCTTACATAGGTTCTAGCTCAACTCTTTAGGTGTTTTGGGTAAGTGTTTTTCTTTAATGTCTAAGTTTTTTATCTGAGTGTCATGAAGGGCAAATGAGAAAATGAGGGGAGGGGGACTCTCTAACTGGGAAGTGGGAAGGATGTTATTACAGAAGGAGAGGAAGGGAGAAGGACTAAATAATATTAAAGATGTTTGAAAAAGTCGTAAGAAATATTTTATATTTACCTAAAATTACATATATAGTATACATATATGTATGTACATATAAATTATGTATAGACTATACACATACATAAATATATAGCTTAAATGGATTTCCACAGTTTGGGGTGATAATATTTTCCCCAAGAGACATGGGCTAACAAAACTCCCAGTGTCAGACATGGGAAACATCCCTTCTAATTGTGGGTCAGGGGAGCCTAAGAGACTTCCCCCAAATATGGGGTATTGTCAATGCCCTGGGTTACCCAGACCTTGAAGGTAGGGCTTGAAAAAATTAACCTGTAATTCACCTGTAAATCTCCTCTCTAAGAATTATCTCTCATAGATCTGAAAGTGTTATTTTTTGTTTGTTTGTTTTTTTGAGACAGGGTTTCTCTGTAGCTTTGGAGTCTGTCCTGGAACTGCTCTTATAGACCAGGCTGGCCTCGAACTCACAGAGATCCACTTGTCTCTGCCTCCTGAGTGCTGGCATGCACCACCACTGCCTGTTTTAGATCTAAAAGTGTTATACAAGCTGCCAAGGAAGAAGACTAGTCAGCAGTTCTACCCAGCTGCGAAGCCTATAAACCATGAAAATAACCAGGCAGATAAGGCATCAGCAGTGGTGCATACTGGGAATTGAGCTTCTGCTCAATAAGAGGGAATTCATACTTGGTTCCATAAACCTAGCCAACTACCCATGCTGGGGAGAACACGGGTCCTAGAGGAGAACCTATTAGTGCCATATTTCTACCTCCCTCCCTCCTTTCCTCTCTCCCTCCCTCTCTCCCTTCCTCCCTCTCTCCCTCCCTCTCTCTCTCTCTTTCTTTCTTTTTTTGAGAGAGGGTTTCTCCACGTAACAGTCCTGGCAGTCCTGGAACTTGCCCTGTAGGTCAGGCTGGCCTTGTACTCACAAGAGATCTGCCTGCCTTTGCTTCCTAAGTCAGTATAATTCCTAACTGCATTCTAAACGATTACATCCACAGATAATTATAACCCTTCCTCCTCTTAGAAGAAGTTTCTTTTTGAATCAAATGAAGACTATTACAGAGACGCATAACTGCTCAAAATGCAGAGGATTGTGGTGTACCCAACCCTAACTGGTACATCTACAACACAATCCCTACAGTTAACTCTCAGGAAACACTGGGTAGGAGGCAGCAGAAAATCTGTAAGACCCAGCGGACCCAGGCCCAGGTGTCTGCTGTGAGACAGTATCTTTTTATATATGACCAGGAAGCATCATCCAGGAAATCTCAACAGCATGGTCACCCAAAAAGACCAGTGTAATGACAAAGCCAGGTGACACACCAATACAGATGGAGAAAATCTCACAAGGGCCCACTTCTAGATGAAGAACTACAGGTAGTTAATGGCTACTGAGAGAGGGAGAATCAATCTTCAGGGATGAGCTCCATAATAGATGATCTATTCATAAGTGGTCAGTCCTAAACATAGATACAGTCAAGCAGCACCAACTGGACTCAGCAGGTTGTAGGTGTCTGTGTGTGTGCATGCATGCTTGTGTGTGTACATACTATATTTGTAACAATAATTATTAAAGAAGAGCTCAATAATTTGAGAGGTAGTTGGGAGGCATAGAAGGAGTTGGAGGGGAGAGGGAAGGTAGAAATACTGTAAATACAGTACTTGTATATGTAATTCTCAAAAAAAGAGAAATAGATACTAAAACTTTTGATTGTGTCAAGTTAGCATATGCAAAACATTCTATGTGAGGAATGTCATTGTGGATTTTGAAACCTGCCCACTTTTGAGGTCCCTCTAAAGTGCTCTGTTCTTCATAAGCCATTTGATGATATTTATTAGAAATGTCTTATCTTTATTTGTTATATAGAACATGCCAGTCTTTTGGGGGCATTTCTGGGACTCTTTAAATTAATACATTCCTCTTCTACTGTATTTGCTATTATCTCTTAGAGAAGAAAGACTATTTTCTTATACATATATGTTTTTCTTCATGGTGCATTACACAGGAAGAACAAATGGGAACTAGCCAGTATATTATGAAAGGAACAAATAAACCAGGCAGCTAAATTTTTCTAGTTTGAAGTGAGTCACAAATTTCCCCTTTAATTTGAAGATATTAGCAGTTTTTTCAAAGAATCCTGGTAGACTCAAGATGTCTGAGAAATTACATGAACTTCCCATTATTTCATCCTTATAAAGGGAATGCTGTTTTTACAGTTGTGCCTATAGTTTTATTACCCAGACACTATCCAACTGTGAAAACAAAATTTTATGATTAGTTTTGAATTCATTGCATATTTATTCAGAAATGGCCCAGAAGATATTAAGGCAGAAATGAACTACAGGGCTACACTATGCTAATGAAGTAAAACTGAAATCCATCAAAACACCTGATTTACATGCATCAATCAACTATAAAAATATGTAGACTTACATGTGTAAGGATCCTAAGAGTGAGTCAGCCATTGAGTTTTGAAGCATACTAGAAGCTACTGAAGGTGTAAGCACTAATGGGATCAAGGCATGCTATTCTGTTTCTGTGTAGAGCTTGCAGCTTTGAAGAACCAGCTATCCCAAGACTGCAGCCTAGTTCATGCGATTTGCAATATTATTTTGGCACTGGACTTTCACCTCACTACTTTAGTTGCCAGAGTAAATCTAAAAGTTCTAAAAACAACTTAGTGTCCTTACCAGTTTCCTAAGCTGATCACGTTGTCGAGTGAGATATTAACAATACAAGTTTAGCTTGAGCCAGGTGTATTAGTTAGCTTTCTGCTGCTCTGACAAAATAGCATGACCAAATGCAACGTATACAATCAAAAGCTTATTTTGGTCCACAGTTCCAGAGACGATGAGTATGTAATGGCAGGAAGTGGCAGGTGTGGTGGCAGGAAAAGGAAGCCCAGAGATCAATAGAAACAAAAGGCAGAGATAACAAACTCACAGTGGGCTGAAGCTATGAACGCTTACTTTTGCAAACAGCGCCACTACCTTAACAGCCAGAATGGAACTCACTGGCTGACAAAAACGAGGCAGGAAAGCAGAATAGAGGCTAATTAGGAAGAATAAAAGGATTACCAAAAATGGGAGGGGGACAAGAGGAGGTAAGGGGTGAATATATTTGAAATGCATTACACTCATGTATGAAAACATAGTGAAGTCCACTATTATGTGTAATTAATATATTCTACTAAAACTCTTGAAAAGAAACATTTCAGTCAAGAAGCTTGAAAAAAGAAGCAGAATAATTAAGAGGGAAATAAGAAATAATAGTAAAGAAAGTTATTAATATTCTTTAGTTTTGAGATTGTAATCTCATTTCTCTTTTCCCTTTCCTCTCTCCAAACCCTACCACGTACCCTTCACTAGTCTCCTTCAAATCCATGGCCCCTTTTCTTACTAGTTGTCATTATGTGTACACACACACACACACACACACACACACACACACACACACACACACTCACCATGTTCAGTCTGTGTAGAGTTATTTGTATGTGTGTTTCCAAGGCTGTGCCCTAACCTGGGGAAAGGTTTCAGCATACATAGAAATGGGTTTTATTTTGTAATATATACCTACCTACATACATATATGTTTATGTATCAGTACATTTTTTTTAATTCCCCCAAGGACTTCCTTGTGCTCATTCTTTCCATTTTGCTGGTTCATTTTAGCATTAAGTAGCACTCCCTTTTACTTTCATCTCACACATTCTGTAATCTTCTCTCATAAGCATCTCTTGTTTCCTTTAAGCCCTCTTCCTTCCCTTTCACAGACCCTTTCTACTTCCATGGCTTCACACATATGTAGATGAACAGGTATATATGAATTTAATCTGAAATTTTTGTTGGTTCTTTTGATTGGTTGGATTATTATTTATTCTTTTCTGTCTCCCTATTTAGTATTAGGAGTTTGTTGATTTGCCATGTTCTTTATATTTTCCCCTTTATTAATATATTCTTCTCATTAGTTGTATTTTTCCCTGTGGTGAGCCTGTCTTTATCTCTTCTCTCTATACAATTTTATTTTAAGTCTCTTCTATAGTGCTTAATTGTGGACCCATTGTTCCATCCATTTCCTCTTCTAAAAGGGTTTTTATAAAGTTTTGAATTATGTATATAATGTGTCTGTTTATGTGCATGTGCACTGGGAGTGTCTTTAAATTCCAAGCAATTGATTTTAATTTTCTTAGCATTGTGAACCATTTTAGAAGCTTTTCCTCTATAAAGTCATATTGAGTTTTCCTTGTTTCTAGACCTTGAACCAGTTGAAGGTGCTGGGTCTTTACTATGACCCAGTCAGTTAGTTGATTAACTAGGTAAGTCATTTGCATTTTCTGAACACTGGTTTTTTTTTCTTCCATAAAGTATTAGTAACTAGTGTCTGACTTGCTTACAACTGGTTTGTTCTCTTAGGTGAAATAACAGGAGGCACTTTATGAAATCGGCACGGTCTGCTAGTTTGGCTGTGTGCTCCATATGAACGAGAGCAGCACGCATCTTCCCTCTTCAGATATTTGCATATCGCTCCACTGGAAAAGACAAATTGAAAACAATTTCCTGATAGAGAGTTTCTTTCCTTTATCAAACGATGCTGACATCTCTTAATGCCCACAGAACAATCACATAGACGTTATTAAAAACATCAATAGAAAATTGCTTTCTGTGTATTCCTTTAAAGATAGCTTCCTGGGGCTGTACTGAGAAAATCTATTACATTTGAGGTTCTATCTGGTGATTTTTTTTTTAATGTAGCAGGCAGGAGTGAGGTGTGAATCATTTCTGTTTGGGCAGTAACAGATTAGCATTGTCCTGCAGGTTCACAGTGAATATGTTCCTCCCATACAGGGCAACATAAACGTTTCCCAGTATTGTAAGCTTCAGATTTCAGAAAAAGTCAGAAGTCCGAGTAAGGACAGGAATTTATTAATGTTGATAAAACTTGTGCTCATCATCTTCCCATAGTCTTTGGGCTAAAAGAGTAAGGAATACCAAGTACAGAGAAGATAACAAATACTCTAAGCCTTTAGAAAGATGTCATCCCTTATATGATCAGTAAACCACCAGAGCTGAGATGAGGAGACTCTTGGATTACCTTAATCATACAGCTGTTTTGCCTTTTTAAAAGGAAGTTTTGCAGGATAAAATTTAATTTTAATTTAATGAGAGCATATAAAAATGCTTCATTCAAATTCACATCCCTTTGGAATTTATCATTTTACTTTGTGCCAGGAGTGTTATTCTTTTTAGAATAGCTTTTCTAAAGTGTTAATGATGAGCATAACAATGGATATTTCACTATTGCAGACATACCTAGTTTATGACTCTTGTCTTTAGTGCATGCTTTATGAATTGGAAGCTTATAGCACCCAGTCTTAGACAAATCTATTTCAGTTTTTCAACAGTGTGTGCTCCCTTCATGTCTCTCTGTGCCGTATCTTGGTGATTTTTTT
This sequence comes from Dicrostonyx torquatus, assembly GCA_028555095.1. Lineage (NCBI taxonomy): Eukaryota > Metazoa > Chordata > Mammalia > Rodentia > Cricetidae > Dicrostonyx > Dicrostonyx torquatus. Next base: position 15,325,085 of record JAQHUG010000005.1, read on the forward strand.
TTTACTTCAAACTTTTTATTAGTATTCTACCTGTCATGATAGTTTTGATCAGTCATATTTGATATTACTATTGCAATTTGCCTGTGGATGTTATACATAAGGCCCATATTAAATGGTAAACTTAACTGAAGAATGCTTTGTGTGCTAACTGCGTCATTGACTGACATTCCTCCCCTCCTCTCCCTTTCCTCAGGTCACCTTATTCCCTAAGAAACAATGATACTAAAGTTGTGCCAGTGACTATAGATTGGTCTTATTCAAAAGGTTGAGAAGCAAAAACTTGAGGCCAACTAATAATTCTTCAGTGGTGTCTAAAAGTCTAAGTAAAAGAAATAAGTGTACATATTTCACTTTATATCAAAACCAGAAGTGATCTCCCGTAGTGAGAAAGGGATGTTAAAAGATAAGATAGGCTAAAAGCTAGTTATTTGGTATCAGATGTTTGTCCAATCTGTGAAGGTGAAGGAACTCTTTGCATTGATTTGCAGTGCCTTGGTGGAGTAGAGTTGGAGCAGGGGAGGGGCAGCTGCCCTGAGGTGGGCAGTAGTGGGAAGACATTGAGGTTTTAGTAGTAAACAGACAGCACTTTATAAAAGCTCCATGTGGCTGATAGCAAGAAATAGTCCTGTTTTTGTTTCAGAAAAAGCAGGAACACTATACACAGAAGATCAAAGCAGCCACAATGTTCCCTTGGGGTGAAGTCTAGTGCAAAGAGGAAGCCTGGGTCTCTTTGAGTCTTTGAAGGCTGAGGGAGGTGAGGATGCTATGGAAGGAGAACAGGAAGCCCAGTAGAGGGTCTTTGTGAGGTTTGAAGAGGAGTCATCTTCATAATGATTGTACAAGAGAAGCGGCAAGTGTGGGCACAGAAACTGGAGCAAGCCATCCAGAAGCCCCCAGATAACTGATGAAGGTAGCTACATTAAGTAATAAATATTAAATGTACAGAAGACTGCTTTATTTTGAGAGATGTCACTTAGGACTGTCATAACTACTGAGCATAAATCAGTGCCCACCTTCACAGTGTCAAAGGACAACACAGATGTTTTGCTAGAGGGATTGTAGCTGGTTGCTTTAATTCTATGACAGTATACATTTACTATTAAGAAGAACCTTTCAGAATCATACTAAATTTGAAGTGCTCTTACTTTATAAATGGAATAATAAACCCTAGACAGTACATGTGCTCAGTATATGTTTTATTGAGGATGTTAAGCTCACTGTTGAGAATTGCTGCTCAGGAGAAGCCTTTAAAATATTTTACTGTGATGCAGAAACTTTGAAAAAAGATTTATTTATTTGTATTTTAAGTGTATGGGTGTGTTTCCTGCGTGTATGTCTGTGCATCATGTGCGTGCAGTGCCCACAGAGTTCAGGAGGGGCTTTGGATCCCCTGGAACTGTAGCTGCCATATAGGTGCTGGGAATACATTGTGGTTCCTATGGAAGAGCAGCCAGTGCTCTTAACCACTGAATGGTCTTTTCAGATTCCTATGCAAAACTTTTAGGTTCTTGGTAATTTTGTCTGTTGGTACTTGGGGCTAATCCCTGGATTTTGAAGTTTTATTCAGAAAGTTCTAGCCAATCACAACATCTTGACACATATTCCTCATGTTTTCCTATAACGTTTTTTGAGGATCTCATGCAGGAGTATTATTATATTTACATCAGTTCACCACTATATGCCTCCCCTCCCTCTTAATTTTGTGACCTTTTCTTCTCTGAATGGCCTTCATACTTGAATACTTAGTTATTAGCAAGTGGTACTATTGGACAGGGATTAGGAGGTGTGGTTTTGTTGGTGGAGTAAGTGTGGTATTGTTGGAGGAAACATATTATTGCAGGGTTAGGCTTTGGGGTTTTAAATTCTCAAGACGAAGCCAGGTTCCCCGTCTTTCATTCCCACTGTTTAATCACCATCTACTGCAAACAGAAGCTTCTCAGATGAGGGTTGAGATACACATTGGTCTATGAGTTTCATCATTTGGAACTGTTAATACTATGTCCATTTGGCAGTATAGTAGTAAGTTCTCCCTTAATGCCCATGACTTATGTAGCCATAGGTTCTTATCCTGATAATGTTACAAGGTATAGATTTCATCTTGTGAAGTGAAACTTAAATCCAATCAGAAAGTGGTTGGTACTCCAATGATGTTGATGTCGTTACTGCACCAGTGGGCATGTTTCACCAGATGAGCCATTATTGTATCATTCAGGGGTCCTAGCTGAGTATGATGATTACCTTTCTCTTCCAGTAACTTGCATAGTACCTTCCACTACCATAAAAGCTAGCTAGTAGGGATGAAGCTTAGAAGTCAATACTACCTTGATTTTGCCATGTTCTATGGTTCAAGTTTGTGGTAGCTTTAGCAACTGAGTCTTACCACCAAGTTCCGGAGTGTAACCACAAGCAATGGCAATAGCCTGTGAAATTTGGAGGTCTATGAGACCTCAGTGGACAACAACCCCCCCCCCCAAAAGTAATCTCTTCCTGTCACTGGGCCTTTTAGTAGCATCTAAGAGGGGCATTGTTGTCTTGATAAAGGGTAAATTTATTTTAGTTCACTTTAATATATGTATATTATATATGTATATATATATATAATATGTAGGAATATGTATTTAGGAAGCTTCTACAGTTGTAGGTTTTCAATTGTTTTTTTTAAAGGTCTTTAGTGTTATCTCTCCTAATATTCATCCTCTATTATACCCTCCACTCCCTCACCCAAATTTAACTCTTCTTGCTCCATTATTTCCCTTTAGATCTTTGTTCATTTCAAATTGATTGGTGTGGGAGGTCTTCTGTTTATGTGTTGCTTTCATTGGTTAATCAATAAAGAAACTACTTGGCCTGATAGGGCAGAACTTAGGTGGGTGTAGAAGACAGAACTAAATTCTGGAAGGATGGAAGCAGAGTCAGAGAGCGGCCATGGAGATGCCAGGTGAGACATGCTAAATCTTTCCAGTAAGCCACGACCTCGTGGTGAACACAGATTAGTAGAAATGGGTTAAATCAAGATGTGAGAGTTAGCCAATAAGAGGCTAGAGATAATGGGCCAGGCAGAGTTTAAATGAATACTGTTTCTGTGTGGTCATTTCGGGTATAAGCTAGCCTGCCCAATGGGAAAGAACAAAGGGCCCATGCTCCTGGCAACAATTGATTTTTGTACAAGGTAAAATATCTGAATCTAATTTAATCCTTCTGCAGGGTCCTATCAGGTTGCCAGCACTATGCTGAATAGGTTATCATGTATCTCTGAATGCTTTTGCCTCCTTTTCCCCAAAAGCCATAAGTTTATCAGCTTATTTCTGCATTCATGACTTTTCTACTTGTCTTCCTATTAGTTTCTATGCCAGTACCAGGCTATCTTTATTGTGATAGTTTTATAGTATCATTTTGAGGTTGGGTATTGTGATATAAAGCTGTGTCTTTACTCTTTAAGATTGCTTTTTTTTTAAATTTCTTATGAATTTTAGATTGTTTCTTCTAGATCTGTGAGATGTGATTCTGGAATGTCGATGGGTATTGCATTACATCTTTAACTTAGGTCTGGTGGTACAGTCATTTTCATGATACAAGTTCTACCAATCTAGTAGTATGGAAAGTCTTTCCAGGTTTTCAAAAAAAGAAACAAAAGTGGCCAAAAGCACTACCAAATAATCCAGTTACTTAATTCCTGGGCACATACCTCAAGAATTCTATTTGCTACCACAGAACTATTTGTACATCCATGTTTATTGCTGTTTAATTTATGATGACAAGGAAATGAATCCCATTTAGGTGTTCATCAACAGATGAATGTCTAATGACAGTTTGGCATACACACAAAAGAGTATTATTCAGCTTTTATTATTACTAAATTTGACTGAAAAGACATGGACTTAGAAAAAATAATACTAGGCAAAGCCACCCAAACTCAGGAAGAGAAAAGAACTACATCGCTATTGCAGGTATACGTAAGTATTCTAATATGTATTCTAACTTTACAGAAGTCCACTGAGATGCATAGAGCTTGGGACGTAGCAAATGTCTGTGGAGTGGCTTTTTCATCTAGCTGTGTAATGTTCATGTTTATGAATTCATTATAATAAAGTGACCAAAAAATAATAACTTCCAGTTCCACCAATATTCCTAAAATGATATAAATAAAATAGTTTAGACATAAAAACATAAGTCTCATGTATTCTTTCTTAAGTTGAAGATTTTTTTAAGTCCTGAATGAAAATTTGTGGTCACCAGAGGTTTGGGAGGAAGAGGGATGGGCAAATAAATACATGTAAAATATTATACTGAACCCCATTAATAGATATAATAAGATAATTTTAATACATATAATGAATGCATACTACTACTACTAATATAAATAAAAATTAGTAGTTTATTAAAAATGTTAAATCTTGCTATTTGTTGACAATGCATCTGGTTACTAAAGAGCCTGTCTGGAGAGGACAATGAAATTCTTGTTGATTACATGCCTCTGAACACGATGCCAATTCTTTTCAGAAAGCCAGAGATACTGGCTATAGGTAAGGAATCCTCTGGTCTATGTGGGCAAAGTAAACTGAGAATATTTATGATTCATGGGAGTAGGTAAAAATGTCAAAATTAATAGGAATTTGAAAAAGTTGTTTCCAGTCTTCATGGGAAACTTTGAAAGGTTTAAGACTTCAGCGGAGGAAGACATTACAGACATAGTAAAGCAGTCAGGGAGCTAGAGGTTGAGTTCAGAGATGTGAGTTGCTTAAGTTTTAATGGATGTGGAGTTGCTTGTGGATAAGAAAAGAAAGTTCTTTCTTGTGTCGGTTGTTCAGGGAGGGAAGTGTCAGTTTACTTCAGGGATGTGGCTGTCCAGTACACTACCTGTATTCCTGTAGATGAAACGGTACACATAATGGCAACATTAAATGAACTTGGTAAGTTTAAAATAAGTTTGTCAAGTTGGGAGGGGAAAATGGCTGGGAGATAAAGGGAAGTTAAAGGGGTAGAGGGTGGATTTGATCAAAGCACATTGTATATGTATGAAATTCTCAAATAATAAATTTAAAAAATTTCAGAAAGGAAGTGCTCTCTTGAGTTGCCATCCTATTCCCTACCCTGTAAAATAAGAACAACAGATTTAGTATGTAACGCAAACTCAGCTATAGGACACCAATATGGCTTAAGAGGACTAATTCCAAATTTGAAAGAAGTTCTGTGAGTAAAATTCTATCAGAGAACATCACACATCACAGCGAATTGTGTGGAAGAATTCACTGTTGCTTTGATTCCAGAAACTGCCACAGACACTCCAACCTTCCTCAACCACCGCTCTGGTAAATCAGCCATCAGTATCAAGGCAGGACACCCCACCAGAAGAAAGATATGATTTACTGAAGGCTCAGATGATAATAAAGCAAATAAAATCATTTTTAATGTGTAAGCATTTTTAAGAAATAACACTCCTTCCCACTCAATGGAGCAGTATCAGTAACTTGTTAGATATACTGGGAAACCAAACCAATCCAAAACAAAACAAAAAACAAAACAAAACAAACAAACAAGAAAAAAAAACCCTGTGTGATTCCTTCATTGTAGTAGTCACTTTTCACAGTGGCCTGGAACTGAACCACCACATCTCTGACCTATGTGATGTATTTAATCTTTAAGTAAATTCAAATATAACATGTTAAGCTTATTTTTTTTAATGTTTAAAAATCTAAAAATGTGTCATGGCTGTTCAAGAGAGGAGTATAACTTAAAATGTTTCCTAAACTTGTCTCACTTTAAAATTATTCATTTAAAAACATTTTAGGATCAGGTGTTCTCAGGAAATGTATGTTAAGTAACCCTATCCTAAATGACTTCAAGGCAAACTAAAGGGCAAGGAAAGATAAACGCCATGAAAAATGGCTCAGAGGAGAGAACGATCACTTAAGTAAGGCTGGAGGGAATCGGAGGATCGATTCTTCATGGTGGCATTTGAACAGAACCTTGATTGAAGAAGGATTTTGATAGACATTTGATATGTGGAGATTTTCCTGCTGAGAAAGTGACTGGAACAAGAATGAAGAGATAGGAACCACAAACTTTGTTCAAGAAATGGCAAATGTTTCCAAATACATCTGGGTCGAGGGAGGACTGTTTTAGTTCAAACAAGCAACCAGATGGTCACAGAACCACAGAACACACTTGGTCCTCGTCTATTCCGAAGGATGTACTAGCAAGCTTTCTGCTTCGGAGCCACAACATTGGCAACAGTCCATGTAGCAGCTGGTTGTACAGCTGCCCAGCGGGGATTTCACTTCCTTTCCTTCCCCAAGTGGCAGCTCATTTGTGAGGGATAGAATCTCAAGGCTAGGGAAGGGGTTTCCAGGCCTAGAAGGTTTTACTCCAGTGGCATTCTATAAGCATCACCTCTGCTGTCTCCCACATGGCATCTGCTTGGCTACAGGAGTCCTACTGAAGTCTAAAGTATGGTGTATCTCTAGACTTTGTAGTTTGCGGCCCATTCCCATGTGACTTACCAGTAAGAGGTCATTTTGACCAGGAGAAGTTACTAGCTCAAGCTAGCAATGTAGCTTAGAGAGAATGCCAACCTTCTCCCTCTTGCCATTTCCCACAGACTTTACATCAGCTTGGACTCACCGTTGAACTGTTAGGATGTGTTCAAAGCATGGCTCTGTAGGTCTCTGTCCACGTGAAGTCATAGCGTCAAGAGAGGACACAGTCCATACAAGACAGAGAGTATCTTAGTCTCCCCCATCCCTCTGCTCCTTTGTGAGTCACCACGTGCTGTTATTTAAGCTATCTCTGCTATGTCCTTTACTGTGTGGGTCTCAGAACAGAGTCTGGGGTGGGATGCTTTCATTTGGGGGTTAACAGGAACACACTATCAGAAATCCAAGAAAATAAATTTATTGAACTTTGAAGGGGAAAAATCCACAGACATATAAGGAAGTTAAATACAGACTGCTGGACACAACTAGTCATACTGTGAATAATGGCTGTGTGACCAGCAGAGTACCAAAACTGACATTCTGGGACTGATTGAGGTATTTAGCTAATTTTGGCTATAGAAACATGGTCAGCCTATGGTGAAATGGTAAGATAGTTCATCAAAACACACGTCTTTAAGCTGAATAGATTCTGAGTTGATGATATTTCATATGAACTAAATCATGTAGCCATTGGAGAAACCATAGCAGCAAGGTCACAGAAAAATCTATTAAAATCAATTACCAAGTAACACAGTGAACCATAAACACCCAATGCTAGATTGTCACTGTTTCTCCTGCAAGAAGGAGAATTTAAAACCACTAAACATTAAGTCAGTTTCCCCACAAAGGTCTGAGCAAAATGGTAAATACCATTAAAAGTTAAAGGTAACTTTAAAGTTTCAAGCTTCTAAAAAATACTTAAAATGAGACGTATTCTTCAGTGGGCTGAGAGTCCTCTTTCTCTCATACATCTTTTTGAGGGGATAACCAAAAGAACTATCTCTATGTTATTTGGGAGTCAAAGAGTGATTTTTATATCGGGTATTTTTCTACCTTGTCTGAGACTAATCTTCCTGGGGGTAAATAAGAAGTGATGAATCCCTTCTTACTATTTAAAATATACCGTATAAAAGGTTTGATGACAAAGTTTCTGCTACTTGTTTAATTGATTCTGAGTTGTCCTCTGTGACAGGAAACTCATTTATTCTGTCCCTTTTTCTCCATGAGTTAGAAGTATGTGCCTGGCTGTGAAACAAAGATCTAGGCCTTCAGTTTTTTGTTCTATTCCCTGGTTTATCCATTGTGCTTCTTCAAAAGGTGACTTTCCTTTTGTACGAATTAATCTTAGGGTTCTGTAAAAACCAAGCTGTGTTCGAAGAGGCAGTGCTGCGCAGGTGTGGGGCCTTCTTCTCCCAACCCCTGGGCTCTCAAAACCCCACTCCACGTGTTTCCACAGCTCTTCCACATCCTGACTGATGGGGACCACTGTCACTTCTACTTCTCTTAGCATGGAGCCCTGTGGTTTGAAATTTAAATTTGGTGAAGAAAGTGTTCCTTTCGTTACTATCATGTCTGTTATTGTTGGGTGTGTGATATGTTGATCTGTATAAAAATTTTGTTTTATAAATTAAAAAATATCCATTTAAACCTTTAAAATGAATTTGTTCCAATAATGCAGGTTATTAGATTTAATGCATTTTAGATTTAAGAAATTTTGAGAGTTATAAAAACGGGCTCTGTAAAAATCTAACTTGTTTGTTTTTCTTTAGGTTCATTGACCAAAGCATTAATCTTTACACTGTAGTTTCTAACATCCTTGGATGGATCCTTGTGAACTACAATATGTGTGTGGTATATTATAAAATAGCCATGCTTAAAGTGTAAATTATTAAAAATATCTTTATCAATTTTTTGTCAAAATAAGTGTTTTACCTATCCAAACTAGCCTTTACTTTCTTGCCTAGAATTTTAGTTCCCAGTTATTTAAAAAAGAAAAAAAAATTAGCCTGTGCTATAATCTGCATTCAATTTCCTGAACTGCAAAAGCCACCTGATTGTTTTGCTTTTTCAAAAAGCATGATTTACATACATGAAAAACATAACTATTTAATGCTTAGTATCACAAAATTAAGACCCACAATACAGACAATCACTGCCACTAAGCAGTATTAGAGACGATTCTTTAAAATATTTATAATTCACAATGGGAGTATCTATCTGATTAAGTATTCTTGATTTTCCACTTTATGATAATGTTTCAACATTTCCAGAAAAAGTATTTTAGAATCCACACACACCATCACACTCTCCGAGCACAGATTTAAAACATGGTTTTGGTTTAGGCATTCATGCCCAGCCATTTCTTTGCTATTAAGATAGGAGAGGCTACTGCATGATTTTGTTCAGTTGGTCTGTGCTCACATAGCCACACGATGAGAGGAACTTCTTTTTGTCAGGCAAACGCAAAGCGGTTGCGTTGAGTATAAGGCCCCGTGGAGACTGCACGGTGTGGACAGTGGTGTAGTCTGGGACAGGCACCTCAGCATCCGGAGCAAGCTCCGCTGTCTCCATCCGGGCTGTAGTGGTAAGGCTTTCTGTGGTGATGTAAATGTCCTCCTGATTAAAGCTTGGTTTTACACATGACATGACCTCTGAGTGAGGGGCCACAGCGATGCACTTTTTGGCATCTGACTCACAGAAGTAGGCACTGTTCATACTGTGATTTTCTTGGGAGGGCGCAGCCACTTCCGGCTGTGGCTGCGAGTTGCACTGGGCTATCCCTGCCTTAATCTTTTGGCCTGGGGAAAGGACTACACTGCCTGCTGGTGTAATGTCGCTTACTTGGGCATAAAAGTCGATGTTTGCCAGTGAAGCTGGACTGCTTATCTGTGTAGAGGCAGGTTGGTGGGTTGACTCAGTTTCACCGCTCAGAAGCGGCTGTGGTTTGTCTTCTGCAGTTAGGGTAATGCAAGGGTGCAGAGAGCCTAGGGAAGCACCATAAGACGAGTTCTTCAGATTCTTCTGGTCAAGGCACAAGAGATCAGCTTCCTCTTTTAACTGCTGTGGCTGAGCAAACTCTGAGGTACCATCACACATGTCACTGGTGTGGAAATCAGTGTCCAAAATGTCAGGGTCATAACAGCTGGTGCGCCCAGAATCATCGTCCTTTGCCCCAAGGATGTTGAGTGATTTGTCATGGGCATTGCTTAGAAGTCTGTCTGTGTCTGAGCCGTCAGTCTTTTCATCTGCATCATCGATATCTAGCTCAATGAATTCAACCCAGGAATCATCATTGTAGAAGTCAGATTTGTAGTTATCATGAACGCCCAAGATGGTGTTCACCTCCTCCAATTTCCCTTCCTAGGAAACAGACAGAAAATGGAGACCTAAGAAAAACAACTCAAAACGATTAAATCATTTTCAGTAGGATGTATTGAGCTTGCAAAAACAACGACCAAACAAACAAAAAACCCAAACCCCCTCAACAGTATTATTTAGGTGTTACTTAACTGAATGACCCACAACTTAGAGTTAATTACCTTGAGAAGATCTGGATCAATTCCTTTAATCTTTGGAACCGGGACTGGGGGCAAAATCAGCATCTTAATCCTTGAAAACAAATAAAGTTTTATTTTTTAGAGATCTTAAAGATTACATGTTCTATGAGAAAGAGGGGGAAAGTATTAAACAGTGGGTGACAAAAATTACAGGAGAAAAACACCATAAGAAGCATTTTTTAAAGATCATTTCAGTAAAATATGGTTTCTTCTATTTTTTTTCTGCTTAGCACTTTTGATAAATAGCCAATTTTAATTAATTTCACTGTGAGGAATCTAACTCTGTCCAGAGCCAACTACCAAATAACTCACAAATAGGACACCTTTAAAGCATAAAGGAAGCACCAAGAAGCAAACAAACTAGTCCATTAAGTGAAACCAAAGTTGTTTTTATCCTTGAAAAAGAGTGGGCGGGACTGAGTTAGCACTGCACAGTCCATAGCAACCATAAAACACTTAACGATGTGTTTTAGCCAGCATGATGTTGAACGGGTCATTTAAAATAGGACAAATTTGAATTATCTCTAACTAGGATAGATTTATAGGCATAATACTATGATGCATTTACAGTTCCTCTTTTAAATATTGAAATTATTTTTTTCTTTGAAGAATTATTTTAATGTTTTTAATTGAAATGGAATTATATCACGTTTCCCCTTCCTTTCTTTCCTCCAGCCTCTCCTAGTTGCCCTCTCTTGAACCCCTTTCATGCACTCCCCTCAAGATTTATTTTATGTGTCTCTCTGAATACACTCCACAGATGAATGAGTGCCCAGCAAGGCAAAAAGAGAGCTTCAGATCCCTGGAGCTGGAGTTAGAGGCAGATGTGAGGCACCCTAGGTGGTGCTGGGTATTGAACTTAGGTTCTCTATAAGAGAAGTATGCACTCTTAACTGCTGAGTCACTTCTCTAGTCCCTATAATAATTATTTTAATGTTTATTTTATAGATTTTGTGTCTTGTTGAAATTCTATTACTTAGTACATGGAAGCTGCTTGAACAAATTAGAATAAACCATCTATTTGTTGCTAGTATAAATGAAGTTTTTGCCTTAAAACTAATACTGTGAACTCTGGTGTTTCCATACTTCAGTGGGGAAACTGAGTGGTTATGATACAGATATGGTCCCTAGAGCCTAAAACCTTACCCTGCGATTGTTTATAGAATATGATTGACTCCTGCATTAAACAATTCATCTAATCCTTACAACTACCAGAAAGGGAGACGTGTTGTGGGATATTTGATCACACTGTGTAAAGATGTCTTTGTTTTACCTATCCTGCCTAAGGCACCTTCTGATTGGTTTAATAATGATTGAATGGTCAATAGCTAGGCAGGAGAGGATAGGATAGGTGGGACTTCCAGGGAGAGAGAGGAACTCAGGGGAGATTCAGAGAGGCAGAGATTCACCCATGAGATGTGGAGGAAGTCAGATGTACAGTGTGGAGGAGAGGTAACGTGGCAGAATGTGGATTAATATAAACAGGTTAATTTAAGTTTTAAGAGTTAGTTTGTAATAAGACTAAGCTAAGGCCAAACTTTTATAATTAATAAAAAGTCTCCACGTCATTATCTGGGAGCTGGAGGTCCAAAAAATCTGATAGAGATGATATTGTCTGTGCACTCCCGTCATACATAGGACATTGGTTGGAGTGGTGCTCAGGCCCTGAATAACTGCTCCAAAGCCAGGCTGTCTGCCCTATGCCATGCTGCTTTGTTGTTTGGTCTATAAATGCATACTTCAAGTTTTTAAATATATAAAAATGCGAAGTAACCTCAATTAGATGAAACAAAGATTCCCAAATAGCTAGTGTTTGGTTTCGTGACACATTTCCTTTTTGAAGAACATGATCTATTTTTGCAAATATTAGTGGCTTTCTGTTGTTGTGATGACCTTAAACCACAGAGACCCCCAAACCTAAGGGTCCAAGCTAGTAGTGTAAATCAATGAATCAGGTGGGTTGCAGTGTTATTATTAAGAGGAATGATGATACCAGTAAGCTGTGTATCTCCTCTAATGGGAGAGATGGCTCTCTACTTCAGATCATGCTCAACAAAGGGAGATCGGCCAAGTTTATTACACATCTCAATATTCAGTGCTAAGCCAGAAGGCTCATTTTTTGTTGTTGTTGTTGAAATCAGATTCTTTCATACAATACATCCCAACCATAGTTTACCCTTCTTCCACTCCTCCACTTCCCTCCCCCCAACTCCCATCTCCCCTAGATCAATTTCCTCTCTGTTTCCTTTTCAGAAAAGAGCAGGCCTCCAACAGACATAGCCAAACAGGACAAACCAAGATACAATAAGACAAGGTGAAAGTTCTCAAATGGAGGCTGGCCCAGGCAACCTAATAAGAGGAAAAGAGTCTCAAGAGCAGGAAAAAGACTCAGAGACACACTCCCTTCCATTGTTAGGAGTCTCACAACGTCTCATGATTTATAGCAAAATCCTCACTTCAAAATAGAAGCCAAAATTACACTGTGGACCTAGGGTCACACAGTCCCTCACTTCTGCTATATGGGAATGCAGCTCTTTCTTTCATAAATTAGTAGCTCAAGGGCTGGGTCGGCCATACAGTGGGAACAAGCATAGAGGAAAAAGAGCCTGGGCTGAAAGTATGTCCAAATTTACTTAATTCAAATATAAATATCAATATAAACTGTGCCACCCTTTACTTTTAATTATTTCAATTATAACAGGGAAAACTTCTTTCACAAACTTGAAAGATATATTGATCCTGGAGCCCTTGACACCCCTTGGATTTTGAGCAAGACCTGGAGTATTCTAATGTTGGAACTGTGTGTTAGTTTTGCCCCAGTTGGTGCTATTTCCTATCATTTTCTGCTTTTATCACATGCAAATTTGGGTAGCGATAAAGGTTTCTGTAGGAAAATGAAAGAAATTGATTTTTTTTTTTTTTTTTACAAAAACTCAAGTTATCATGGGAAAGCAGGAGTACAATAAAGATTTCAAATGGATTTCACAATTTGTTGATTTTGACTGGGCATTACAATTTGTTTAGAGCTTTATTATTTACAGAAAATATACCCTTAGCAAGTGTGGTGCACATATTTATCTATTCTGCCATAGTGGAAATAAAATCACATTTGTGGGAAGGTGGATGGATCAGGAGACTGTTAGGTTCCATGAATAAGGCAGATGCAGAAAAACAAAAGCTACCACGTTTTCACTCAGATACAGAATGAAGATTTACATTTCTCCATATATTCATATATATGTAGGAAACAAAAGTGGAAAGGAGGCTCTGAGAGATGAGGAAGAGGTGAAAGGGAATGTAGAGAATAGGGAAGATAATGTGATATAAATGCAGAAAACAGAAGGGAGGAGGAAGAGGACCAGTAAGGAGGAGTTTGGTGGAGGAGGGCAATAGGAGGAAATAAAAGACATGATGATGTATATGCATGGAATCGTCCAGTGAAACCCATTTCTTCATCTCCTAACTTCACCAAAACCAACAAGAAAGTAAAATATTTCTTTATTTAGAGGTGATGACTGAACTCTGTTGATATAATGTTTATTTAGCATGCATAGAGCCTTGGGTTGAATTCTTAGCACCACAGAAAACGAAGAATGATAGAGGCAGGAGAATCAGAAGTTAAAAATCAATCAGTATAAACAAACAAAGCAAAATAGAGGCTAATATATATGTAATATATAATATATAATATACAATATGTTTATTACACAATATGCAATATATTATTAAGTATTATAATTAACATATATTATATGACATCATATGATATAATATATTATCATAAGTGGCATATATTATATAACATTAATTATTAATAATAAAATAGCAATAAATTGTTGTATATAATATACTAATACATATAATATATGTATACACATATATACACATCTATATGTGATTTTAAATATATTAAATATATATTTAAATATCAATTTATTGAGAGGATGATAGTTTGTTTCACATATTTTTAAGCTAATATAGCTAGACAATCTCACATTTTTTCTTGGCCTGGCCTTGATGACTTGAAATGAACAACTAGTGTTAAAAGTAAATGGCTTTATGTACACAGCAATTTTGTTTACTACAACTTCATATAAATTTTGGAATTTCACTAGTCCTATAGATTAATTAACTCAAATCCATGAATTTGATTCTTGTTGCTATTATTCAAGTTCGCATTTGACTTAAAATTCTAATGATATATCTATATTTCTCAAACATCTGAAAGCCCTGTTGTTTCAATTGTAGTAGTTGTTTTCATAAAACCAGAATGTGGCTAAAAATAAAAATAAGTTCAAAATGAAATTATGCAGAGTTTTGCATTCCCCCTCATTTACATCATAAAATTGAACACACAACATTGCTGAAAAATGGAGTTCCTTCAATTGTAGTCTTTCAGTATTCTTGGCATTCAAGAATGTGCTGGTATTACCTGAATTATTTCTAGTTGAATTCTATTTTGAGGATGGCTAACTTTGAGGTTTGAGAGTTTTGGATTGTTGCAAGAACTGAAACCATATATTCCTACATTCTATTTTGAGTCACTGATACCTCTAGACTTCAGCTAAAGGACTTGATTTTAATTTAGACAGAGCAACCAACTATTGGTGGCCCCAACCTGAAAGATTTCCAGGATGCAGGACTTACAGTGCAAAGACCAACTGAGTCCTGGGAATCTTGAAAGTGGTAGTCATATTCGTGCTAGAAAGAGGCTCATGATCTCATGATATTCTAAAAATATCTTAATGTAAACAGAGGGCAAATAATATCAATATTTTTCCTGCATGTTGCACAAAAGTTTTCTGCAATCTAAATTTTCAAGAGGAAAAAATGATATTTTATTGTTTGAAGGGATTTAAAAGATCACATTGCACACAAAAATGTAGACTTTCAGAGAGGATAAGTGGTATAAACAAGCTCAAACAGCAATGTTGTACTCAACTCTCTGGACTCCAAGAGACGGCAAAATAGAATTTCTTAAGAATTTGGAAGGAATTTTGAATAAATTTACAGACATAGATTAAAATACAAAATCACGGATGGCAAATAATTAAATGGAATTTAAATTAAATTAATCAAAATTTATTTGAAACCAACGCCTTACGAAAAAACTTGAGAAAGTTTTAAGAATGAAGTGTCCAGGTGGGTTCAGTTTGTTGTGTCAATGAGATTGTAGATAATGATGGCAACAGGTTCTGCTCAAGGTCCAGGGATACTGTGGGGTCCTGATGTGAAGGGTTGACTTATTGAGCACCTTTGGGGAGCTCTTCAGATAAGGAAGTGCTGTTAACATATACACAGGCACTAGTGCAAACCTCTTAATGTGCTACACGGCATCCTGATCTAGACCCTCTACCTTCTAAGGTGAACACTACAGACTGAGTATAGGTGTGCTAAAGGCAAAACCAGAAATTAAATTGTCTGGGTTAATTATATTATCTCCTGCTCTACAAGGGAAGTTTTCACACAACATGTGGGAGTGCACAAGGACATCAGAACTTGCAAAAACATGTTAGAGTGTTTCCACCTACCTTTGCTGTTTTGAAAAAATCACTACAAATAACATCACTGCTACTCCAAATGTTCCAAAGATAATAATTAAGAACCATGGAAACCGGAAATCTAAAACAGGAAAGAATATTTCACTAACAGAATTATGAATAATTGAAGCAAAGTTTACATTGCACTGCCCTTTCCCACATGAAAACATTCGTTAATTTGAATTCATATGTCAAAGTTAGTGTTTCTCTTGATAACCATGGAAACACAGTTGTTGAATCTGGGTTTTTCTTTCTTAAGGATATAACATGTTTGTCCACTGTAAATTTCTTTAGATTAAAACACACAGACACACAGACACACAGACACACAGACACACACACACACACTCACACACGCATGCATGCATGCATATATATATATATATATCAATATGTAAATGTGTGTGTTTAAAAACAATTAAAGAAAAAGATGTCACTGGGAATGATGTTACACACTTTTAATCTCAGCACTTGGGACTCAGAGGCAGGTGAACCTCTGTGAATTCAAGGCCAGCCTGGTCTACAAAGTGAGTTCCAGGAAAGCCAGAAAAACCTGAGAAACCCTGTCTCAAAAACAGCAACAAAAACAAAAACAAACAAAAACAAAAGAAAAAGAGGTTAAAAATTTGAGAGTTGAGGTGGTGGTGATGGTGGTGGTGTGTGGGAGGGTTGGAGGGAAGACAAGGAAGGGGAAAGTGATATAATCATATTACAATTTCAAAAAATACATTATTATTAAAAAGAAAAAATTCAAAACTAAAAGCACATGTTTCAAATAGATTGCAAGAAAGCCAAAACTGTAATATTTTCATATGTCCAAATATGTAATGAATATCACCAATGTTTCTGTGCCAAGAAGAAATTGTTGCTTGTTAAACCTAGGTAAATAATGCTCATTTGATATTTTAAGCTGTAATGATGATTTTTTAGTTTCCAAATTGAGGCTGTATCAACATTGTGAGGGCAGAATAACCATGATATACCTAGGTACATAGAACAATTTTTATAGCTTTAAAACTGCTTATATACATTTTACTGAGATTGTTCAGATACTGGTATACTTTATGAGCCTTGGGAGACTTTGTCTTTGAAACCCCCATCTCTTTCCTTATGACTAAATAGCCCCCAGTTGCCTCGAGGTTGGTTCCCCATATTCTTCCCACAAAGGCAGAAGCTAACTACAGCTAGAAATCTTGAGTCATCTCTGTGCTTCTCCTGTGTAGAATTTCCAAACGCTTCATGCACCCCACGAATATGACTAACACATGGCTTACTAGGCTTTCTCTAAGTATGCACACCACACCTGTGCTCCCCCAAATCCACAAGCACTACCATTTCGTCTCCAAATTTTAGATAACCTTGTTTCTTCCAGATACAAATGCAAAACAAACACATTGCAGAAAAATTTGAAAATATAGATACAAAGAAATATACAAAGGGAAAAAATACTCCCTTAGAATTCTACTGTCCAGGAACAAACAAACACCTTATTCCCCTATCTGAGTCTCCACCTGCCCTGGGACCTTTCCTAAATCAAATAATTTGGAAACGGATTCCTTTTGTTATTTCTTTAAAATTGATTTTAATTATGTGTATGTGTGCACGTGAGTGCAGGTGCCAGCAAGGGCTAGAGATGGCAGATCTTCTGGAGCTGATGTTACAGGTGGTTGTCAATCTCTTGATGTGGGTGCTGGGAACTGAACTTGGGTCCTGTGGAAGAACAGGAAGTGCTCTTAACCACTGAGCCATCTCTCCAGTCCCTCCTTTTGTTTTTTTTCTAATGCATACATCTTGTACAGATAGTGTGACTTCAATATCTTGCTCCTGATACATGAAACTAGGGTATACTGACCTAGACAATATACTAACCGTGTAGGCATATGTTAGTTGTTATGTCACCAAAAGTCATGCTAGCAGCTTTTTAACCCCCACCACCGCTTTACCTTCTTCACATGCCACTGCGTTCGTCTGAGGAAATGTCACGTAGAGCACGTCACTGAAGTCGCTGTACTTCTCCACATTCCGTTGTCTGGATCTCACGCGCACTTCATATTCCTTTTCCAGTCTCAACGAGTATAGTGGAACTGATGTTGACCATAAAGGGCCCGTCTTTCAAAACAACATAGAAGACATACTGCCTCAGGTATCAGCAACTCAAGGCACAAATGCAAGTGTTTTCCCTTTTCTCTTCACACGGGGTTACTAGATATTGAGTAATATTTTAATATATCCAGAGGGAGTTGGCTATTAAATAAAATATACTAGACAAATTATGTAAAGAATAATTTTGTTAAAAAATAATAATTTTGCTAAAATGATAATAATAATCCTCAAATTTCTCTTAGTATAATCTCAAAGGTACACATTTGATTAAAGAAATATGGTTATGTCTTTGCACTGGGTCATGAGATAGTCCTCTAAGATTAAGCTATAACAGACTTGAGCATGGCAGAGCTATAAAGAGGAGTACAAATATTTTACCTACTTCTCTGGGACATCAGAGTTTTGTATAGAGCAATATATTAGAACAGGAAACCCCATATTTCCACACCAAAGCCTACAGGCAGATTATATATCTATAGAATACGTATTCTCTGGAAAATCTTGATAGTTACTTATTAATAATCACAGAATTTGAAATAATTCTAGAAATACTATAGTTGTCTCAAAATGTCAAATAATTTTATTGGGGGCAGCTACACACTTTATTTATGGCAGAAGTTTTAAATCTACCTCAGAAAAGTCTGTCACTCTAGAAACTGCGTAGAAAAGTGCAGTGTAGCTACTTCCTCTGATTGGAAACATGATATCCTGGAAGGAGGTTTTCAGACTTAGGAAGTAAGCAAAACTCAGAAGGCTGGGAGTTCATGAAGCCTAGATGACTCACAAGGCTTTCCTACAAGGGTTATGTACACTGTATCTCTGGGGAGGGGAACCTGCCCAGTCACCTTAGCCTCCTGCAAGCTTGGCAGGGAGCTGCTGAGATGTGCTTTCAAGAGTCATCACGTGCTGTGGTGGTTCCCCTGCGAGTGTAGGCACATTGGCGTCATCCACACTCCTGTAGGTAAATCTCAGCTATTCTTTTTTCAGCACACAATAAATTCACTGGTACAGTAAGTTGGATTTAGGTGGAATAGTTTTATTGATCTGTCATTGGTATCCTATCTAGAGGATCACATTACCCCCAGGAAAATGAATATAACACAAAGTCATTGGAGACTCTGGGCCTCAAGCATCAACATTTCATGGTTTTTAAAGTTAGGATTCCCTTTTCCCAGGGAAAGGAAGTGAGAGTAGAGGGTGAGCCTCAGACCCAAGATCCACGTTATCCTGATGCTTTCCTTTAAGTTGTAGCAGGTGGTGTTCAACATGCTTTCATGTTCCTGTTGATAGAAAACATGCAATACTCCACTTTTCCACAGAAAAAGTTTCCTTTAAATATTTTATTTGGCCTTTAATGGCTGAGTATCAGCTAATAAAAATGAGAAAAATTCTATACAACATTCATAAATACCCATGTTTTGATCAAACCCACTTTCTATTCTATCCCTATCCTCCACCACTTTTCCCTCCGAACTCTCTCAAAATACTCAGTCTATTTACTGCATCTATGTGCATAAGGTGTGGGACCACCTGCTGGAATGTGGATAGTCTCTCAGGTCTCATATCCCTGAGGAACACTGTCCCTCTCCCAGCACCCAGCTCCAATAGTCTCTAACAACCAGATGGGGGGCACCTTAAAAGCCTCCCCCGCATCCATCGTGGAATTTTGGTTGACATGATACCGTGTTAGCCTTTTGCTTCAACTCCAGTTGCTAGAAGTTCACATGTGCAATTGCATTGTCATGACCAGCAAATAGCATCCTTATAGACTCCATTGACTCTGCTAATATTCCTTTTCCTTCTTCCTCAATAATCTTTGAATTTTGGGAGGAAGGGGTAGGATATGGATGTTCTATTCAGAGTTGAATGTTCTGCTGCCTCGTATCTTTTGCATGTTGATATGTAATAGTCATTATCTATTGAAAAAAGAAGCTTCTCTGATGAGGGCCAAGAGCTGCATTAAGCTATAGGAAGAATGATAAAACTTTGGGGGCAGTTAGTTACTGTGTCCATTTAGAAGAATAATGGTACTCGGTTCTTCTCCGGGACTCATAACCTAGACAGCTGTGTTATTCTGGCTCAGTTAATGATGTCAGGCATGGGTTCCACCTTGTGGAGAAGGCTTTAACTCTAACCAGAAACCAGTTACTCCCATAACATTCCTACTGCTAAAAGTAATAAGTGGGCTTATCTTTGTAGGAAAGTAACTCCAAGCATTCACAGCAGGGTGGTACTGCTGATAACTCTCCTAACTTGTTCATAGAGTTTAAAATTGGTACAGCAATGATTGAAAAGCATATAGACATTACTCAAATAATTAAAAAAGTATGGTGATATTATTTAGCTATTTCACTAATGGTTTTATAGTTAAAGTAAAATTAGTATGTTGAAGATATATTTGCCTGTTCATGATAATTGTAGTATCACTCACAATAGCCAAAACATGGATCAGCTTGAATTCATTGATAGATAAAAGGATGAGAAAATGGGATATGAAGGGAATGAAAAACTATGATCCTTACTGAATAATTTTTTCCTATATGGTTGACAATAGAATATTTCAGATACAATAGAACAGGCACAGAAAGACAAATTCCACATGATTTCAATTATATGTGGATTCCTCAAAGGTGAGCTCAGAAGTAGATCACCTCTGTGATCACAAGGGTCTAGGAGTTTGGAGGTTGCTGAGATGTTAGTGAAAAAAAAATCAGTTAGATTGGAGTACTGTGGGCCATGCCAGAGGAGCAGTGAGTTGCACTTGAAGTTCCAGGTGTCAGCCCAGCAGAAGGGAATCTCTGATGGGCCAATCTCGTTTAGGCAAGGTCATGGGACTGCAGACCCCAGAGTGTCTTCTGCTTCTGTTGTGCCTTTACAAGTTTACTGTGGCTCTGTTTCTCTGGTATCTAGCATGGTGTGAGTGGATGTGGGAAGATCTCCACTGCCTATAATATAGTGCTTATCTCTTGAAAATATCCCATTCTACTGGGCATTTTTACCTGTGGAATTGTTCAGAAGATGACCCCTCCCTAAGCTGTACTGTATAATTTAATAATAGTAATAATATCTTATACAGAGCTTTGATGAATAAAAATAAGTACAAGGATGTTTCACAGTTAGGATCTGTCTCACCTAAAGAGCTGCATGAATTACAGCTCAAGTTAATGACTAACAAATGAGTCCCAATAGCCCAGCTAGTTTAAATTCTTTTAACCTTAATGTTGGGTGATGTGTTCACAGGTCTTGGAATGTGTCACAGCTGAAACAAAGCTTTGAAAATAACCAAGTTAGACTAAGATGTTTTTGTTAAATAACTTTGAGGTAAAAAAACCCAAGAAAACAATCTAAAGTTTTAGAAAGGCACAGAGTTGAATGCAGAACTCATTAGGTCAGGGAATAAGAACAAAGCAGCCCATTATTATGGCTGACTGACATACTCTTCTTGCTAGGTTTGAATGATGACCAAAGGTGATGATTAGTTCCTTATACCCATTTATGTCCTCAATCTCCTAATATAAAAACTATTAATGAATAGATATTTATCCTAAAGATTTAAAGTAGAGCTGACTGATTTTTTTCATATATGAATGTTTAGGTTGTGATTTCTTTAAGATTCCTTATAAGATTCCTTTCAAATAAGTAATAAAGTAATTGGCCCTTTCTCTGTTACTGCAAAATGCAGCCTGCCAGGAAACGACCTGACAAGAACACCTTACTTGCCACATGGTTAATCTATAACAAGTTGCTTGGGTATGAATGTATGTGGGTTCTTTCTTGGGATAATTTGTTTTTCACCTGTAATACATAAAATATTAAATCATGTGAGGGAGATGAAAAACATGTTTTTACCTTAAACTTTACTTAAGAAATGGAATGCAATTGTTTTGACTCTTGTACTGCCTGGAAGATTCTGTTGGTGTATAAAAGCTGTAAAACAACATGATATAGAAGAAGAGAGAATAAAGGGAGAGAGATAGAGATAGAGATAGAGATAGATAGATAGATAGATAGAGAGAGAGAGAGAGAGAGAGAGAATAAGGAAGAGAAGCAATACAGAAGGAAAACACCAAGAGAGTTTGTGAGTGCCTTTTCCCCTAATCTCCCTCAGATAGAAAAGTTTAGCCCCGCTGACTCCACAGATTCCTGTCAGAGCCCTATGCTGCTGGAGGCTGGTCCCCCAGACAGCAGGATTGGAGAAAAATAATGAAGGGAGCCATTGAACAGCTTAGAACAGCAGTTATCAACCTGTAGGTAACAATCTCTTTGGGGACTGAATGACCCTTTCACAGGGGTCACCTAAGACCACTGGAAGACATGGGTCTTTACATCATGATTCATAACAGTAGCAAAACTACAGTAATGAAGTAGCAATAAAAATAACTTTATGGTTGGAGGGGTCAAGCATGAGGAACTATGTTAAAAGGTCACAGTATTCAGAAGGTTGAGAACCACCATCTAAGAGCCTGAAATTAGTAGCTATGAATTCTACTGATGTACAAGAGAGAAGATTTGAAACTGTCAGTTCAAAAAATATGCGAAAGAATATACATTAATTGCTTTACTATCATACCTTATATAAACATTTCAAAACATCATTGACATAATTAATAATAATTATTAATAGTACAATTATTCTCTGAATATTAGAAAAAATATTTTATCTATTATACTGGTTCACTAAGATGTAGACTTTAGAAGTTTTCATAGATTTTATTATATAACATAAAACCACCATTTTTCTAATATCTCCATGGATCTTTTTGGAATTAAGTCTTCATATGTTTAGAAGGCTATCAAACTCATAGATACACATTTGAAAACTTTTACATATCTCCTGGAAGTTGAAACTGGTCATAGGTGCAAACATTGTTATACGTTTACTGGAAATGTAAACTTCTTGAGAAATGTTTGACAAGTCAGATATGAATAATGATCTACTAGTATATCTGTTGGTCTTCATGTAAAATTTGTGTTTCATGCAAAAAAGTTGCTAGTTCAGTTGTTGAATCAGTCCTTTAAGTGTTTTTGCTCCATCATGACTTTGGAATGTAGAAAGGTGCTGTGTGTTCTCTTCATGTGCCACACAGATGCTTAGACAGTGATGGACTCAAGTGTTGAGAGTTAAGCAGAGGCGCCTATGAAACTGCTCCCACCCTTTACTGTGAACTTCACAATGATGAAGACCATAGTGACTATTAGCAAACAATGGGACAGCTGCCTTGACTCATGCCAAGAATCAGCAGTTTCCTTACCACTGTTTACGTATTATGGAATAAAAATGTTACTATAGTATATTGTGAAATTAGCATTGACCTTATATGCTCCCTTGGAATGGTCTCAAGAACCTCAGAGGTAGGGATCCCAGGTATTCACAGGGAAGTCCCAGCTAGGTACTTGGGCAGCAGAGGAGTGGGTGCCTGAACTGAACTTGTCCCATAGTTACTTTGT